>CP106709.1:50201863-50669659 GCA_025503065.1 Gossypium bickii | reverse complement strand
TTTTTTTTTTGTCTTAGTTTGATTACTATCATCAAGTCTTTTTCTCTCTTCTTTGTGACCGAAACCATATAGCCATTTTAGACCATTTCTTTTATTCTCTTTTTCCTCATCATTGCCGAATGTACCTTTGCTCCTAAACTCAACTATTTTCTTTCTCTTTTCTCTCTTGAAAACCGAATCATCATCATCTCCTTCTTTCATCCTTTTATTTTCTTCTCAACTAAATTTTCTTCATTATTTTTCTCTCATGGCCGAATGTTAGATTCCTCCATCGCCGAACCATTTTCCTTTCCTTTGTTATTCATAGCCAAATCTTCTATTATACATAAGTATTCTTCTCAATCATTTCTTTTTCAACCGTGGACAATAGTGTGATCTTGGAGGGCCGAAACTCAAGTGTTCGTGAGTATCATGAATCGTTGAAATCGATCTTAAGAGTTAAGGTAAGGAGTTTATTCAAGGATTCTCATATTACTCGTCATATTGATATTGATGGATTATTAATCGATTTCAATTTAGGGGACGTTATCGCTCGATTTACATATTGTGGAACAAGGATAATTGTGGTAAGGCAATCTCACCCTTAAAACCGTTAGTCATAATTTCGATATATTATTAGTCGGATTAATGATCTTTTGTCATTAGAGACAATCAAGATAGGGACGAAAAGGGCAGTGAATAGTTTCCGGAAAAGGGGTGGTTCCACTATTCCCCCTAAGTTTAAGCGAAGGGCCGTTTCGGGAATCCGAGATTTTCCACCGGGTTGTGGACGCTCATCCGAGGAGAATCAGTTGTTTGAAGTCGTTCGTACTCCCGAACCTTTGTTTGTTCGTGGATTTTCATCGGGTAACGAACCATCAAACGGGGAAAAATCGCATATAGAAGTGGTTCGAAATTCTGAGGGTAAAGCCTAGATCGTTATTTCTAGGATTCGATTTGTAAATAAATTATAGTGTCCTAATTTATCGTGATGCGTTTAGGTATCGACGAACGGGAAAGTCTAGTTCTCACAGTAACCAGGTGTGTAACTTCACACTTATCGCGGGTTAAATTTGATGCTGAAAGTATTGGGATGAAATCGTAAAGATGGCAAAATCGGAAAAATACGTAGTAATTAACACTTTTGTGTAAATGCATGAAAACGGTTAAAGTCGTGAAAGTTACGAAAAACTGCTAAATTGTTAAATTGGGTCAAAAAAACTGCTAGATCGTTAAATGGACCGAAAAACTGCTAGATCGATATATGGGCCAAAGTTTGCTAGATTGGTAAATGGGCTAAATGATATTGTCTTGTGGGCCAAAATAAAATCTTGAAATATAGACTCACTTGTATTATGGGCTTTCTGTTAAATTATCATATGGATATATATTTTGTTATGCATACATGATTGCATGGGTTGGGATAATTGATGAAGAGAAGAAAGGCCTGTTGCCAAAAATCTAGTTCGGTGGCTCTGCCACAAATTTTTTTTAATGGCTTAATGCCTCTAGTTCGGTGACTTTGTCACAATCTAGTTCGGTGGTTCACCACAATATTATTTAAAATGGCTTTATGCCTACGACTGGTGTGTTGGCGGGGTGGGTTGACTTGATCCCCACAGGTGTGTTGGTTGGTACGGGGGTGTGTAGCGGATGGAATTAGGTTTGGTTGGGAAATTCCATTTTACATGCATTTTATTTATTATATTGTTAAATCCGTAAATGGGCTCAAGCCCAGAATAATGTCTCGATGATCTGGCCCAATAAATGTGGTAAGTGAGTTACACATTGATTTCTGAGTAACTCACTCTGTTTAATTATCCATCTCAGGTAATGGCAATTGATGGAGGCTTGGGGCCGAGGATGACTTCGTGGAGGCCATACTACAAATATGGGTTTTATAAACTATGAACTTTTATTAAGTTATTTATTTCAATTACTATTTTGGGTATGATGTAATAAGGCCTTTATTAATATTTTTATAGATTTTTATGTGTGGATGGATTTGATTTTGTTTCAAAACATTTGAGATACTTTAATTATTCTTCTTTTCAAATTCTTTTGAACTCTTTAAAAACTACTTTAAGGTTTTTGACAATTAAATACTAAATGATAAGATTTCTCTTAATTCATCGATTTTAAAATCATTGTTCTTAGTTTTTACTAAACTTCATTTTCAAAAGGTTTTGTAGAACTGTTTTACTTAAATCATTAGATAATTAAATGGATGTTCGATCTGTGTGACAAACCAAATTTCATCTTAACGCATAGACCTGGTTTGGGGTGTTACAAAGAGTCTTCCGATTTAAAAGTTCGAGCATTGCTTGGGCTTTGTAAGTATCTGATAGAGATCAAATTAGGCCCATAATAGGATCTGGCAAAGGAGTTAAGCGAAATATTAGTCAAGGTGGAGATTTGTGGAGTATGCCTCGCATTTCAGCATAAACAATGTGTAACATCGCAATGAGGAGGAGCTCCTCGTCTCGGCGAGTAGCCGACGTGACGATGAGAAAACAAGTTTTGTCCCGATGACAAGACCCGAATTCTTCACGACAAGAAGAAAGCCACGTCAAGACATGACGACGTGCTCCTCAAAATTCTCAGTTTTCTTCTCTCAGTTAAACTCTGTTTTTAGATTCCCACTTAAACTCTGATTAACATAGGGATATTCTAATCATATATGCTACAAATTTCAGCCTATAAATAGGCCTTAGTTACTCTACTTTTAATATAACATAAATATTTAGATTGAGAGAATTTTGTTCTTTGTTTTGAAGGGTTTTTTGTGGGGCTTCGAGTTTTTCCTTTGATTCTCTCAATCTTTTGTACTCTCCATTTATTATAGTGAAATCTCATTTTGCTTGTGGTTTTTTTCCTCTTTTGAGGAGTTTTTTCACGTTAATTTTGTGTGCTGATCTTTTCAATCTCTTAGTTACTTTTCTTGTTCGTAGCATACACGTGTTAATTCTCACCATGCTATTTTAATGAAAATTACTTTTAGAAAATAATTTTTAAAAAATAGATTAAAATTGATACTTTTTTATGTTTGAATGATTTTATATACTTGACAACCTTTTCTAAAATTATTTTTTAAATTTACTAAAACAAACCTAACATAAATTATATTGGTTACCTCAGTTTATTTTAAACTAAGTCAATACATTATAATAATTAATATCTTATATAAACTTAAAAATAAACTATATGTAAGTAAAACTTAATTTAAAATAATATATTAAATATATATAAAAGGGTATGCAAAACTCAAGTCAAATCGATTAAATTGGTTGGTTTAGATTTTTTTAGGAGCGACTTTATTTGATTCAGTTGTAAGTCAATTTTGAATGACGGGTAAAACGGGTAAATTGGGTCGATTTCAGTTTTAGAAAACTAAAACCATATTATCCGACTTTAAATATATATTAAATTTATATTTATATTTATTTATATTTATATTTTTAAAATATATAAAGCCAATCCATCATCCACATCCAATTATAATTTATAGTCAAATTTGAAAAATTAAATTCAAGTAATAATTAATAGGGTAAACTACTAAAATAGTCATTTTTGTTTAGCTCAGGTTACATTTTAGTCACTTATGTTTGAAATATTTCATTTTAGCCACTGATGTTTGAAATATTGTGCTTTAGTCACTTATGTTATCGTGTTGTAATATTTTAGTCATTGAGTCGTTAATTGCAATTAATGGTGTAATGGTAAGCTAACGTGCACGTTAAATCATCATTTCAAACAAAAATTTTAGGTTAATTTATACAATTGGTCCTTATATTTTTTTTTGTTTTGATCAGTTTATTTTGTTTCTTTTATGTTTTCTTAACTTTTTTTTCCATTCTCTACAACTTCTCCCTCGGTTTTCCTCCTTTCTCCATTTCTTTTAACATAGTTTTTTTATGTTTTACATTTGTTAAAACATGTCCCTATACTTTTATTTTTTTTGAACAATTTAATTTTTTCAAGTGAAGCGAGCTTGTGGACTAGTTTTAAGAAATGGAAACATAGAAAAATTACGTTAAAAGAAATGAAGAAGGGAAGAAAACAGAGGGAGAAGCAGAAGAGAATGGAAAATAAAAAAAAAGTTAAAAGAACATAAAAGAAAAAATTAAATTGCTCAAAATGAAAAATAGATAGGGACCAAATGTAGAATTTAACCTAAAATTTTTGTTTGAAATGATGATTTAATGTGCCACATCAGCTTAACGTTATACCGTTTAACGACAATTAACGACTCAATGACTAAAACGTAACATTTAAAACATAAGCGACTAAAATGAAACCCGAGGCAAACAAAATAGATTATTTTGATAATTTACCCTAATTAATATATTATCCAAAAAAAGTAAACCTACTTAATTAATAATTTATTGCATTATTAAATATAAATAATTGAATATGTATGTTTAATAGTATTAAAATTTATAATATTTGATTATTCAAAAATAATAATAATAATTGATATCAATATTTTAATATTTGTAAATATTAAAATTAAAAAAAAGTATTAATATAATAATTTTAAGTTTCATTGAAGTTAATAAAATCAAGTTATTTATAATTAGTTTTTTTCTTAGAAAATGACTTACACTTCTCAAAAGGATTAACTTTTAATGTCACATATATTGAATGTGATTTTACGCGTTTAATTGTTAATTATTTGTTTATATTATATTTTTTACAACAATAATTAGCTTAAAAGAATATTTCTTATTCAATAATTAAAATACATGAATTTATCAATTCAAATATTATAATATAAAATTTTTAAATAATAAATAAAAACATATTTAATATATACAACATACAATATAGTTTTTATTTTATGTAATTAATGCAAAGTAACATTATTTACAATAATAACTAATTCTAATATTAATTAAGTGACAACTAAGAAACTTAGAATTTCATTTAAGTAATAACTCTATTTTACATTAAAAAAAACTAAAATTAGCAAAATTATTGTTGACGTTGAAATTTTTTTAACTAATTATTGTAACTTATAATTATAATTATCACAAGTCCTATTAAATTATAATTATTATTTAAATGTATAACTATCACAGCTTCTATTTTATTTTAAAATTTTAACTAATAATTTTAAATTAAATATTATTAATTATTTTAAAATGTGAATTTAATAATAAGATTGAAAATAAAAGATATTCTTATTAATTCAAAAGTATTTTCAAACTCATACTTTTATATATTATAGATATAAAAAAAATCAATTCCAAAAAAAAAAAAGATTTATTTTCTATTAACAAATATAGGAGTTAGCAAAACTCCTAATTTTTCATATTTTTCATTAACAAAATATTTCTATTAACAAATATTTTTCATACATTTAAAATGTAGTCCTCATAATTTTTTTTTAAAAAATTTATTCACTCAACTTTTCAAATTTAAAAATATGAGTTTTGTTGGTAAAATCGTTAATTTTTTTCTATTAAAATTATTGGTGTGACATTCTAAAATTAAAAAAATAATAATAAAAAGCTCACTTGTAGCCACAAGATAAGAATATGGTAGTTGTAATGGACCTGAATTTAATAGAAAATTTTAACGGTGTTAATAATTCTTAAAGTTCACTTAACAATTTTAGTTATAATAAAGTATTTAGACTAACGACCGAAAATAAAATTTAACCAATTTTATAAAGATAAAGGGATTAGATTTGAAATCTAACCTTTTATGTTAATAATATATATATATATATATATATATATATATATATATATATATATATATAAAAGCCATGGACACTTGGCCTTCCTTTTATATTTGGAATTTAGTTCCCTTACTTTTATTTTTAAAATTTTATTTTTATGTTTTTTGGACTTAAAAATAGGTCCAATTATTATCACCATTAACTTATTTTTATTAAATTCTTTAGAAAGACATTTAAAAATTAAAAAGAAAATTACTTGATAGTTGTATAATAATAAACATAAAGTTGAAAATGGTGATGTATAAGGACTAAAGTTGAAATGTGACCATTGTTCTAATGTTAAAAGAAGAAGAAGAAGAAGTAATGTAGACCCAAAATAAAAAGGAAAGTCACGCGTCGGCCTCTAAAGCCCTTAATATTGTATAAAAAAATTTATTAATGTGCCCATGTGTCAACAAAGGAAGGTTCCTCAGGGCTTTCCTTTTATATATAGTTATATAGATGACATAGATATAACTAGTTTTCTATCTCGTGCGATGCACAAAGTTGCTTGTTTGTTCTATAAAATCATTATTTTTAAATATTGGTGTTAGCTCAATTGATCCCCAGAAATAACCAAGAGGGTGCTGAATTGGCTTTCTAAAATTTTGGTGAAATGGAGATAATGAACACGATGATATATAGTGATTCAGACTTAATTACCTACTCCACTACCTTAGTTTTCCACAACTAGTGATTTTCTCAAATTTACTAATTTGACAACATTTGAGGGCAAGGTTTAACCTTACAATTCCCTTAAAATTTCTACCCAAAATCTTAAAATTGCAACTCCCTTCAGCTTTCTACCCAAACCTTAAGACTCAACTCTCTCAAAGAGAATAACAAATAAGCAATCAAAGAAATGATCCTCACAAGATTAGAATGTTTGCCAATTAAGCACAAATTCAAGGAAAACACTTGAGCTGATAGACAATACAATGAATGCTCACAAGTGTTTACAAGAAGAAGATAAAGAATTGAAACAAAAAATGATTGGTAATGGATTTTTGATGTATCTTGAAACACTTGATCTATTGTAATCTCACTTGTTGCGGTAAAACATTTAGAAGCTAGTATTTATACCCTCTAATTGATTTCTAACTGTTGTGGTTGTTGAGAAATTGAATAGAGCCATTGAGAATTAAAATACCAGATCATTAAATTCACCTACAACAAAAGATATTGATACTTTTTTCTACTACTATTGATACTATTAACATTTAATGCTTGATTTAGTGACCGTTAAAGTTAGTTTACAATGATACCAAAGATATTTTATCGATACAGGTATGAATAATCATCAAGTCAAAATGCAAAAACGGTATCAATAGCAAAGATGGCATCGATAAAAATACAATAGGTATCGATACTTTTTGTAAGGAGCAGTTTTTCAATTGATTTAAAAATCTTTCAATTGAGTTAAAAGATTTTAAATCATTTATGAACTTTGTCCAAATTTTTTCTAAGTGTTTAAAACATTTTCTAAGATTTTTGGAAGTCTTAAAATGATTTTTATGTTTTAAACTTTATAATTTCTTTGTCTAAAAACAAAATTTATTCAAAAATATTTTTATTTGTTATATCAAAACAATTCATTAATTAAAGGTAGTTTAACAATCTCCCCCTTTTTGATATAACAAAACATTTTGGTAAATTTGTTTCTAAATAGAAATACTCCCCCTTTCGAAAATTCAATTTCAATTTAAGGTCACAAAATTGTTGAGATTAAAGATATTATCATCCAATAACCACTTTACCTTTCTTTTTCCCCCTTTTTGTTTTATAAAAAATAAACAAATAAAGCTTAAAAGGAAAAGAAAGTGGTTAGTCCAAAGATAGATATTTAAAAATAAAGAACAAGTGAATTACAAATTCAAAAATAATAATTAAAGTATCTTAACATACCAAATACACATTAAGGTACAATCACATAGAAATAGGAAAAGAAAAGAAAAACTAAAAGGATGCAATCATTTTGGCCATTTCTAATGATTTCATACACCTAATTGTATAGAATTAAAGCATGATGTATATGAATCATAGAAGACCATAAAATATGTAAAAATTGAACATTTACATCAAATAAAGTCTAATTTAGCATACTCAAAGGCATTCAAGAATCATATAAACTAGAGCAAATAGGTTAGAAATATACTAGACATGCAATATCAACTCCCTCTAATTTATTCATGATTTTTCAGTCAATTATAAGTCAAAAAACATTTGGAAAACATCAAAGTGAACAAATTCATTTGAACACAAAATCAAGGCAAGGTAGTAATACCTAGTTCTTTCCTAAGTGCCCAAAACTTTTCCTTATCTAATGGTTTGGTAAAAATGTCAGCTAATTGGTTAAAAGTGTCAACAAATTCTATAACTACATCTCTTTTTTTGACATGATCTCTAATGAAATGATGTCTTATTTCAATATGCTTAGTTCTAGAATGTTGGATGAGATTTTTAGTGAGACAAATAACACTAGTCTTGTCATACATGATAGGAATAATATCTATATCAATTTCCATAGTCCTTAAGTTGTTGTTTCATCCATAAAACTTGATCACAACAACTACTGGTGGAAATGTATTCCGCTTCGGTGGAGGACAACATAACACTATTTTGTTTTTTGTTTTTTTGAAAACCATAAAATTAACATGTTGCCTAAGAATTGAAAATTATCAGAGGTTCTCTTCCTATCTAGTTTGCAACCTCCAAAATCTGCATATGAGAAAGCATGTAAGCTAAAGGATAAGTCTCTAGGATACCAAAGACCTAAATTAGGTGTTTCTCTAAGGTACTTAAAGATTCTCTTAATGGCTTGTAAATGAGATTCCTTAGGACAAGATTGATATCTAGCACACAAGAAAACACTAAACATAATGTCGGGTCTACTTGCGGTAAGGTAAAGCAAATAACCAATCATAAACCTATATAGTTTTATACATACACACTTACCTTCTTCATATTTGTGAAGCTTTGGAGAAGAGCTCATGGGTGTAGCTTGTGGTTTGATATTGTCCATCCTAAACTTCTTGAGCATATCCCTTGTGTACTTAACTTGATTGATGAAGATGTCAACCTTCCTTTGATTGATTTGGAGTCCCAAAAAGAATGAGATCTCTCCCATCATGCTCATATCAAATTCACCTTCCATTAACTTGGAAAGTTCTTGACAAAGAAGATCATTAGTAGCTCCAAAAATAATATCATCAACATATATTTGAACTACTAAAAAATCCTTATCTTTTCTTTTAATAAAAAGTGTTGTTTCAACCTTCCCTTTTAAAAAAAAAACCTTTTTCAATAAGAAAATTTGATAATCTTCATACCAAGCTCTAGGTGTTGGATCTAGTGCCCAGAGTGTACTATATTCGTTTGTAAACTTGTAATTTTTTTTCGAATAGATTGGTTAATAAAAAAAAAATTCATTGATTGTATTAATATACTTTGTATAATTGTCCTCACATGGTTTCTACACACAAAGAAAAATGGAAGCAAATGTTGCTCATTGGTTGTCCAAATGTTTAACTAATACTAAGCGGTATTACGTGGTTGGATCTGTCAGAGTATGCCCAAACATCAATCATGAGATGATTGTAATCATGTGCTCGTTTTACCTTTTTTATTAATATAAGATATTGCCATTATTATTTTATTTTATTTTTTTGTGTATATAAATAAATTGAATTGTAATAAAGTCCTAAGAAAATATGATTAATCTTAAAAAGGCCCTTAGTTAAGTATTATTGTAGGCTTTGACAACAACAATGCATTGAGACTAATGTGTAGTTGATTGATGACAAAGAGTTGTCATTGACATAGGGATGTAAAAATCAATACATGAGTATGTGTTAGAGAACAACATATTGGATTGACCTACTATGAGTATGTTTTTTTGGATTATTATGTAATAGTTGCAATATTACTCATAGTGATAATTATGTATATGATGCTCAGACTTGAGACCATCATTGTCCCAACATCGTAAGTCGTATATTTTGATATAGTCAAAACCTCTACTGTGGCAAGTTGTTCTATAAAGACTGATGTTAGATATACCACAATCTATGTAGTGGGATATGGTTGATAAATATAGGATTTATCCCTCCTACATAATGGGAGCAATATCTTAGGCCTCTTGATGGAGTGAGATTAGAAATGCATGGCCATGCTCAAATAAGTTTATATGAGATATCATACTTATTTGTTTATTATAGTCTACTTAGAAAATCAAGAAATATAACATTGGATTATACAAGTGTGACTATTCCATGACTTGTGTTCAATCTAGATATTAAGGATAAAAGGATATAATACATGAAAAGATTATCACAGAAAGGTTATGTCGAATCACGACTTATTCTAACTTGAGTGGCAAAGATGCATTGCTAGATGCCATTCATTGTTTGTAATGTTAGAAACATTTTAGTATTACTACCAACGTTAAAATAGCCTACAGGGTCACACCCTATAGTTGAAACGAATAGAATCCAAATACATTTGGTATTATATTTAGTTGTCACATGAACTAAATTAATTGTTGAATTAATTTAATAGTTAAATATTAAACACATTGTATGTACGAACTTGTTTTTCACAAATAGAGAATATAGATAAAATTAATATATGAATTTGATTTATATAGAATGTTAATTGTATATATTTTACCGAATTTATTAATATAAACAATTATATTAATTAATTTCAATCAAAATATAAAATACATGAAAGTTAATATTCTTTTGGAAATAATATAATTAATATATTAATTTAATTCATACAAAATATTAATTGTATATATTTTATCGAATTTATTAATATAAACAGTTATATTAATTAATTTTGGTCAAATTAAAAAAGACATGAGAATTAATATTCTTTTGGAAATAATATAATTACTTTTTTCTAACTTTCCATTTGTCTTCTCTATTAATAAGGGAATAATCCCATATTCTTTTGGAAAGAATATTATTCCTTTTTCTAACATTCCATTTGCTTTCACTATTAATAAAAGCATAATCCTGGTTTTCCATTTAATATGTGATATCAAAGAGGATAAAAAGATGATAATCCCTTAGTGTGCTAAGGTTACCAACTTAATAATTTAAAAGTTCTAGCAACCATTTTTAACTCTCTCTAAAAAGTTCAAGAGAAAGTGCTTGTTCATTTTTTTACGGGGTGGACTACGTAGAGGCTGGGATGTTTTCATTGTGGCTTGGAATCAACATCAAATCAGTATCATCCTTTCAATGTTTTCACTAAAGAAAGTAAATTTTCAATCCTCTGTCAACCTGATTCGTTCCTCGTACATGGCTCCGTGGTTGATGATCACCGAAATAACTTTTTCGCTACGCGACGGAGCGTACTGTAACAGTCCGGTTTAGATCCTAGTAACATCCTAAACATGGGCCTGCGCATTAATGTGATAGTTTAATATGTTAAATTGAGATTTTAAGGATCGGGCTGACATTTTAATTAAATATATGGATTAGGGTTTAAATTAGTGCTTTGGGTATTTTAAAGTGATATATTGGGCTTTAAAAATTTGGGTTAGGTGGCTAATACATGGTGTTAGCTTATAATTTAAGTAGATAGTTAATTAAGTGACAAGCTGGGCTTGTGGCCCAATGAATTGAGGAGCTTTAAGTGGGCATAAGGTGGCGTCATAAGGGAGAAGGAGTTTGGGCCTAGTATGGCCACTTAGAGCCCAAAATTTTAAGACAAAAATTTGTCACTTACAAGCCCTAGGAGTGGACGGCACACTAGCTACGAAATAGGGATTAAAATTCTTTTATTTTCTTGATAAATAGGAAGATAATGAAGAGAAAGATGAGGGCTATTTTTTTTGAGGAGATAAAGATTGGGTTATCATGTAAGATAAAAGCTATCAGAAGAAGGGAAGAGTTGGCCGAAATTCCAACTCTGTGTGTCGATGATATGCCGAAATTTCTCTATAAATAGGGAGTAGTATTCTTCAATTTTGGTATTTTGAAACCCTATTCTTCTCTCATTCTCTGCCGAAATTTCCAAGCCTTCCCTACAGTTTCTCTTTTTCTTTTTCTAAGAGCCGAATTCCTTTTGTTCATATTCTCTTCTCCATAGCCGAATCTACAAGGGAGGTTTCTGTTTCCCGAAGGTGCACCATAAGCCACATACACCTTAGTAATCTGGTGAGTTTTGGGATTTTATTCTATGTGATTTCACTCTTTCTTTTCATTCAGATCTAACCCGAAACACTTATTTAATGCTGTCGATTTTCCCTCTCTGCTTTTAGTAGCTGAATCTGTCTCGTTAAAAGTCTCCTGTGCCAATTTGGTGGAAAAGCTGAAGGTAGGAAGGTGACGTTTCCTAGGGATTTTCGGAATTCGATAAATAAGGCTTTACGCTAAGGATAGTAGATTTTCGCGGTAACCAGGTGTGTAATACCTCCCCACCATCTAGATCTACCTATTATTGTATGTTTATATGTTTTATATGTATTGATAAATGCTGAAATCTCGGTTTATTAATGAAAGCCCAAGGAGGGTAAAAGCGGATCCCCAGGTTAGTAAATAATCTGTTTAAATGTTATAAGTAAAATGCTTGTATGTGATTGCATGGGTTGGGTTGATGAAAGGAGGAAGTTATACGTTATATGTGTAGCGGCTAATGCCGTGAACTGTTATACGGGCTTCGGCCATTAAATGTTATACGGGCTTCGGCCATTAAATGTTATAAGGGCTTTGGCCATCATATGTGGATGAGCAGCATGACTGCCATCATGGTGTGTAGCGGTGTGGGTCGATTGTAGAAATCCCCAATGGTGTGTACGTTGGTACGGGGGTGTGTAACGAATGGAAACCTAGGCAAACGGGTTGGGCCTTGCATATTATTTGTATTAATTTTTATTATGATTATTACACTGTTTATTTTGTTTAATGGGCTTAAGGCCCAAACTCTAGTGGTGCATGAGGGTTGCACATTGAGTCTCGCGACTCACCCTTTTAATTAACATTTCAGTGATACCTAGTGATTCGACTGGGTTGGAGAGGAACGCAAGGTGGCCATGCGAGAAGAATATGTAGATTTGGCAAAAAGAGACTCAAGTTTTATTTTATATTTTTAATTAATGGACTTCCAATCTTGTTGTAATAAGGCCATGGGCTATTATGTTTTATTATGGGCTTCTATTACTTTAAGTCATTTAAGTTTTTATTTTAATTAAATTAAGGCATGTATTTAAGTTTGGAGTTTACTTTACTAAAGCATCTTCTATTTAAAACATATTTGGGCTTTTTTGAAAATACGACATGTTTTGATAGAATTTTTCTTAGTGGCATACCAGATCCGATTGTAGTGTTTGGGCCAGGTTTGGGGTGTTACAAATTGGTATCAGAGCCCGGTTCAAAACTCAGCTCTGGGGGTTTTGAGCCCAAAACATTTTCTACAATCGGGTTTTTAAAACATGCATGTTTTTTTTAAATGATAACAGGTTTGTTAGCTCGGTATGGCACCTACGTCTCCGGCCCAAGTACGCCAGGTAAGTACTCCGAACCATTGTGTGATCTTTATATATGTGGGCTTAGTGGGCCTAGTGGGATGTAGACCAAGCTAGAATTAGAACTTGACGGACTTTAGGCTTAGTACAAACTACTTCTTAAGAATTCATAAAACTTAAGTTCACTGAACAAACCCGTTAACAAGCCGCAAGGCTAGGGTGTGGTAACCGTCATACGCATGTCTAGGAAGGATCCGGAAGAGCCTGATATTTAAGTAGTCCTAGTGACTCACCTCCTCTTCGCTGGAATCCTACCTGGTGCGTAGTGACTATTCACCTTAGTCGAGTTAGGGTGTGGCAATAGGCAGACGCATGTCTAGGAGTGGATTCAGGGAGAGCTTGGTATTTAAGCAGTCCTAGCGACTCACCTCCTCTTCACTAGAATCCTACCTGGTGCGTAGTGACCATTCACTCTAGTTACGAGGATTTGTTGATAGGCTAAACCTCATAAGTAAAACCCGAAGGGACCAGCCATTTTTTTAAAAAAAAATCCCCAAGTTTTGTAAAATTTTCAAAATACCTTTGATTTATATAAAATTTCCAATCAACCATGTTTCGAAAATTTACTCGAAAATCTCATGTTTACAAGAATAACCCGGACCATGAAACTAGATTCTACTAAAAGAACCCTCGTTTGAAAAAAAAACCCATCAAAGTTTGAAAAATTACCAAATTACCTTTGTTTTATGAAATGACCAAAATGACCCTGATTTGTAAAATTACCAAATTACCCTTTTGTGAAATGACCAAAGTGACCCTGATTTGTAAAATTATCGAAATACCCCTAAATTTCCAAAATTACCGAAATACCTCGGATTTCCAAAATTATCGAAATACCCCTAAATTTCCAAAATTACTGAAATACCCCTAATTTTAAATTTTCGAAATACGCCTGGGACTGCAAAATTATCAAAATACCCTTACTTCACAAAATCACCAAGGACCCTATTTTGAAAAATTACGAAAATACCCCTGTAGGATAAAATTACAAAAATACCCCTGGGTAGTGGAAAACAACAACAATGACAACAACACTTTTTTGTAATGAACGTGAGTTCATAAATGTTGATGATTGAATGTATGAACTTGAGACTGTATGATGTGTATGAATTCGAAAGAACTACTTCTTAAAAACTACTACTCATAAGACTGTTCGTGATAAATTAGTGGAAAGAACTAATAATCCATAAAACTCTTAATCAGATAAACGCCAATCGAAGGAATGAGTTCAAGGGGTCAAGGACGTCCGCCGCGTGGACGCGGTAGGGGTAGAATGACTGCCAGTAAGGTCTGGCCACGAGTCGGGAAACGAGATGCCAGAACTGTCAGCTGTAGAAGGAGAATTTTAGGATGAGGTGCCCGGAGATGATGATGTATCTCAGGCGATGTTGAGGGTTTTAGAGAGGGTTGCTGGAGTAGGCATGGGCATAGGAGCCCGGAAATCTGTGCCAGAACGGCTTAGGGCCAATGGAGTGGAAGTGTTTAGGGGAGTTTCTAGGGTAGCTCCTAACACAGCAGAGTACTGGATGGAAGCGACTGAGCGCATAATGGATGACTTAGACTTCACAGTAGAGGAAAAGTTGAAAGGGGTCGTGTCTCTCCTCCGAGATGAGGCTTACCAGTGGTGGCTCACGATGAAAGAAGGTGCTGTCGTAGACCGGATTGGCTGGGACTTCTTTAAGGAGTCATTTCAGGGGAAGTATGTCGGGGCCAGCTATATAGATGCCCAAAGGAAGGCATTCTTGAACTTGGTACAAGGAAGTAAGTCTGTGGCTGAATATGAGGTGGAGTTTCTGCGCTTGAGCCGTTATGCTCAAGGAATGGTAGCGACGGAGTATGAATGTTGTGCTCGGTTTGAGGATGGGCTGTAGAGTGAGTTAAGGGTTCTGATAGCGCCGCAGCAAGAGAGAATCTTTGTTGTTTTGGTAGATAAGGTTAAAATAGCTGAGGAAGTGAAACGGGTTGAGAAATAAAAAAGGGAAAAGGATCGGGGTAAGAGTAAGAGGAATCTTGGCCCATCAAGAGCATCCGGGAATTTTCAGAAGAGGCCTAGGACTGATGGGCCAGTTCGTGCTCCGACGAGTCAGAAATAGGCATGTTCTACATATGGCAAGACGTATCATGGGGAATACAGAGTGAAGACAGGTGGGTGCTTTAAGTGTGGACCCACAGAACATCTGATTAAGGACTGTCTTCAGATAGATCGGGGGCAGGTAGCGAGCCGAGGTGCTGATCAAGTGAGAAGAGGTGATCAGCCCGAACCAAGGGGCCGTGGTGCAGGAAGAGGAGGAAATAGGGTTGGTCGAGGTCGTGGAGCACCTGGCAGAGGTGCAGGTAATGTAGAGGCTAGGCGGTAGGGTCTAGTTTATGCGATTAAATCGACGGGAGGATGGTGGCGCACCGAATGTCATAACAGATGCGTTTTTTATAGCTGACAGCCCTTTTCTTGCTTTGATTGATATTGGGTCAACCCACTCCTATATTGCATGTTCGATATCTGAGACCTTAAGTATAGATCCTGAAACAACTACTAGGAAGATGACTGTGGTTAGTCCCTTAGGACAATCTAGGGTAGTGAACAAGCTGTTTAGGGATGTACCTTTAGAGACTCAAGGGGTAGTGTTTCCGGCAGACTTAATGGAATTGTCATTCGGAGAGTTCGATCTTATCCTAGGAATGGATTGGTTGTCAAAGCATCGTGCTAAATTGGATTGTGGGACTAAGCGCATGGTGTTAAGTACCCTAGAAGGAGAGGAGATGGTTGTTTTAGGAGAAAGAAGGAACTATTTGTCCAACAAAGTGTCGGCAGTGAAAGCTGTTAAGATGATTCGGAAGGGAGGTAACGCCTTTTTAGCTTTTATTAGTGCTTTGGATGCTAAAGAGGTGACTGTCAATGAGGTTCGAACAGTCAAGGATTTTGCAGACGTTTTTTCGGAGGAGTTGCCAGGATTACCCCCGGATCGCGAGGTTAAGTTTGGAATAGAACTACTCCCGGGTACAGCTCTGGTATCTATTGCCCCTTATCGAATGGCGCCGAATGAACTGGTAGAGCTCAAAGCTCAGATTCAGGAATTGTTGGATCGTGGATTTATCCGATCGAGTGTGTCTCCATGGGGAGCGCCGGTCCTATTCGTGAAGAAGAAGGACGGATCCATGCGTATGTGCGTGGATTATCGTCAACTGAATAAGTTGACGATTAAAAATAAGTACCCATTACCAAGAATCGACGATTTGTTCGACCAGCTCAAAGGAGCTTCGGTCTTTTCTAAGATTGATTTAAGGTCGGGATATCATCAATTAAGGGTTGAAGAAGGAGATATTCATAAGACGACATTTCGGACACGCTACGGTCATTATGAGTTTTTGGTAATGCCGTTCGGTTTGACGAACACGCCAGCAGCATTTATGGATATGATGAATATGGTGTTTCAGCCATACCTTGACCGGTTTGTCGTAGTGTTTATCGATGATATATTGGTCTATTCCAAGCCTGAGGAGGAGCATGATGCACAACTCCGAGTGGTGCTGCAAATTCTGAAGGAAAAGCAGTTGTACGCAAAGTTCAGTAAGTGTGAGTTCTGGCTGAAGGAAGTGACTTTTCTAGGGCATGTAGTTTTCGCAGAGGGGATTAGGGTAGACCCTCGGAAAATCAAAGCTGTGTTAAGTTGGAAATCACCGAAGTCTGTGGCAGAAATTCGAAGTTTCTTAGGATTAGTAGGATATTATCGAAGGTTCGTTGAGGGGTTCTCTTCCATAGCAGCACCTTTAACTAAGTTGTTGAGGAAGGGAGTATCTTTTATGTAGACTGACAAACAACAGGAGAGCTTTGAGAAGCTAAAGAGAATTTTGATGGAAGCGCCGGTGTTAATTTAGCCAGAGGTAGAAAAAAAATTTATCGTCTACTGTAATGCGTCACGCACAGGTTTAGGGTGTGTGTTGATGCAGGATGGAAAAGTTGTGGCGTATGCATCTTGCCAGTTGAGGCCGCATGAGTTGAACTACCCTACGCATGACTTGGAATTGGCGGCGGTAGTGTTTGCTCTGAAGATTTGGAGGCACTACCTGTATGGGGAAAAGTCAGTAATTTACACTGACCATAAAAGTTTGAAGTATCTCCTTACTCAGAAAGAGTTAAATTTACGACAACGTAGGTGGATCGAGCTCTTGAATGACTATGATTGCTCGATTGAATACCATCCCGACAAGGCAAATATGGTGGTAGATGCGTTGAGTAGGAAGGTGATAGTAGACCTAAAGGCGATGTTCGCTCATCTTAGTTTGTATGAGGATGGTAGCTTGTAGCTGAACTACAAGTAAGACCTATGTGGACAAGTCTAATCAAGGAGAAGCAACTTTTGGATGATGTCTTAAGCACTCGAATCCGACAAGTGTAGGAGGGTGAAGTAGAGGACTATAGCCTGAACAATGATGGAGGTTTGTGTTTCCGTGGGAAGGTTTGTATGCCAAAAGATGAGGAGCTAAGACAGATGATTCTTCGGGAATCGTATAGTAGCCCCTATACCATGCATCCTAGAGGAGTTAAGATGTATCGGGATTTGCGAGAGCAATTCTGGTGGCCAGGTCTGAAGCGAGAAGTGACGGAATTCGTAGGTAAATGTTTGACGTGTCAGCAGGTGAAGGCGGAACACCAGCTGCCTTCGGGATTGTTGCAGCCGATAAAGATTCCGCAATGGAAATGGGAGAGAATCACAATGGATTTTGTTAATGGGTTACCCCTTACACCCACCAAGAAAGATGCAATTTGGGTAATTGTGGATCGGCTGACGAAGTCTGCTCACTTTATACCGGTTCAGGTCGACTATTCTTTGCAAAAGTTGGCTAAGTTGTACGTGGCTGAGGTTGTAAGATTACATGGTGTACCGGCGTCGATCATATCGGATAGGGACCCTAGGTTCACTTCACGATTTTGAAAGGCTCTTCATCAAGAAATAGGAACAAGGTTAGACTTCAGTACCGCTTTTCACACACAGTCTGATGGTCAGTCTGAGAGGGTAATTCAGATCTTGGAGGATATACTAAGGGGTTGCATCATCGATTTTAGGGGTAGTTGGGAGGAGTATCTATCCTTGGCAGAATTCGCGTACAATAATAGCTATCAAGCTAGTATTCAAATGGCGCCATATGAAGCCTTATATAGAAGGAGATGTCATACTCCAACTTGTTGGATGGAGTTGGGTGAACGTCAGGTATTGGGTTCTGAACTAGTTTCAGAAACGGAGGGAAAAGTTAAGTTAATACGGACTTGATTGAAGGAAGCATTTGATCGGCAGAAATCTTATGCGGATCTAAAGCGGAAGGAGGTGGAATTCGCAGTAGGAGACCAAGTCTTCTTGAAGGTATCTCCGTGGAAGAAAGTAATGAGGTTTGGACGAAAGGGTAAGCTAAGTCCCCAGTTTATTGGGCCTTATAGGGTGTTAGAACGTGTGGGTCCAGTGGCTTATCGTTTGGGGTTGCCTTCAGAGTTGGAGCAAATACATGATATGTTCCATGTTTCAATGCTGAGATGTTATCGATCTGATCCATCGCACATAGTGCCAGTGGAAGAAATTGAAGTAAGGCCAGATTTATCCTTTGAGGAAGAACCCGTACGAATTTTGGATCGAGACGTAAAAGTGTTGAGAAGGAAGTCTGTTCCTTTGGTCAAAGTCTTGTGGAGAAACCACGGCGCAGAAGAGGTGACGTGGGAACCGGAGGAGGTTATGAGACAGCAATATCCCTATCTTTTCTGATCAGGTAAATTTCGAGGCCGAAATTTATTTTAAGGGGGGTAGAACTGTAACATCCTAAACGTGGGCCTGCGCATTAATGTGATAGTTTAATATGTTAAATTGAGATTTTAAGGATCGGGTTGACTTTTTAATTAAATATATGGATTAGGGTTTAAATTAGTGCTTTGGGTATTTTAAAGTGATATATTGGGTTTTAAAAATTTGGGTTAGGTGGCTAATACATGGTGTTAGCTTATAATTTAAGTAGATAGTTAATTAAGTGACAAGATGGGCTTGTGGCCCAAAGAATTGAGGAGCTTTAAGTGGGCATAAGGTGGCGTCATAAGGGAGAAGGAGTTTGGGCCTAGTATGGCCACTTAGAGCCTAAAATTTTAAGACAAAAATTTGGAACTTACAATGTAACATCCTAGAATAGCATGATAGGTAATTGAACCCTAGGGCTAGTTTACTCAAACACAAACACATAAGACTTAATTGACTAACTAAACAACCCTATGGCTAAGTCGCTGAGTTAGGGTGTGGCAACCCCAATGCGCATGTCAGGATTGGATCCTAAGAGCACAGTACTTAAGCGATCCTAGTGACTCACCTCCTCTTCGAATTGGAATCCTGCAGTGCGTAGCTTCGGTTCACCCTAACCAAGAGGACTCAGTCACAGGCTAAACTCAATAACTAAAACCCGAAAGGGAACTAGCCGTATTTTTATAAAAACCCTAGTTTTAAAACTCCTAAAATTACCTTTTTAATTTGTGAGAACTATTTTTACAAAATTGTTCCGAAAAATTTTTGGTTTGTAAAATTACAAAAATATCCCTAGTGGTTGTGAAATTACAAAAATATCCTTGGTTTATAAAATGTCCAAACTACCCACAGTTTTAGCAAAAATTTCCTTACTTTATAACAAGTCCAAAAACCCTAATTTGCAAAATATCAAAATAACTTGATTTTGGAAAATTACGAAATCGCCCCTAATGTAAAAATTACCAAAAATAACCCTAATTTCCAAAATTTTTGCAACATCACTGTTTTGGAAAGTACAATTCTCAAAAAGAACCCTCAAAGTTTTGCAACTTTTGAAATATCCCTGATTTACTAGATTTTACAAATTTACCCCGGTTTGTGAAAAATTACCGAAATACCCCCGGATTCCGAAATTTTCCAAAAATTCAAAATTTCCAAAATACTTTTTGACAAAATCACCAAGGAACTTTTTCTTTTGAAAAATTACGAAAATACCAGAGGACAAAATTACGAAAATACCCACGGTAGTGGAAAAACAACAACAATGAAAATAACAACGTTTCTCTGAATGAACGAAAGTTCATAATTGATTGATAGATGTATGAATGAATGAAAAGACTGTGTGCATGTATGAATACGAAAGAACCACTCCTAAACCTCTTGTCATAAAATTTCTTCGCGGGTAAACAAGTGAAACAAAAGTATTAACTCATAAAACTTCTTAATCGGATCACGAGTTAGAAATGAGTTCTAGGGACGTGAACTTAGAGATTGTGCATAGGAAGTATGATAGTTTTATAAAATCGAGTCTTGTGATAGTAGCGTAGTGGATGTATGATCGTTCGTTAGTAAGTAATTTCGAGGACGAAATTATTTTTAAGGAGGGTAGAACTGTAACATCCTAGATTAGGGGTTATGCGTTTGGAGCATAACTCAAGTGTTAGTAGGCTTTAAGTGTGGTTGAGCATGTTTTAAGGGTTTTGAGAATCCAAGGATGTAGAAGGAAGTCTTGGAAAAGTATTAGAATTTTATTTTTAAAGGAGAAGTTAGGTGAAGGAGGCCTTAAGGAAAATTTTTAGGAGTTTATGGACATGAAAAATGAGCTTGTGCATTCTTGCTTAATTTTATGAAATAACATGTCTATTTTGATATGAATGTGTTATGTGAATTCTAGAAACCTTGGAAATGTAAGGAAAGTGCATTTTTAGAAATGTTGGAAATGAAAGGAAATGTCTTGGAAATGTAGGGAAATGACTTGGAAATGTAGGGAAATGATTTAGAAATGTTAAGTTTCAAAAGAGGAAAGTGAAAATTTTGGAAATCTTTAAATGTATGGAAATGTTAAGTTTAAAAATGGAAAGTGAACATTTTTGGAAACTTGGAAATGTAAGGAAATGATTCAAAAGAGGAAAGTGAACATTTAAGAAACTTGGAATTGTAAGGAAATGTCAAGTTTACTGAGTAGAGCGAAAATTTTGGAAACTTAGAAATGACATAGAAATGTCGAGTTTTAAAGTTTAAAAGAGGAAATTAAGGCAAGGTGGCCTTAAAAGAAAAAGTTGGTGAAATTTGACACACAAATAGGCTTGGAAAAGTGGCCTGAAGATGTCACTTAGGGCCTATGGAAATGGCGCCACATGCAAGGGTGTTGGGCACGAGTTCGAGTCACATGGGAAGCAAATAAAAGAAATTTTATTTTGCTTCCAGAAGAAGTGAGGTGGATGGCACAAGCTTTTAAAAAAGGAGGAGTTTTATTCTCTTTAAAATTCGGCTAATAAGGGATAAATAAAGGATTTAATTTGGATTATTTTCAAGAGATAGTTGTTGGATTAAATTCTTTTAATTTGAATAAAGTGATAATTAAAGAGATAAAGCTATTAAAATAGAAGAGTGATGGCCAAGTAAGGGATTCTAAGTTAGTAATTTCGGCTATAAAAGGAAAAGAGAGGCCATTCTGCATTATTTTCTGTTCTTTGAAAGCCTCTGCCAAATTCTCTTCACCAAATCTTCTTCTTCTTTTATTTTTGCCAAGCCGAAATACCTTGTGTTCTAGCCGAATCCTCCATCTTTATTCTTCCTTGTCTTTTCTTTCTAATCCCTCCAAAAGCCGAAAGTTGTGAGATCATCATCTAGCCATAGCCGAATCTCTGAAGATTGAAGTGAAAGTGCAATCGATTTCTTCAAGTAAGGAGATCTTTCGGGATTTACAAGGAAGGAGAAGTTCTTTTCCCGAAGGTACACCATAGGCCACGTGTTCCCTAGTTATTTGGTGAGATTCGGGATTTAAAATCCACAAGCCGATTTTTACGGAAGGAATACTACAAAGTTTTCGGGATTTGATTTATAGTGAAATCGGCAACAAGGGATTAATGATCTAAGCGGTAGATCAGATTTCGAGATCTCAAAGAATTTTCTAAGCGAATCAGGTGTGTACTCCACACTATCTTTTAATACGATGTATGGCTTAAACTTGTTATATGTTCTAATATGAAAATATAAGAATGTGGCTAATGTACCATGTTATGGTACAAAGTACTCAGGTACGTTTCCTACTCCTACTAGGATTACAAAATATGTTATATTTAACATGTGAAAGGTGACATGAATGTGAATTTAAGTATGGTATGCATAATATGAATAATATGGGGCATTCGGGTTATATGAGAAAGGGGAAGTGAACGTGGTGACTTCGGTCTCACTATCTCGAATGTGGTGACTTGGTCACATTATCGAATGTGGTGACTTGGTCACATTATCGAATATGGTAACCGGTGATGTTATTCGAATGTGGTGTCTCATGACACAATTATCAGTGGCTATGCCACAAATTTTATATGGGCGATGAACACGTCATTGCGCAGCTGCGCAGCCGATGGTGTGTAGCGGATGGAGGGTTGACTTAATAGTCCCCGCGGTGTGGCCGGCGAGTGCGGGGTATGTAGCGGATGGACAATTAGGTTTGGGTTTGGGTTGCATCATCATTTTTATCTCATTATATGAATAAGTATTTGAAATGAAAATGCATGCCGATCTATTGAATTTTAGTGTTGTGTACACATTGAGTCTGTTGACTCACCCCATTGTGGGACTATTTTTCGGGGACGATCAATAATGGACCGGGTTGTGAAGCTTAGGAATGGCCATGCTCAGCTTGAAGTTTTATTCAATATGGAAATTTAATTTTATTTAAGTATTTTAGAATTTTATTTTGGGATTTTACTTGATGTAACAAGGCCATAAGTTACATTTCTTTACTTTTATTTTTAATTACTATGTTACGAATTATTTTCAATTAAAGTTAAGTAAAATTTATTCTTTAAAAATAAACCCTAATTGTTTTGTCACCTTAATTAATTGGATTTTAAAATAAGATAAATGGGTTTTTTTTTTAACTCAAGCCCAACCCAAAGCAATATTTCTTTCAAAACACACTATTTTTCCCAAAGTACAAAAGAACTTTGAAACCGGTTTACTTAAGGAACATACCAGATCCGGTTCAGGCTCGTGGGCCGGGTTTGGGGTGTTTCATACAAGCCCTAGGAGTGGACGGCACACTAGCTACAAAATAGGGATTAAAATTCTTTTATTTTCTTGATAAATAGGAAGATAATGAAGAGAAAGATGAGGGCTATTTTTTTGAGGAGATAAGGATTGGGTTATCAGGTAAGGTAAAGGCTATCAGGAGAAGGGAAGATTTGGCTGAAATTCCAACTCTGTGTGTGGATGATATGCCGAAATTTCTCTATAAATAGGGAGTAGTATTCTTCAATTTTGGTATTTTGAAACCCTATTCTTCTCTCATTCTCTGCCGAAATTTCCAAGCCTTCCCTACAATTTCTCTTTTTCTTTTTCTAAAAGCCGAATTCCTTTTATTCATATTCTCTTCTCCATAGTCGAATCTACAAGGGAGGTTTCTGTTTCCCGAAGGTGCACCATAAGCCACATACACCTTAGTAATCTGGTGAGTTTCGGGATTTTATTCTATGCAATTTCACTCTTTCTTTTCATTCAGATCTAACCCGAAACACTTATTTAAGGCCTGTCAATTTTTCCTCTCTGCTTTTAGTAGCCGAATCTGTCTCATTAAAAGTCTCCTTGCCGATTTGGTGGAAAAGTCGAAGGTAGGAAGGTGACATTTCCTAGGGATTTTCGGGATTCGATAAATAAGGCTCTACGCTAAGGATAGTAGATTTTCGCGGTAACTAGGTGTGTAATACCTCCCCACCATCTAGACATACCTATTATTGTGTGTTTATATGTTTTATATGTATTGATAAATGCTGAAATCTCGGTTTATTAATGAAAGCCCAAGGAGGGTAAAAGCGGATCCCCAGGTTAGTAAATAATCTGTTTAAATGTTATAAGTAAAATGCTTGTATGTGATTGCATGGGTTGGGTTGATGAAAGGAGGAAGTTATACGTTATATGTGTAGCGGCTAATGCCGTGAATCGTTATCTGAGCCGGCCCATTAAATGTTATACGGGCTTCGGCCATTATATGTTATAAGGGCTTCGGCCATCATATATGGATGAGCAGCATGATTGCCATCATGGTGTGTAGCGGTGTGGGTCGATTGTAGAAATCCCCAATGGTGTGTACGGTTGGTACGGGGGTGTGTAGCGGATGGAAACCTAGGCAAACGGGTTGGGCCTTGCATATTATTTGTATTAATTTTTATTATGATTATTACACTTTTTATTTTTTTGTTTAATGGGCTTAAGGCCCAAACTCTAGTGGTGCATGAGGGTTGAACATCGAGTCTCGTGACTCACCCTTTTAATTAACATTTGGTGATACCTAGTGATTCTGGATTTGGGTTGGAGAGGAGCACGCAAGGTGGCCATGCGAGAAGAATATGTAGATTTGGCAAAAAGAGACTCAAGTTTTATTTTATATTTTTAATTAATGGACTTCTAATCTCGTTGTAATAAGGCCATGGGCTATTATGTTTTATTATGGGCTTCTATTACTTTAAGTCATTTCAGTTTTTATTTTAATTAAACTAAGGCATGTATTTAAGTTTGGAGTTTACTTTACTAAAGCATCTTCTATTTAAAATATATTTGGGCTTTTCTGAAAATACGACATGTTTTGATAGAATTTTTCTTAGTGACATACTAGATCCGATTGTAGTGTTTGGGCCGGGTTTGGGGTGTTACAACCCTTGTCGGAACAGTGGTTTCGAGACCACAAATCTAAGTTTGAATAATATTTTAATATTATTTTCTGTGTTGTTGATATGTGAATTAATATGTGTGAAGTTTCTGTGTTATGATTTGTCCGTCTGTGTGCTTAATTTGACAAAAGGATTAAATTGCATTAAAATGCAAAAATTCATGCTATTTGTTAAAGCACTTATATGTTGTGGCTTTTAAAAGAGGAGGCCTCAAGAGGCAATTAGACCACTATTAAGTTAGTGGATGCATAAAGGACATAAATGCCCATAATGTTTATATTTTTATATGTTTAGTAAAAGGATAAATATGTCATCTTTGTATTAAAATGTCTTTTGATAAAAACAAAATTTGAAAAATGGGCATTAATTCATTCATCCTTCCACCGAATACATAAAAGAAAGAAAACAAGAAGAGCTTGTTACATTCGGCTAGTTTGAGGCACAAATTCAAGGTATGTATTTAATCGGTTGTATTTGATAAATCCTACGTTTTTGCAATTGTTACTTTGAGAGCTACAAAATCCATGTATTAATTTTGAGAATTGATGAAGTTTTTGAAATGAGCTTTTGATTAACTCATGTGTTTTGTGATGGATGATAGTGAAAAATGAAAGATATGTGTTTAATGAACATGTTTTGTTCTTGAATTTTTGATGAATTTAGCTTATTATGGCTAAATTGTAAAAATAGGATTTTGAAGGAATAAATTGTGAATTTGATGAAATGATTGGACTTGTATGAAATATTTGAGCATTCGGCTAAGCATGGGTATAAGTTGATTTTGTATATTTTATGTTTTAAGAAAAATAGACTAAATTGATAAAAAGTGCAAATGTGAGGGCTAAGCTGCAAATAGCCCTAAATGTGTGTTTTTGGATTGAATTGAATGTGTTGTTGAATAAAAAGGTTAAATATGAATATGTTTATATCAAGAACCGAAGAAATCGAACTTAGATCGCGGGAAAGCGAAAGTAACCGAGTAGCCGTTTCCATTTCAGTTAAATCGAATCCGAGGTAAGTCATTATGCAAATAAACGTATTTGTATTGAACTGTGTATATTCATATGACTATTGTTAACGTTGAATACTTACGAGATGATTTGTACATGAATTCCGAGATAAGGTTGAACTAGTGACAATATCCGTGAAGTCCCGTACAAACCTAGGAATAGATAGGATTAGCTATGTCATGACATAGGTACCTGTTCTAATATATCATGTAAGACCATGTCTAGAGCGTTGGCATTGATTCGAAATTTTGTGTAAGACCATGTCTGGGACGTTTGCATTGATACGAGATTTACGTATAAGACCACTCTGGGATGTTGGCATTGATACGAGATTTACATGTAAGACCATGTCTGGGACATTGGTATTGTATTGATTCGTGTAATACCCTATCTGGGACAGTGGCATCGATATTTGAGTTCATGTAAGACCTCATCTGGGATGATGGCATTGTACGATTATTCTGAGATTTCTGAATATCCTATTAGGTTCCAAACGATTCAACGGACAAGTCTGTGGCATGAAATGTGATGTGAATGATAAATTCGTTTCAGATATGTTAATAAGTACACAAAGAGTGTATGGAAGGTAAGTATCTATACGAACTTACTAGAATGAATATGTACTATGAAATGATGAGATGATACGGGAAATTATGCTAGATGATGAGCTTTGTGCATATGTGGTAATGAGTTGAAATATGTGATAAGATTAAGGCTTAATAATTGAACCAAACTCTATGTAAGATGTATATGCAATGTGCATTTTAAGTTAAGTTTATTTGTATATGGCTTACTAAGCTTTTGGAAAGCTTACTCTGTGTGCGTTTTTCTCTGTTTTACAGATCGTCAAAGCTACTAAAGGCTCGGAGACCGTCGAGGATCGTCATAACACTACTCAACTTGTTTTGGTACATTTTGGAAATGTATATATCTAGATATGGCATGTATAGGCTAGTATATGTATAAGTGGAGAGTTGAACTTGCTATGCGATTTGGCTAGTTTTGTGTTAAGAATATGCATTAATGAATATGATAAATGGTGCATGTTTTGGTATGGTTTGATAGTATATGAAATAGTTGAGATTTGATGAGTATATGGACAAAATTATGAGCATTTATGTTTGACAAAAGAATGAGCTCATGAAAGGTAAGTATGGATGAAATATGCTTGTGTATACTTGAGTTTTGTTGTGTAAATTGGTATGAATGGAAATAGATTTGAATGTAGAGATTGAATGGTTATCTTGATATGTTTTTGGTGTCTAATTGTGCATGAGTTGAATTGGTTATTTGCTTGTAGGTATGACCCTAATGTGGTTGGCATATTGGCCTAGCAAATGGTCTATTTTGCCACACGGTTGTGGCACACTGACGTGTCTATTGACCGTGGGACTAAGTCAGTAGTTAATTAAGAGCACACGGCTTTAGCACACGGACGTGCCTGGTAGCTGTGTGGTTTAGTCAGGATCGACCACGGCCAAAGTGCAAGGGTGTGCTTGATGGCCGTGGAGCCAAGTCAGAATTGACCATGGCCAAAGTACACGGGCGTGTTTGGCGGCCGTGGAGTTAAGTCAGATTTCACCATGGGGGAGGCACATGGGCGTGTCTAGTAGCCGTGGGAGGCACACGGCCTGCCTATACGGGCGTGTAACCCCTAAAACTTAGAAAGTTTAAAATTTTTCGAGAATTTCTGTATGTGTTTCGGTTTAGTCCCGAATCTGTTTAAAGCATGACTAAGGTCTCGTTGACCTATTAAAGAGACACTTTGTTTGAGTTTATTGAATTGTATTATGTAATGTCTGTAAAAGTTTCGATCTGTCCGGTAATACCTTTAACCCTAATCCGACGATGGATTCGGGTTAGGGGTGTTACACAACCGACAATCCAAGAGTGGTACTAAAACCACTTATACAATATGAATTTGGGATTAAATTTATTGGTTGATGTGACTGTATTAGATACATGTTGTATACTATGTTTGATATGCACAGTGGCTGGAAATGTATGCTTAGAGCTCAATAGCCCATTTAAATTATTTTTTGCAAAGGTTGTAATTTTATAAATACGACCTGTGTGGCAGGCCTTTCTACATTTCTCTTGTATTTCTCTTCTCATATTACTCCCTCATATGTAAAATGATTTTTTATAATTATAAATTGTACGAGTTTATACGAGCTAGAGGAAAAGAAGGTTGGGCTACGTAAAGTGGAAAAGAAGCTAGAGAAGCGATATAAACCCTTAGGATTCTCTACAGTTCTCCCATTGGCTTGAGAGGAACCACCTTAGTTTTATGGGTATAACCATTGTATTTATTTACTGCTTTATGATTTTCTTGTATATGATACAATTGATGATATGTTAGAATGCATGTTATAGGATATCGATAAAATCAATTAAAGGATTAAATGTACAAATGTTGACCATTAATGGTGAGATTAATTTAATTAAAAAACCCCTCAATAAAATATTAAGTTAATATTTCCTTAAGACTTTATAACAAACCTAAATTAGAAATCATTATTTAACTAAATTAATATACCACTTAAATAGCCCCCCAAACACCCACTTATGGGTTCAATCCAAACATAACAATTATAACGATTTTTTAGATCCAAACTAGTTAAGTTTCTTACACTGATTTGATGCGGATCGTACACGCGAATGTCTAACGGCTTCAATGTTGATTTGGGGAATTTAAGTTGGAACGTAACACATTTAAATATTGAAAAATTAGTATCTAATCCATGACTAAAATCTTTAATTTGATCAATTAACAATTTCCCCAACATCTAAACTGAAACTACACACTAGTCCATAATCAGCCACAATTACGCTTCTTAAATTGTCAGATCTGAGTCGCCAATGAATCAATATTGATTTTTTTTTTCATTATTACACATGATTAAATACTGATTAGGAAGGTTTCATGAACCCAAGATATTTCTAGAAATATATGGGAAAAATTAAAGAAACAATAGCCCCATTTTGTGCCTCTAGGTGCTGCGCACCACCACTAATGATGGTGAAATCAGGGTTGATTTAAAATCACAAATGAAATAAATTTAAAGTTTGGAAAAATACCCATTAAATATTTAAAAATCACCCCAATTGTAGATCTAGAAAATTGAGTATTTGATTGAAAGATCCATCAAGAAAAATGAAAGAAAATGACACTTACTCAAGCAATAATATAGGGGTGGCAATGGAGTTCTTTTGGGGCATCAATGGAGGTCGATCTTGAGAGCTAAAATTTCAGATTTAAGGCTGAAAGTTTTATGATAGAATGAAAGAAAGAAGAGGAAAATAATGGTACAAGAACCCGTTGCATGAAAGAAGAAAAATTGATGTTGAGTGTTTGTGGCTAGGGCAGCGACACATAAGGGAAGAAAGAAAGAAAAGAGAAGAGGAAGAGGGTGAACAGCTAGGGTAGGGAAATTTTAACTTAAAGGCTAAAAAATAAAATAAAAAGTTGTATTTATACCTAGGTTTAAGGCTTGGGCGGCACAAAATAAGGAGGATAAATTTTAGCCAAAATAAAGCTATTTTGTAAGGGAAGGGAATCGAATTTGAGAACTTAATCTAATTTCCATGCCTTCTCATATTTCTTTTAACCATTGGGCTATTTCCTCATTCTTGAAATAATTTTGCAATATTTATTTAAAAAAAGGTGTGTCACATACTAGGGTTTGATGTAAAATTTGCAAAATAGTGCAAGAAAAGGGATTTGAACTTGGTTTCAAGGATAGTTTCACTAACACTAAACCAACAAACTAGTAACTCATTTATTTCCTAAAAATGCACAGATAATCTAAAAAATTAGGGCATGACCACTCTCTCTCAATTCACAAACCCGATTCTACTAGCCTCCAATTTTTGGGATGTAATAAAGCATGTCTATTTTCTAGCCTAATTGATGTGTTTATATGTGATGTATGCTTGAGCCCTCACTAAGCTTCAATAAGCTCACACTCCTTGCATATACCTTGCAGATAAGTAGCTTGCGGGATTAGTGGTGAAGTGTGGCAACCTGGTAATAGGCAAATCCCTTCGAGTATGTGACGTGTTTTCAAACCCTAAAGTGGAAGGCAATGTGGGACTGTCCTATGGGATTAGAATTAGTGTTAGACTTTTAAATAAATTTTGACAAGTTGTAAACGAACATTATAGAATGTTAAATTTTGGATTTTAGACTTTATAATTGCTTGATGAGTGCTTGATTGATTGGAGTTTATACTTGTTGGTTGTTATTAAATTGAAGAGCTAACAAGCTTATGTAGGTTAAGGAGCTCACCAAGTACTAAGGTATGCCCTTACACTTTATGTATGTTTTAGCAAATTAATGACTTAGAATGCATGAAACAAAGATAACAACATGATTGAATAAAACATGCGAGCCAACTAAGTGTAGTGCGAGCTAGGGGTCACAAGTATAGGGTCTCGCCAGTGTTAAGGGGGTTCACCAAAACATAGTGTATGCCATTAGAAGTGAGTTCGCCAACCTAAAGGGATCGCTAGTGTCACTATTCGCCAAGAGACGGGCTCTCTGAACAATAGGGTGTTCGTCATAACCAGTGTGCTTGCTATAAATTATGAGCTCGCCATAGGGGTGTTCACCTGTAGAGTGTTCACCAAATAAAGGAGTCTGCCAGTATAGGTTTGTTCACCATAGATCTTAAGTTGGCCAGAATGAGGGGGCATGCCAAAGTTAGGAGTTCGCGAGTGTTTCTCCCTTCAGGCAATCTAGAAATACATATGAAAAGGTGTGATTGAGTTTGCCAGTTTCAGGAGCATAGTAGCAAACTAGTGGTTCATTGGGCAAGTTATGAGCTGGGTTCGCAGGTAGGTTGCGAGCTGTGCTCGCTAGGCATCTGTGAATTGCCAGGACTCTAGATAAGGGTTCGCCGTAAGGTGGGTTCGCAGGGGTCTAAAATTTAAAATTTTTGTGCTTGTTTTTTATGGTGTGTTAGAAAGGCATGCAATTAAGACCTTTTTTTTTTTCTTTCTAAATTTCATTTATGTTGCAAATGTGTGGTGTGCATGGTTGGTTGGTGTGCTTCATGACGTTTTAATAGAGAGTCACTTTGGTAGTTAATATGGCGTTCGAAATTCGAGTCGGATCGTCCCAGCCAAGTTTGGGGCGCCACAAATATGCATAGAATAATTTTGATTTTGGTTAATCAATACTAAGTTGAATATCACTTTTCCGCTGCTAAATTAAAATATATATATATTTTGAAGGAATAAATAAATTGAAAATCAACTAAGTTTTCAAAAGTAGTCACCGTTACAAGGAAAAAGTTTTACTTAATCGGTTTTTTATTAACTTGTGAGTTTTTTTTTTTTTTTTTTGAAAATAAGCTAAGTTTTCTTCTAAAATAAACGATTGTTTTAAAATGATTGTTTATAAGCTCCGATAGTCTACTGGGTCATTTTAGTGGCCGATGTAATCTCTCGAATTTAGACTTAATATCTAGGCCAAATTAGGGAGGTTATATTTTTCATTTAAAGAAATAAAAAGATTTTTCTTTAAATTCTTCCTTATCCAATATATAAATGAAAAATATTATATTAAAAATATTTATTAAATACATAACGAAATCTAATAATTTAATAAAAAAATCAAAGGTACTCATGAAAAAAAATATTAAATTCAGGTGAAAGTGACCCATGCAGTAAATGAAGTAATGAAAAGCACATAAATAAAAATATTTAAAATTTGATAAAATGATATTAATTAAATTTAAAAACTCGAGGAGAGTGACCCCACGCACATAAAGAAATAATTAAAGTTTTAGGATGGGGATAGACCCCACCCACATAAAAAATTTAAAAATTTGATAAATATATTAAATACGAAAATTAAAATTAAAATTAAAAAATTGAGAAGGGCACCACTAACACAAAATAAGGTATATGATGCTTAAATCGAAAAATATTAAAATGTATCAATAATCTTTATTTATTCCAACATCATTAACGTGCGGCCTAAAAAAATAAAATTTTAAAACTATTGTTACACCGCTAATATAAAATAGAATTCTAAAAACTATTTAGTATTGTATGTTTTAACTTAAATCATTTTATACTTTTTTATATATTTTATAATTCAATATTTTTATATAATTTATATATACTTTATAATTCAATATCATTTACTTATATTATTTGCACAAACTATAAATAAATAAAAATGAAAGATTTATTTTTATTTCTCATTGCAAAAGTTGAGGTGATCTCGAACAATTACAGTGTATAGCTGTGCAGAAGCAAATACTAATTGAGATAACATACCTTGTACATGTAATCCCTATTACAATAATAAAGCTACAAACAAACCCATATCAAAACTATGATATATAGCAAACAATGCCATCCGCAATGGCCATATGATTGTCATCCATAGATGTATAAATTTATTTTTAGGGATCTGGCAGAGCTCTATACAAAAGGGGATGACAGCTCTATCAAATCATATTAAAAGAGAAAAAGAAAAGAAAAGAGAAGAACTCATTCTAGTAGTAGCAAACCCCAAGTATCAAAGAAAATCCAAAAGAGGATGCCACTCAGATGATGGCTTGGCATGGGTAACCACTGCCCTCCCCATCTCTCTTCCTCTACTCATAGCAGTTGAGGGTGGTGGTACAAGTTTTGGAGCAACCAGCTCATTTCTGCTAATGGTAAATATAGACCCAAGAGCTAATATTATTATATGAAGAGCTCGTCGAAGCTGACTTCCCTTGGTTCTGTTTCAAGGAACTAATAGAATTTTGGAAACCCCATCATTCAGAATGCTTGAATTTGAAGTTGAACCCCAGGATTAGGTCTTACTAGCTCCCTAAAGTTTTGGTTGCTACAGGCTCAATTGTTGTGCTGCTTTTTTTTTTTTTTTTTTTTTTTTTTTTTTTTGTTCTTGTAAAATTGTTGTGATGCTGTAAGTCTCTGGGAAGTTCATGTTGTCTTGGTACTTAAGATAGAATTGAATCCATAATTGTATATAAATATAACAATATAATAAAAAAAAAGTTACTCTTATATATAACTCTATAATATTTTAATAAAAAAATAATGATATTAACTATTAGACTAATTAATAACATTATAAAAATATTAAAATCAAATTATGTTAAAAATTAAAATTAAAAATATTAAATTTTGCTTTAGACATAATATAGGGACCAAAGTAAAATTTAACTATTTGTTATGATCTTATTTAACAATCTTATTATAGGTTGTGATTATATAACTATGTAATATTTCAATAAAAAATTAATTATATTAACTATTTAGACTAATTAATAATATTATAAAAATATTAAAATCAAATTATGTTAAAAGTTAAAATAAAAATATTATATATGCTCTTTTTGACACAATGCTTAAAACTATCTATAGTTTCTCCCTAATCTATAAATAAAAAGATAATGCGTTTCAACACACCCGAACCCACGTCCTCCTGTATTAACAACAATACCCATGTCAATCAAACTAAGACTTAATAACCTATTTTTTATGATTTTTAAAAAAAAGTAATAATATTAATGCTCCTGCATGTCAACAAAGGAGGTCCCTTGGGGCTTCCTTTATATATATGCACTTAGGCGTCGGCTGAATAATAGCAGAAAATTACCATCCAAATTATTAAATGATATCTTTACATTTGGTTGACATGAGCCAACCAGATTTCCATTAACACCCCATTCCACTCCCTATTCAATTGATCGTTGAATCTAAATATGTGATGTGTCAAAACAACTGAAGTTAATCTACATTTTAATTATATCAATTCAATCATTCATTTTAATTTAAACATAAGTGTTTAATAATTTAGTTCATCAACTTCAACTTATGGAGTTATATTAAGTCAATTTAAAAATAAGACTCGAATTCAAATTCAATTTTTAAATTTTAACATTAACATTATATCTTGAGACAAAAATCTCCACACAAATCACATTTTATTTTTTAAAATTTTGCCTCACATTAAAATTGTGATATATGCATTTATATGTATATATAAATAAATGACCAACCAATAATCGGACACTACAACGAAAAGCCATATAGTTGTTTTCATATTACTGTCATTTTCTTTTACTTAAAATTCATATATTTCATGCAAATTGAGCAATAAAAGGCATAAGTGCCAACTTATAGCACCCATTCCTAACCACATGAATGCAAAAAAAATTAAAAAATAAACGGTTCCCTAGGTAAAAGTGTTGTGGAGGTAGTATAATGTTGAAGAAGCTACATGAAAAATAGAAAGGAAAAAAAGAGAGGAGGTAACAAAATCCACAACTATTTGAATCAGGTGAAGTTTTGAGGATGAAATTTTGTATTTAAGAGGGGGAGAAATGTAACATCCTCAAAGTATAGAGGGTGTGGTTAAGTGGCGTGTCAGGTTAGGAAAATTAAAGACTTTTTAGAAATAGATTACATAGGAATTATAGGGTAAAAGTATAGAAATTAGAAATATTTTCGGGATAAGAAAATTTGATTTGAGGTAATGACTAAATTGTAGGAAAATGAAAAATAGTGAGGCAAAAGTGTAAAAATTAAAAGTTAAGTTAATAACATAGAGTAGATGGAAAACAAGGAAGGATTAGGAAGAAATTTTACCAAATAAAATGTGATTCATGCATGGGAATTGTGAAGATAATAAAGGTTAAAATAGTAATTAGCAAAGCAAGATATTTATGGATAATGATTTGGGCCAAAGTGTACAGATGATAGGATGAAGGACAATTTAGCCATTTTTCGTAAAAATCATGATATTTTTATTATGAATAGTGTAAAAGAAAGAAGAAAAGAGGAGAAAGTCTTCGTCTTTTTCTTCCAACCCACCCGTCAGTTCCTCTTTCTCTCAAAACCAAACTTTCACTCTTATTCCAAGTCATTTTCACTATTTTTGTGTCCTTCAAGCTTGTTTCTTCATTTTTCTTTCATGATTTCTCAAACAAATCAAGAGTAGAGCAAGGTAGATACTTTAGCTTCATCAAAAAGGAGTTGATATTTACTTGAAAGGAAAGAGAAAAGTTAGGGTTAATTGTAACATCATGAAATCACGATAAGAGATGGGAAAATCTTTATGAAGTTCATATTATTTTTACTTTTGAGCATAAGTATGTTATTTAAACATTATTTTAACAAGTAAATGAAATGTATTGGTTATTGAAATGAAGAAAAAGAGAAGAGAGAAGAAGACCAAATTGTAGAAAAAGAAAAAGGTGTAGTCAATGAGTGAAAAAGTAAGAAGATTCATCAAACAAGCCTTGGTTGTAAGTACTACAAGGATTTAATTTCATTTTTTTTTAGATATCTATAATAGAAATTACTAATTAAATGTTTAAATCTTAGTTTTGTGTGTAGTAGTAATGTAAATGACTAAATTATAACGATGGTAACTATGGTATAAAAATGTGAATGAGAATAAAGAGATTATTGTGTGTGGGGTAAAGATGTTAAATCAAATGGAAGTTATATGTGAAATTATAAGATCAATGACTAAATTAAAGTTTACATAATTGATATCGCACCCAAGTAGAAAGATGTGAATTATTAGGATATTAATGCCATGCCATTAAGGAATATATTGTGCACTTATTGTTTATTTGCTTCAACGGTGCTCAGTTATCCGCTTTGGCGATGTTTAGTTTATCTACTTCAATGGTGTTTATTCATGATGGCGATGTTCAGTTCCTTTCCGTATGTCCTAATTATTCTAACCATTCCATTTTGGGCAATAAATGTCAAATGTGATTGGTAAGTATAACTTAATCGATTGTGATTAAAATTATAGAAATTTACTCATATTAATTACAATATAATATGTAGGTTTATGATTAAATTCTTACAGTACTTACTAAGCTATTTTAGCTTAATGCGTAGGTTAAAGATGAGAGGAGAAGCCAGAAAGTGGTCTAAGACTTCCTCGTCTCATTACATCCTGACGCAAGAGAGTATGACTTCTAAATTTTAGGTTAGAGTGACATGTAAATAGGTTTTTAAGTTAAGGGTTTAATGAAATCTTAGTATGTTAATGTTGTATGATAATCTAAAAGTGTTTCAGTGTAACACCTGTTACCCGTGTCCGACGCCGGGACAGGATACGAGGCATTACTAAACTTAAACCTAAACATGTATACAAAACCGGGCTATAAAATTCATTCAATTTAAAATCACTCATTCACGTGCAAATTGTCCCTTATATGGGCCCACGAGGCCCAAAACAATCATTGGAAATTGTTCGGGACTAAACCGAGAACTTAGGAAACTTTAAGAAGACTTAGAAAATTTTTCATCAAAACAGGGGTCACATGCCCGTGTGGCTTGGGACACGCCAGTGTGGGTAGGCCGTGTGATCACACACGCCCATGTCCTCAGCCCGTGTAACTTTCTGTTTATGACGTCATCAACAAAATAAGGTCACAAAGCCAAGTCACATGCTCCTGTGCTTAGGCCGTGTGGTAAATTAAATTCTGAAAAATAGATGCAGACTTCACACGCCCTAGGGCTGTGTCCTCCACACGACTGAGACACACAGCCGTGTCTCTGCCCGTGTGGCTAAGAAAATGAATATTTACCAAACCATTTGGCACCCTTATTTACACATACTTAAACACACATAACCACATCACATGGAACCTTTAGTATAAGCACACACATATAAATAGGCATTACAACTCATTAACCAATATGAGCCACATCTTGTAACACCCCCTACCCGTATTCGTTGTCAGAATAAGGTACGAGGCATTACCAGAGTTTACAATTTTTTTTTGAAACTGAAACCATTCCAATTCAATATATTTTCAAAATAAAATTCATTCATATTTATAAGATAAATTCAACACATAAGCCATATCAATGGCTGACCTTATACTCATTCATGTTAACATTTATTTTATTAGCTTATACATGCCATTGATTTCCAAAATAAAGTTTCTTAAAATACCAAAATCTTGGGGTTGATAGTGTGATGAGTCTCCCACCGATCCGACCTCTCCGAGCTCTTAATACTACAAAACAAGGGAAAGGAAAATGCAGTAAGCACTTTGTGCTTAGTAAGCCGATGCAACAAGAATTATACTTACCTAATATTTTCAATGTAATGCATTAAACATTCATATAACCATTCAATGCACTATTATCCTAACAATCACAAACTCAACATTCAAGTTAGTCCATTAATTTCCATATATCAATAATATACACACCATGATTGATGAGCTTATCAATACTGTGATTTTCATTTCCTTGTTATTCTTTTTCCATATTTATCCCGTTGAATTTCTTGGAATTTTCGATGGATTTTCATAGGTACACTTTAGTGTACAAATCGGTCCAATCAATTCATATTCATGTGCGCACATTTCCATTTCGAGAGAGCACACTCACGAACCTCATCCTTACAAATGGATTACCACCCGAAGCTAAATCCCTCAGTAATATAAACTCATAGAGTATTGTCGGGATTACCACCCAGCTAAATCCTCAACAACGACAACTACTCTAATGAGCTTGGATCTGAATTACCATCCAGCTAAAAATTGCAGACCTAATTCGGATTACCCATCCGGGCTAAATCCATTTTCCACATATTCTTCGGGAGGCTATATCAAGATAGGATCACCCGTCCAAGGCTAGATCCTTTTACCGTCAATTCCTTTTCGAGATCCATCGAATTTTCCTTTCATTCAACCGGATTTCTTTCCTTTTTATCAAATATATTAATGTATCATCAATCTTCATACAATGAACATTCAAATTATTTTCACATCAATAACATACATTTCAAGCATTTAAGAATATAATTCAAAGTTACACGAACTTACCTTGATACTAGTTCGTTTACAAAATCTACTAATTTGAGACTTTTTCCTTTCCTCGATCTAGCTTCGTATTTGAGTTTTCCGGATCAAATTAAACTCCAAGCTTTAAAAACTCTATTCTCCCTTTTGCTTTCTTTCTCCCTATTTCTTCTCTCATTTAAGTCTTTACTCTCTGTTTCTTTTACATTTCTTTCTTTTACTTTCTCTTTATAATATATATAATAACAATATAATATAATATATTAAAATATCTTTATTATATAATAATATAATAATATATATTAACATAAAAATCTCGATTTTCTTCACAATAAATCATTAACTAGACAAAATGGCTTAATTGCCATTTTGGTCCTTTATACTTTCTTTTAATCTATAATTAAACTTTTACACCTTTTTCAATTTAATCCTTTTCATTTAATTTCCTACCCAAACGTTAAAATTTTCTAACGAAAGTTTAATACCACATTACTAACATTTTATAAATATTTATAAAAATATTTCCTATCATATAAATATTCATGCAAATATATTGAAATAAATTTCTATTTAAATCGGATTTATGGTTGCGAAACCATTATTCCGATAACCTTGAATTTAGGCCATAACAACTCTCCCCCCCTTTTAAGGATTTTCGTCCTCGAAAATCTTATCAGTAAAGAGGTTTGGATATTGTTTCCTCATTGCCTCCTCCGATTCCCATGTCGCTTCCTCAATCCCGTGTTTTTGCCACAATACTTTCACCAAATTTATTTTTTTATTTCTAAGCTCCTTTGTTTCCCGTGCCAATATCTTGATCGGTTCTTCACTGTAACTCATATCCGTTTGAATCTCTACTTCTATCGGAGAAATAACATGTGAAGGATCTGACCGATATCGTCGTAGCATAGACACATGAAAAACATTATGGATTCTATCAAGTTCTGGTGGTAATACCAACCGATAAGCGACCGGTCCAATTCTTTCTATGATCTCATATGGCCCGATAAATCTTGGACTCAATTTACCCTTTCAACCGAACCGGAGAACTTTCTTCCAAGGAGACACTTTCGAAATATCTTGTCACCGACACAAATTCAATCTCTTTTCGTTTAAGATCGGCATATGATTTTTGGCGATCGGAAGCTGCTTTTAAACTATCCCGAATAACCTTTACTTTTTCTTCTGTTTCCTGGATCAAATCTACCCCATGTATCTTCTTTTCACTGAGCTCTGTCCAATATAACGGTGTTCTACACTTTCTACCATATAAAGCTTCATATGGAGCCATTTTAATCTTTGGATGATAAATCATTATTGTAAGCAAATTCAATCAAAGGTAGATACCTCTCCCAATTACCTTCAAATTCTAGTGTACAACATCGGAGCATATCTTCCAATACTTGAATTACACGCTCAGATTGGCCATCTGTCTGAGGATGAAATGCAGTACTAAAATACAATTGAGTACCTAAAGCTTCTTGCAATTTATCCCAGAAACGAGACGTAAATCGGGGATCTCTATCTGATATAATGGAGACAGGCACTCCATGTAGCCTGACAATCTCAGATATGTACAGATTCAAACCGGTTTATCTAAAGAATAATCCATACGTCATTTAATAGAATGTGCTGATTTTGTCAATCAGTCAACAATCACCCAAATAGCATCCTTTTTCCTCGAAGACAACGGTAACCCCGATACAAAATCCATAGTGATTCTTTCCCATTTCCATTCCGGTATAGTAATTGGCTGAAGTAACCCTGAAGGTACCTGATGTTCAGCTTTAACTTGCTGACATATTAAACATCTTGATACAAACTCAGAGATATCACGTTTCATTCCTGGCCACCAGTACATCTTTTTCAGATCATTATACATTTTATTACTTCCCAGATGTACAGACATAGTACCACTATGAGCCTCGTGTAAAATTTTCTGTATGAGCTTGAATTCTTGGGTACACATACCCTACCTCTGAATAATAAACAATCATCAATCCTAACTTGAAATTCGAATCGATGACGACTCACATTGTGCCCGTTTAACTCAGAACTTCTCATCATTCTTCCGAGCTTCACATATTTGCTGTAGAAATGTTGGTTTAGCTCTCAATTCAGCTAAGATTGAACCATCATCAACCAAAGACAATTGAGCATTCATAGATCGCAAAAAAAAGCAGAGATTTTCGACTCAAAGCATCACCCACAATATTAGCCTTACCCGGATGGTAATCAATAATCAAATCATAGTCCTTTATCAATTCAAGCCACCTGAGCTGTCTTAAATTTAGATCTTTCTGTGTCATCAAATACTTCAAGCTTTTCTGATCAATATAAATATGACATTTCTCACCGTACAAGTAATGCCGCCATATCTTCAATGCAAAAACAATAGTAGCTAACTCAAGATCATGTACCGGATAATTTCTTTCATGTGGTTTAAGTTGTCTTGAAGCATAGGCTATTACTTTACCTTCTTACATCAAGACACAACCTAAACCATTTAATGAGGCATCACTCAGAATAACAAATTCCTTACCCGATTCAGGCTGCACTAATACTGGTGCTTTCGTTAGTAGATCTTTCAATCGGTTGAAACTCTGTGACATTCATCATCCACTCGAACTTTACATTTTTCTCGCAATAATCGAGTCATCGGAGAAGCTATCATAGAGAATCCTGTACAAATCTCCGATAATAACCAGCTAAACCCAAGAAACTTCTAACTTCGAATCATGATCTTGGTGGACTCCAATTGGCAATAGCCGAGATTTTACTTGGATCTACCACCCGATGCCTTCAATGGATACAATATGTCCAAGAAAACCCACTTCTCAAGCCAAAATTCACATTTACCGAATTTAGCATATAATCTGCTTTCTCTCGCAGAATTTGCAACACAATTCTCAAATGTTCTGTATGTTCTTCTTCATCTCGAGAATAAACCAAAATATCATCAATGAATACTACCACAAATCTGTCTAAAATGCACGTGTCCAATATTCGATTCATCGGATCCATAAATCTGCAGTGCATTAGTCAACCCAAATGGCAAAACCGAAACTCATAATGCCCGTGCACAGTTACGAAAAGCTGTTTTTGGCACATCTAACTCCTTTACTCGTAACTGATAGTAGCCCAATCGGAGATCAATCTTTGAAAATACCGTAACACCTTTCAGCTGATCAAATAAATCATCAATCCGGGGCAACGGATACTTATTCTTTATAGTTACCTTATTGAGTCCGATAGATAGTCAATACACAATCTCAAAGACCCATCTTTCTTTTTACAAACAAAACCGGAGCACCCCAAGGTGATCGACTCGGTCGGACAAAACCTCTATCAACAAGTTCCTGTAACTGTGTCTTTAATTCCTTTAGTTCTGTAGGAGCCATTCGGTACGGAGCTATGGAAATCGGAGTAGTTCCTGGAATCAAATCTATAGAAAATTCCACTTCCCTTTCTGGTGGCAACCCTGGTAACTCTTCTCGAAAACACATCGTAAAAATTCGCATACCACCGCAGCAATCGCTTGAATCTTCAACTCGATACCTTGGTATCTAATACATAAGCAAAAAAGCATCATACCCTTTTTGACATACCTCGAGCGGTAATGGTAATCAAATCACATTAGATAATCCTCCATCGATCGATTTAACCCGAAGTAATTCACCATTCTGACACTTCAACATAATATATTTCTGTTTACAGTTTACTACTGCATCATGCTAAGTTAACCAATCCATGCCCAATATCATATCAAACTCATCAAATGGCAGTAACATCAAATCAAATCACCAGAAACAATAACCTCTTACCATCAAGTGGATAATTTTTACAAATTTTATCCACCAAAATAGATTGGCCAAAGGGGTTCGAGACTTTAACCACAAATTCAGTGGGTTCAACATATAAATCTTTAACGCATGCAAGTTTTACACATATATATGAATGCGTAGAACCGGGATCAATTAATGCAGTAATATCAGTTTCAAGTAAAGAAAATGTGCTAGTAATAACATAGGGTGCTGAAGCATCTTCTCTAGTACGAATGACATATGTCCTAGGAGGCGCTCGTGTCTTAGGCCTACTTGCAGTATCTTTTGTAGCTCCTCGACTACTACTGATATTATCGGATGGTCGAGATAGTCTCACCCTCAAAGATGGATTACTGGGCTTTGATATATACTCAGCTTCTTTTTCACTTCTTTCTAGACAATCTCTGAGTCTTTTTCACTTTTTTCTGGACAATCTCTGAGAAAATGGTCAAAAGAACCACATCGGTAACAAGCCCCACTCTTAAATCGACATTCACCAAAATGAGCTTTATTACAATACTGGCATCTCGGCTTAGGGGTACCAACACTGCCAACACTGGTCACTAAGGGAGCGGAAGTTCTTGAATTAGTGCGCTGTAAACCTCGCACTCTATCCGAATACCTAGTGGTTGAGGTAGAACGATCCTGGTACTTCTTCAATTTCTTTGGAGCAGAAAACTGAGATTTTCCCATTGGTCTTTTACTAAAAATTCGAGCTTCCCTCTCAGCCTGTTTCTTTTTTTTGCTCCATTTTTCTGCTTTATAAGCTCGCTCTGCTAGTGTAGCAAACTCTCGAATTTCAAGAATTCCAATAAGTAGCTTAATTTCTTCATTCAACCCTTCTTCGAATCGTTTGCACATTTTAGCTTCTGACTGTACCCATTCTCGAGCATATTTACTCAACCGAACAAATTCTCTTTCATACTCAGATACTGATCTATTACCTTGTTTCAGCTCAAGAAATTCTTTTCTTTTCTGATCAAGGAATCTCTGACTGATATATTTCTTTTTGAACTCGATGCGGAAGAATTCCCATGTAATTTGTTCTTTCTAACAAGCTGAAGCTTTAGTATTCCACCAATGGTAAGTCATGTCTTTTAGTCGTGAGACGGCACATTTCAAACATTCTTACAGCGTACAAGATAATTCCTCCAAAACCCGAGTAGTATTTTCTAACCAAAATTCAGCTCGTTCGGGATCATCATCAACTACTGCTCAAAATTCTTCGGCCCCATATTTTCGGATTTTATCAACCGGAGCTTTCCCTTTTCTGACAGATTTAGTACTGCACTCTGTGGAATCTCGAGAACCGGTGGAGGAACAGGAGGGGAGCTTGAGTTTGTTTGACCGTAGGGTTAGTTCTTATGTCTTGAGTAAACCATTCATTCATCATTTGAAAGAAGGCTATTTTTGCCTCCTCCCCCTTGACCCTTTTATCTTTGGGCCTTCTCTTGCTAGTTTCTTCTTTTGTCTTGAAAGCGGAGCATGACTCCCAGCTTCCTCAGTTGAGCTCGGTCGGATGACATTACTATAAGGAAAACACAATTTAAATGGTCAGGAGATATCACACTATCAAAAATAATTTAAATGGCATGTATAGCTAATCCGTATTTGCTATATCGATCCTAGAACCGGCTAAACTGTAGCTCTGATACCAACAAATGTAACACCCTTTACCCGTATTCGTTGTCAGAATAAGGTACGAGGCATTACCGGAGTTTACAAATTTTTTTTGAAACCGAAACCATTCCAATTCAATATATTTTCAAAATAAAATTCATGCATATTTATAAGATAAAGTCAACACATAAGCCATATCAATGGCTGACCTTATACTCATTCATGTTAACATTTATTTTATTAGCTTATACATGCCATTGATTTCCAAAATAAAGTTTCTTAAAATACCAAAATCTTGGGGTTGATAGTGTGATGAATCTCCCACCGATCCGACCTCCGAGCTCTTAATACTACAAAACAAGGGAAAGGAAAACAGAGTAAGCACTTTGTGCTTAGTAAGCCCGTGCAACAAGAATTATACTTACCTAATATTTTCAATATAATGCATTAAACATTCATATAACCATTCAATGCACTATTATCCTAACAATCACAAACTCAACATTCAAGTTCGTCCATTAATTTCCATATATCAATAATATACACACCATGATTGATGAGCTTATCAATACCGTGATTTCCATTTCCTTGTTATTCTTTTTCCATATTTATCCCTTTGAATTTCTTGGAATTTTCGATGGATTTTCATAGGTACACTTTAGTGTACAAATCCGGGTCCGTCAATTCATATTCATGTGCGCACATTTCCATTTCAGAGAGCACACTCCCGCGAACCTCATCCTTACAGCAGGATTACCAATCCAGGCTAAATCCCCTATAATATAAACTCATAGAGTATTGTCGGGATTACCAGTCCAGGCTAAATCCTCGCAACGCAGCAATTACTCTAATGAGCTTGGATCTCAATTACCACCAGGCTAAATTGGACCCTAATTCGGATTACCGTCAAGCTAAATCCATTTTCCACATATTCTTTGGAAGGGCTATATCAAGATAGGATCACCAGTCCGGGCTAGATCCTTTTTACTGTCAATTCCTTTTCAAAGATCCATCGAATTTTCCTCTCATTCAACCGGGATTTCTTTCCCTTTTTATCAAATATATTAATGTATCATCAATCTTCATACAATGAACATTCAAATTATTTTCACATCAACAACATACATTTCAAGCATTTAAGAATATAATTCAAGTTACACGAACTTACCTTGATACTAGTTCGTTTACGAAATCTACTAATCCGGGACTTTTTCCTTTCCTCGATCTAGCTTCGTATTTGAGTTTTTCGGATCAAATTAAACTCCAAGCTTTAAAAACTCTATTCTCCCTTTTTCTTTCTTTCTCCCCTATTTCTTCTCTGTTTCGTCTTTACTCTCTGTTTCTTTTCTGTTCTTTCTTTTACTTTCTCTTTATATTATATAATAACAATATAATATAATATATTAAAATATCTTTATTATATAATAATATAATAATATATATTAACATAAAAATCTCAGATTTTCTTCACAATAAACCGCCTCAATTAGACAAAATGGCTTAATTGCCATTTTGGTCCTTTATACTTTCTTTTAATCTATAATTAAACTTTTACACCTTTTTCAATTTAATCCTTTTCATTTAATTTCCTACCCAAACGTTAAAATTTTCTAACGAAAGTTTAATACCACATTACTAACATTTTATAAATATTTATAAAAATATTTCCTATCATATAAATATTCATGCAAATATATTGAAATAAATTTCTATTTAAATCGGATATATGGTTGCGAAACCATTATTCCGATAACCTTGAATTTAGGCCATTACACATCTCATGGCCATATACAAAATGAATCATATTACCATTATGAACCAACACATTTGGCCAAATCAAATGACACATACAAAATTTACTAAGTCCCTATACAAGCCATAAACTCAAAGGGTTTTGCATTCACTTATACCCAATATGATAGCTTAATAGTGTGATAGCACCTCCGGCGATCTCCAACTCGAGCTAGCATAAAACCCTACATGATATGATAAATATGGAGCTATGGAACTCCAAATTAAGATCTACTAATTTTACCTGAAAATAGACTCACATATCTTCTTACCATAAAATTTCCAGAATTTTTGGTTCAGCCAATCAGTACATTTTATTCTTTAAAGTCTCCCCTGTTTCGCTGCCCGATAGTTCTAACCCCTCTTCACTAAAAATTTATTTTCTCATGGAATAGAACTCAAATGAAGTTCCCGTTTGTTTTTCCTGAAAAAATACTCATTATAAGTTCAAGCATATAAATTTTATCCATTTATTATTTTTGTACAAATTTTAATGAATTTCCCAAGCCAGAACAGGGGATTTCTAAATCATTCTAAACCTATCTTATAAAATTTCAAATATCTCATAATATAAAACTCTTTTACTTACAACGTCTCTTTTATGTGAAAATAGACTCAATAAGCTTTGATTTCATATCTTATTCAACTTATAATTCAATTTCCACCATTCTTGGTGAATTTTCAAAGTGATTTAACTACTGCTGTCCAAACTGTTTTATTGCTAATTTTACTCTATCATGTTTTCTTTTTTTATTAATTCTCATTTACACACTTATAATACTAAAGCATATCCATAGTTAGCCATGCCAATAGCTAGTCATCATCAAATATTTACAAACCATTCATTGGCCAATTTAACTTATACATCAACAACAAAAACTTGAACATTTTATTTCTCAATTTAATTTGGTTTTAAAGCCTCACACATGATCACAATCCACATTTCCCACATATTCTTACATCATAAGCATGGACTTAGCTCTTTGTCATTGATGCATAAACTTAGCTCTTTGTCATTGATGCATAAAATTAGCTTTTTTCCCGTTGAACTACTCAGAATATCAAAGGATACTCAATCTCGTCATACATGTATCACGAAGCCAATGCCATATCCCAAATATGGTCTTACATGGGATCACATCTCGATGCTGGCGCCATATCCCAGATATGGTCTTACACGGGATCTCATATCTCGATGTCGATGCCATGTCCCAGATATGGTCTTATACGAGATTGTAAATAGATGTCGATGCCATGTCCTAGACGTCTTATATGGGACCGCCCTTATTCGATACCAATGCCATGTCCCAGACATGGTCTTATACGAGATCTACATTCGGTGCTGATGCCATGTCCCATACATGGTCTTATACGGGACCTACATTCGGTGCCGATGCCATGTCCTAGACATGGTCTTATTGGGACCTTCCTTATCTCATGTGGTGACATAGGTATCCATGTTATTCCGAATGTTCAACTGGGACTTCAACTTGTCATAATCTCGTTATAATTTCATCGAGGCTTTATTAATCAACTTCATGGAAATAATATACATTTCTCATAATAATAAGTAAATTAAACATATAAAAAACATTAGATAGCTTAATTTCACACAAACTTACCTCGGTACTCAAAATGTGTGTAGATGTCCGATTTAGTCCAACACTTTGTTCTTGCCTCGATTTCGGTTCGGGCTTCGTGTTTCTTGATCTATAATAACAATTTCACTTGTTTAATACTCACATTGACTATACTGACTCATGAATCATACTTTGGTAAAATTACAATTTTACCCCTAAACTTTCACATATTATATTTTTGCTCCTAGGCTCGTAAAATGATTTTTATTCGATTTCCTTGTATTTTAGGATTAGCCGAGCCATTTTCATAACTATAGCAGTCCACAATTTCCATTCATTCACACATTTTCATACATTTTTCAACTTTTACAAACTAGTCCTTTTATGCGATTTAATCGAAAATCACTTAGTAAAAGTCATTTACTACACTCCGAGCATTCATATTCTACCATTAGACATCAAAGCACATGCATGTCATCCATGGGTAAAGTTTTAAACACAAACCCTAGCTCAAAATAATGGTAAAAATAGCTAACCCGAGTTATGAGGATCTTAAAAATGCAAAGAACATTAAGAATGTAACACCCCCAAACCCGGCCCAATTGCTACAACCGGATCTGGTATGTCACTAAGAAAAATTCTGTAAAGCATGTCGTATTTTCAGAAAAGCTCAAATATATTTTTATATAAAATATGCCTTTGTAAATAAAACCCAAACTTAATTACATGCCTTAGTTTAATTAAAATAAATGTTTTCAATAACTAAAAACAAAAGTAAGTTAAACCCATAATAAAAGAAAATAAAACTAGTGGCCCATGGCCTTATTACATCGAAATTTAAAATCCATTAATTAAAATACAATATAAAATAATTAATTTGTGCCTTTTTGCCAAGTCCACATATTCTCCTGCATGGCCACCTTGCGCTCCTCTCCAGCCCGGTCTGAAGCACTAGGTATCACCTGAAATATTAATTAATAGGGTGAGTCGCGAGACTTAGTGTGCAACCTTCATGCACCACTAGATTTGGGCTTTAGGCCCACAGAACAGATTAAATAGTTTAACATATGTAAAATAACAAAAGACCTAATATGCAAGCCCAATCCCAAAACCTAAGTGTCCATCCGCTACACGCCCCCGTACCAGCCAAGCACACCATTGGGGATTTCTACAATCGACCCACACCGCTACACGCCTTGATAGCAGTCTTGCTGCTCATCATCAAATCATGGCCGGCCATTATAACGAATCACGGCAAAGCGCCGCTACCACATATAACAGATCACGGTAAAACCGCTACAACGTATAACTTCCTCTTTTAACAAACCCAACCCATGTAATCATAAAATCAGTATACTTTTATCATATAAAGTCAAAACATTCACTGACCTGGTGATTTGCTTCACCCTCTCCGGGTTTCCAACATTAAGCCGAGATTTCGGCATTTATCACAACATATAAACTTATAAACATGCATATTATAATTGGATCTAGATGATGGGGAAGTATTACACACCTGATATCGCGAAATCTCCTATCCGTAGTTGATATCCAAATCTACTACCCTCAGTGTGAAGCCTTGCTTAAAAAGCCGAAAAATCACACAAAGATTTAGCACTTCAATATTCGGCCAAGGTTAATAAATCTCAACCTTCATATTAAAACTAATAGATCTCTTACCTAATTTGTTGAATCCCGAAAGTCCTTAAGAAACCATCGCCTTCCCACCAATATTCGGCCATTACCAAAAATATTAAACCGATAATCACCACTAATCTAGCCCATATAGCATTTGGCGAGATAAAAAAAAATCAAGAAAGGCCATTCGGCCGAACCTACCACTACCTACCTTCGGCTTTTCCACCAAATCGGCACAGGAGACCTTTAATGAGACAGATTCGGCTACTAGAAGCAGAGAGGGAAATCGACAGGCCTTAGAACAAGTGTTTCGGGTTAAATCTTAATGGAAAAAAAGAGTGAAATCGCATAGAATAAAATCAAACTCACCAGATTACTAAGGAATATGCGGCTTATGGTACACCTTCGGGAAATAGAAACCTCCCTTGTAGATTCGGCTATGGAAGAGGAATATGAGCAAGAAGATTTCGGCTTTCAGAAAGATGTTGGAGAAGAGAAGAAAGCTAGGGAATTTCAGCAAGAAGAGAGAAAAGAGAGAAAAGAATTCGGCTTGAGAGAAAGGATGAGAAAGTGAGAAAAACAAATGGAAAAGATGACAACTCTCCTTCTAAATTTCAGCTATACACAGGCACACACTCAGAGTTGGAATTTCGGCCAACTCTCCCCCTCCTGATAGCTCTTATCTTGCATGATAACCCAATCTCTATCTCATCTGTAGAAGAGGCCAACTTTGAACCAACTCTTCCCTCTTAATTATCAGCTTTTAATTACCAAATTAAAAAGAAATAAAACTCTTAAAATGTAGCTCATGTGCCGTCCACCCCTCCCCTTCTCAGTACCGAAATTTTGACCCAACAACCTTGGGCTCCAAGTGGCCATACTAGGCCCAATTCTCCCCTCTTGTGATGCCACTTTAATGCTCACCTAAAGCACCTCAAATTTTTGGGCCATAAGCCTAGCTTGCTACTAAACACAGGTACTTACTTAAATTAAAAACTAACACTATTTATAAGCAGTTTAACCCAGGTTTTAAGCCCAACCCGAGCCCAATACACACCGTAAGCCTTTACCTACTAACTTAGCCATGCAACATACCAAACGCACAGACCCACAGAATCAGGATATTACAGTTCTACCCCCTTAAAATAAATTTTGACCTCGAAATTTACCTGGTCAGAAGAGTTGAGGGTATTACTGCCGCATAATATTCTTCGGCTTCCATGTCGCTTCCTCCGATCCATGGTTCCGCCATAGTACCTTTACCAAAGGAATAGATTTCCTACGCAAAACCTTAACATCCCGATCTAGGATCTGCACTGGTTCCTCCTCAAAAGATAAGTCTGGATTCACCTCTATCTCCTCCACCGGCACAATGTGTGATGGATCCGAGCGATAGCGTCTAAGTATGGAAACGTGAAACACATCATGGATTCGACTCAACTCTATTGGCAACTCAAGCTAGTACGCCACTGGTCCTACTCGCTTCAACACCTGATAGGGCCCAATAAATCTAGGGCTTAACTTGCCTTTCCTACCAAACCTCAGAACCTTTTTCCACGGTGACATCTTCAAGAAAACCTTGTCACCTTCAGCAAACTCTATATCCTTCCATCTAAGATCGGCATAAGACTTCTGCCTGTCTGAGGCTTCCTTCAAATGGGCTCTAATCACCTTCACCTTATCCTCTGTCTCTGTAACCAGCTCCGGACCCAACAACTGCCGCTTCCCTAACTCCGTCCAACACGTAGGGGTACGACACTTCCGACCATATAACGCTTCGTATGGAACCATCTTAATACTCGCCTGATAACTATTGTTATACGGGAATTCCACCAACGGTAAGAATTCTTCCCAACTGCCTTTGAAATCCAAGACACATCCCCTCAGCATGTCCTCCAAAACTTAAATCACCCTCTTCGACTGTCCATCTGACTGGGGATGGAATGCTGTACTAAAATCCAACCTTGTACCCAATGCCTGATGCAAAGCTTTCTAGGACCTTGACGTAAATCTAGGGTCTCTATCCGAAATAATCGACATTGGCACCCCGCGTAACCTCACAATCTCCGCTACATATAGTCTTGCTAACTTCTGAAGAGAATAGTCCATACGTATAGGTATGAAATGAGCCGACTTTGTCAAACGGTCTACAATTACCCAAACTGAATCCTTCTTGGTCGGCGTAGAAGGTAGCCCACTCACAAAATCCATTGTGATCCTTTCCCACTTCCATTATGGAATCTTGATCGATTGCAACAATCCCGAGGGTAACTGATGTTCAGCCTTGACTTGCTGACACGTCAGACACTTACCTACAAACTCCGTTACTTCACGCTTAAGGCCCGGCCACCAAAACTGCTCCCGCAAATCCCGGTACAACTTACTACCTCCCGGATGCATAGCATAGGGGCTGCTATGTGCCTCCTGCAAGATCTTCTTCCTTAACTCCACATCCTTAGGTATACACATTTTCCCTTGGAAACATAACACTCCATCGCTACTCAGACTATACCCTTCCAGTCCACCATTCTGTACTTGCAAACATCGCGCACTTAAAACTTCATCTTCCTACTGTTTTTCCTTAACCTCATCAATCCATGACGGCCTCACTTGCAATTCCGCTAATAGACTTCCGTCATCATATAGACTAAGGTGAGCAAACATGGCTCTTAAATCTGCCACCACCTTTCGGCTCAAGGCATCCGCTACCACATTAGCCTTTCCCGGGTGGTATTCAATTGAGCAGTCATAGTCCTTTAATAGCTCAATCTATCTTCTTTGCCTTAAATTCAACTCCTTCTGCGTGAGAAGGTACTTTAAGCTCTTATGATCTGTATACACTACTGACTTCTTGCCATACAAATAATGTCTCCAAATTTTCAGCGCGAAAACTACTGCAGCCAACTCTAGATCATGTGTCGGGTAGTTCACTTTGTGAGGTCTTAATTGTCGGAAAGCATACGCCACTACTTTCCCTTCTTGCATCAACACACAACCCAATCCTGTGTAGGATGCATCACAATAAACCGTAAATTCCTTTCCGGCTTCCAATTGAATCAACACCGGGGCCTCTGTCAAAATCCTTTTTAACTTCTCAAAACTTTCCTGTTGCTTCTCTGACCACACAACCGGAACCCCTTTTCTTAGCAACTTGGTTAACGGTGCTGCAATCAGAGAGAATCCTTCCACAAACCTCCTGTAATACCCTGCTAATCCTAGAAAACTTCGAATCTCCGCCATAGACTTCGGTGGCTTCCAATCCAAAATAGCCTCAATCTTCTGAGGGTCTACCCTAATCCCTTCGGCTGACACCACATGACCCAAAAAGGTAACTTCCTTCAACCAAAACTTATACTTACTATACTTTGCGTATAAACGCTTTTCCCTAAGAATCTGCAACACCATTTGCAAATACGCATCATGCTCCTCCTCCGACTACGAGTATACCAGAATATCATTAATAAATACTACGACGAACTGATCCAAAAATGGCTGAAACACCCAGTTCATCATATCCATAAATGCTGCCGGTGCGTTCGTCAACCCAAACGGCATTACCAAGAATTCATAGTGCCCGTATCGAGTATGAAACGCCATTTTATGGATATCCGCCTTCTTCACCTTAAGTTGGTGATACCCCGACCTTAAATCTATCTTGGAGAAGACCGATGCTCTCTTAAGCTGGTCGAATAAGTCATCTATCCTAGGCAAAGGATACTTTTTCTTAATCGTTAATTTATTCAACTGACGATAGTCTATGCACATTCGCATTGACCCTTCCTTCTTCTTAATAAAGAGCACAGGCGCTTCCCACGGCGAAACACTTAGCCAGATAAAACCCCGATCCAGCAACTCCTGAATCTCCGCCTTCAACTCCATCAATTCCTTTGGCACCATACTATACGGAGCAATAGACACTGGCGCTGTTCTCGGTAGAAGATCTATACCAAACTCCACTTTACGATCCGAGGGCAAACCCGAAAGCTCTTCCGGAAAGACATCGACAAAGTCTTTCACCGTTCGAACATTCTCCATTCCTAACTCCTTAACTTCCACGGCACACACGTAGACCATAACCGCCTCACATCCTTTCCTTACCATCTTTTTTGCCTTTAGCGCGGACACCACATTAGATAAATACTTCCTTCTCTCTCCTATCATTATCACCTCTTTACCCTCAACCGACTTCAGCACCATACGCTTAGTGCCAGATCCAAATTCTGCACTGTACTTTACCAACCAGTCCATTCCTAAGATTAAATCGAACTCCCCGAATGGTAGTTCCATCAAATCCGCTTGAAACAAGACCCCTTGAAGTTCTAGGGGTATATCCTTATACAGTTTGTCTACTACCACAGAGTGTCCTAGAGGGCTAGCTACCGTCATTTTCCTAGCAGCAGTCTCACTAACTAAGTTCAAAGTTTCCACTATCCTACTAGCAACATATGAGTGTGTCGAACCCACATCAATCAAAGCATTATAAGGTAACCTAGAAATTATAAACGTACTGGTTATAATGTCTGGTGCGTCGCCCTCCTCTCGACGTTTGGCTGCATAGACCAAACCAGGCTGTCTAGCATCAGTGCCTCCAGCACCTCGGCCAGGTGCCCATCGGCCTCGCCCAGCCCCATTTCCTCCTCTACTTGCACTACGACCCCTTGGTCCAGGCTGATCACCTCTCCTAACCTGATCAGAACCTCGGCCCGCTGGCTGTACCCGATCCATCTGGGGACAGTCCTTAATCAAATATTCTATGGATCCATACCTAAAGCATCCACATGTTTTCATTCTGCACTCCCCATAATACGTCTTCCCACATGTAGAACATGCCTGATTCTGACTCGTCGAACACGAGTGGCCCATCACCCCAGGCCTTTCTACGAAAATTCCCAGATGCTCTTGATGGCCCAAAACTCCTCTTACTCTTACCCCGATCCTTATCCCTTTCTTGTCTCTCAACCCGTTTCACTTCTTCAGCTATTTTGACCTTATCTACCAAAACAGCAAAAACTCTCTCTCGTTGCGGTGCTATCAGAACCCTTAACTCATTACGCAGCCCATCCTCGAATCGAACACAACGTTCATACTCCGTTGCTACTATTCCCTGAACGTAGCGGCTCAACCGCAGAAACTTTGTGTCATATTCAGCCACAGACTTACTTCCCTCACCAAGTTCAAGAATGCCTTCCTTTGTGCATAAATATAGCTGGCCCCGACATACTTCCCCTAGAATGTCTCCTTAAAGAAATCCCAGTCAATCAGGTTCACAGCAGTACTTTTTTTCACTGTGAGCCACCACTGGTAGGCCTCGTCTCGGAGAAGAGACACGACCCCTTTCAACTTTTCCTCTACCGTGAAGTTCAAGTCATCCATTATGCGCTCAGTCGCTTCCATCCAATACTCAGCGGTGTTAGGGGCTATACCAGAAACTCCCCTAAACACTTCTGCCCCATTGGCCTTAAGCCGCTCTGGCACAGATTTCTGGGCTCCTATGCCTATGCTACTCCTGCAACTCTCTCAAGAACTCGCAACATCGCCTGAGATACAGCATTTTCTCCGGGTGCCTCATCCTAAAATTCTCCTTCTACAGCCAGCAGTTCCGGCATCTCGTTTCCTGACTCGTGGCCACACCCTACTGGCTCTGACCCGGTCATTCTACTCCTACTGCGTCCACGCGGTGGACGTCCTCGACCCCTTGAACTCATTCCTCCGATCGGTGTTTATCTGATTAAGAATTTTATGGATTATTAGTTCTTTCCACTGATTAATCGCGAACAGTCTTATGAATAACAGTTTTAAAGAGTAGTTCTTTTGAATTCATACCCACAGTACAGTCTCAAGTTCATACATTCAATCATCAACATTCATGAACTCACGTTCATTACAGAAAAACGTTGTTGTTGTTGTTGTTTTTTTTTCACTACCCCTGGGGTATTTTTGTACTTTTTATCCTACAGGGGTATTTTCGTAATTTTTCAAAATAAGATCCTTGATGATTTTGTGAAGTAAGGGTTTTTTGGTAATTTTGCAATCCGGGGGTATTTTGGTAATTTTGAGATCCGGGGGTATTTCGGTAATTTTGAAATCTGGGGGTGTTTCGGTAATTTAGAAATCTAGGGGTATTTCGGTAATTTGGAAATCCAGGGGTATTTCGGTAATTTTGCAAAACAAGGGTAGTTTGGTAATTTTTTTCAAACTTTGAGGGGTTTTTTTTGTTTTAAACGGGGGTACGTTTAGTAAAATCTAGTTTCATGGTTCGGATTATTCTTGTAAACGTGAGATTTTCGGGTAAATTTTCGAAACACAGGTATTTTATAAGTTCACGGCTAGTTGGAGGTTTTCACAAATCAAACGTATTTTGAAAATTTTGCAAATCTTGAAATTTTTTTTCCAAACTAGGGTGGCTGGTCCCTTTCGGGTTTTAGTTATAAGGTTTAGCCCATCATCAAGCCCTCGTAACTAGGGTGAATAGTCACTACGCACCAGGTAGGATTCCAGTGAAGAGGAGGTGAGTCGCTAGGACTGCTTAAGTACCAAGCTCTCCCTGAATCCACTCCTAGACATACGTATGCCCATTGCCACACCCTAACTCGGCTAAGGTGAACAGCCACTACGCACCAGGTAGGATTCCAGCGAAGAGGAGGTGAGTCACTAGGAATGCTTAAATACCAGGCTCTTCCGGATCCTTCCTAGACATGCATATGACGGTTACCACACCCTAGTCTTGCGGCTCGTTAACGGGTTTGTTTAGTGAAATTAAGTTTTATGACATTTTAAGAAGTGGTTTGAACTAAGCCTAGAGTCCATCAAGTTCTAATTCTAACTAATCTACATCCCACTAGGCCCATTAAGCCCACATATACAAGGATCATACAATGGTTCAGAGTACTTACCTGGCGGACTTGGGCCGGAGACGCAGGTGCCATGCCGAGCTAACAGATCTGTTATTACTTAAAGACATCAATATTTCAAAAGCCCATTTTAGAAAACGTTTGAGCCCAAAAACCCTAGAGCCGAGTTTTGAACCGGGCTCTGATACCAATTTCTAACACCCCCAAACTCGACCCAATTGCTACAACCGGATCTGGTATGTCACTAAGAAAAATTCTGTAAAGCATGTCGTATTTTCAGAAAAGCTCAAATATATTTTTATATAAAATATGCCTTTGTAAATAAAACCCAAACTTAATTACATGCCTTATTTTAATTAAAATAAATGTTTTCAATAACTAAAAACAAAAGTAAGTTAAACCCATAATAAAAGAAAATAAAACTAGTGGCCCATGGCCTTATTACATCGAAATTTAAAATCCATTAATTAAAATACAATATAAAATAATTAATTTGTGCCTTTTTGCCAAGTCCACATATTCTCCTGCATGGCCACCTTGCGCTCCTCTCTCACCCTGGTGCAAGCACTAGGTATCACCAAATATTAATTAATAGGGTGAGTCGCGAGACTTAGTGTGCAACCTTCATGCACCACTAGATTTGGGCTTTAGGCCCACAGAACAGATTAAATAGTTTAACATATGTAAAATAACAAAAGACCTAATATGCAAGCCCAATCCCAAAACCTAAGTGTCCATCCGCTACACGCCCCCGTACCAGCCAAGCACACCATTGGGGATTTCTACAATCGACCCACACCGCTACACGCCTTGATAGCAGTCTTGCTGCTCATCATCAGATCATGGCCGAAGCCATTATAACAGATCACGGCAAAGGCCGCTACCACATATAACAGATCACGGTAAAACCGCTACAACGTATAACTTCCTCTTTTAACAAACCCAACCCATGTAATCATAAAATCAGTATACTTTTATCATATAAAGTCAAAACATTCAACGACACAGTGATTTGCTTCACCCTCTCTGGGTTTCCAACATTAAGCCGAGATTTCGGCATTTATCACAACATATAAACTTATAAACATGCATATTATAATCGGATCTAGATGATGGGGAAGTATTACACACCTGATATCGCGAAATCTCCTATCCGTAGTTGATATCCAAATCTACTACCCTCAGTGTGAAGCCTTGCTTAAAAAGCCGAAAAATCACACAAAGATTTAGCACTTCAATATTCGGCCAAGGTTAATAAATCTCAACCTTCATATTAAAACTAATAGATCTCTTACCTAATTTGTTGAATCCCGAAAGTCCTTAAGAAACCATCGCCTTCCCACCAATATTCGGCCATTACCAAAAATATTAAACCGATAATCACCACTAATCTAGCCCATATAGCATTTGGCGAGATAAAAAAAATCAAGAAAGGCCATTCGGCCGAACCTACCACTACCTACCTTCGGCTTTTCCACCAAATCGGCACAGGAGACCTTTAATGAGACAGATTCGGCTACTAGAAGCAGAGAGGAAAATCGACAGGCCTTAGAACAAGTGTTTCGGGTTAAATCTTAATGGAAAAAAAGAGTGAAATCGCATAGAATAAAATCAAACTCACCAGATTACTAAGGAATATGCGGCTTATGGTGCACCTTCGGGAAATAGAAACCTCCCTTGTAGATTCGGCTATGGAAGAGGAATATAAGCAAGAAGATTTCGGCTTTTAGAAAGATGTTGGAGAAGAGAAGAAAGCTAGGGAATTTCAGCAAGAAGAGAGAAAAGAGAGAAAAGAATTCGGCTTGAGAGAAAGGATGAGAAAGTGAGAAAAACAAATGGAAAAGATGACAACTCTCCTTCTAAATTTCGCCTATACACAGGCACACACTCAGAGTTGGAATTTCGGCCAACTCTCCCCCTCCTGATAGCTCTTATCTTGCATGATAACCCAATCTCTATCTCATCTGTAGAAGAGGCCAACTTTGAACCAACTCTTCCCTCTTAATTATCAGCTTTTAATTACCAAATTAAAAAGAAATAAAACTCTTAAAATGTAGCTCATGTGCCGTCCACCCCTCCCCTAGGTTTGGGTGAGTCGCGGGACTCAATATGCAACCTTCATGCACCACTAGATTTGGGCTTTAGGCCCATAGAACAGATTAAATAGTTTAACATATGTAAAATAACAAAAGAACTAATATGCAAGCCCAATCCCAAAACCTAAGGGTCCATCCGCTACACGCCCCCGTACCAGCCAAGCACACCATTGGGGATTTCTACAATCGACCCACACCGCTACACGCCTTGATGGCAGTCTTGCTACTCATCATTAGATCATGGTCGAAGCCATTATAACAGATCACGGCAGAGGCCGCTACCACATATAACAGATCACGGTAAAACGGCTACAACTAATAACTTCCTCCTTTAACAAACCCAACCCATGCAATCATAAAATCAGTATACTTTTATCATATAAAGTCGAAACATTCACTGACCCGGTGATTTGCTTCACCCTCTCCGGGTTTCCAACATTAAGGCGAGATTTCGGCATTTATCACAACATATAAACTTATAAACATGCATATTATAATCAAATCTAGATGATGGGGAAGTATTACACACCTGATATCGCGAAATCTCCTATCCTTAGTTGATATCCAAATCTACTACCCTCAGTGTGAAGCCTTGCTTAAAAAGCCAGAAAAACACATGAAGATTTAGCCCTTCAATATTCGGCCAAGGTTAATAAATCTCAACCTTCATATTAAAACTAATAGATCTCTTACCTAATTTGTTGAATCCCGAAAGTCCTTAAGAAACCGTCGCATTCCCACCTATATTCGGCCATTACCATAAATATTCAACCGATAATCACCACTAATCTAGCCCATATAGCATTCGGCCAAATAAAAGAAATCAAGAAAGGCCATTTGGCCGAACCTACCACTACCTACCTTCGGCTTTTCCACCAAATCAACATGGGAGACCTTTAATGAGATAGATTTGGCTACTAGAAGTAGAGAGGAAAATCGACCGGCCTTAGAATAAGTGTTTCAGGTTAGATCTTAATGTAAAGAAAGAGTGAAATCGCATAGAACAAAATCCCGAAGCTCACCAGATTACTAAGGAATATGCGGCTTATGGTGCACCTTCGGGAAATAAAAACCTCCCTTGTAGATTCGGCTATGGAAGAGGAATATGAGCAAGAAGATTTTGGCTTTCAGAAAGATGTTGGAGAAGAGAAGAAAGCTAGGGAATATCAGCTAGAAGAGAGAAAAGAGAGAAAAGAATTCGGCTTGAGAGAAAGGATGAGAAAGTGAGAAAAACAAATGGAAAAGATGACAACTCTCCTTCTAAATTTCGGCTATACACAGGCACACACTCAGAGTTGGAATTTCGGCCAACTCTCCCCCTCTTGATAGCTCTTATCTTGCATGATAACCCAATCTCTATCTCATCTTTAGAAGAGGCCAACTTTGAACCAACTCTTCCCTCTTAATTATCAGCTTTTAATTACTAAATTAAAAAGAAATTAAACTCCTAAAATGTAGCTCATGTGCCGTCCACCCCTCCCCTTCTCAGTTCCAAAATTTTGACCCAACAACCTTGGGCTCCAAGCGGCCATACTAGGCCCAATTCTCCCCTCTTGTGACGCCACTTTAATGCTCATCTAAAGCACCTCAAATTTTTGGGCCATAAGCCCAGCTTGCTACTAAACACAGGTACTTACTTAAATTATAAACTAACACTATTTATAAGCAGTTTAACCCAGGTTTTAAGCCCAACCCGAGCCCAATACACACCTCAAGCCTTTACCTACTAACTTAGCCATGCAACATACCAAACGCACAGACCCACAGAATCAGGACATTATAAAGAACGGGGCTTAGATGCACTTACTATTGAGCTAGAAAGCTTGAAAACCCTAGCCATGGCTTCCCCCATGATAAATTTGGCCAAGGAAAAAGTTGAAAAAAGGTTTTTGGCTTTTATTTTGTTTTTTAGTCCATTTAATTACCAAATTACCAAAATGCCCCTAACTTAAAAATATCCTATTTCACTTTTCTAATGTCCATTTTTTGTCCAACAATTTAACCAATGGTCTAATTGCCATTTAAGGACCTCCAATTTAAAATTTCATAGAAATTGGACACTTCTAACATGTGGAACGCAACTTTTGTACTTTTTACAATTTAGTCATTTTGACTAAATTGAGTGCCCAAACGTCAAAATTTTCGAACGAAATTTTCACAGAATCTTTCCATGAAATTGTAGACCATAAAAATTTAATAAAAATAAGATTTTTCTTCATCAGATTTGTGGCCCAAAACCACTGTTCCGACTAGGCCCAAAATTGGGCTGTTACATTGAGTGTCTTTTATACTAAAATTGGAATTCTGATTGGAATGAAATTGAGTTTTCTTGCAGGGAATAAGTTACAAGAATTTTTTTTAAAATTTTTCAAAATTTTCAAACTACAGGGGACACGGCTTCTGAAAGTTACACAGTCTAGCCACACAGTCGTGTGGTATACACGTGCTGGTGGCACGACCGTGTATCTTATAGGAAAAGCTGTTCTTGGAACCTTACAGTTCTAGTTTGTTACATAGGCTATGGACATGACCTTATGGATCACACAGGTCATACACACAACTGTGTGATTATTAGAGGTAGTGTTTAAATAAACCACATGGCCTTAGAGACTTACACGGCTGGGAGCATGGATGTGTGCCCTGCATTTCTCCAAATTTTGTTTTTGACCCCAAAATATTGTTGTAAATGAAATGATGACCTAAGATATATTTATCGATTTCGCAATTAATATTAATAATGTAATTTTGAGCTGAGTAACTTGTAACAATTAAGTTTTAATTAGTGAAACATTAAGTTGGCCATTCTGATATGCAATGTAGTACTTCTATACTTGGTTCAATAATCGGGTCGAGTATAGGGGTGTTACATTTAGTGGTATTAGAGCTTAGGTTATTTGATATTTAAGTCGAGAACGAGTCTAGATGTACGTGCTATATAGGATATATTGATGTGATAAGATTATGTTTAGTTAATTATTAATTTATGAATTAGAAAGAAACCTGAAGATGTCGTATAGATCTTAAGAAGGTTTGAAAGATGAGCTTGAAAGTAGGGCGTCAGATATGGATAGAGAAAGGAATTGACCTAGTCTCAAGTGCAAGATGAACTAGGTGACCCTGTAAATCTAGGGTTGGATAGAGAAGAACAAAAGCAATATTCAGAAAGAAGAAGTTTCAATTACCGTGGCTCTTTTACAATCGATGAACCAGTTGTTACAGAAACTCGTGAGAACAGCCAATGTCCCACCACCACCCCCTCCTATTTTCCTACACCCCAGCCATTGATATCCAGCCATTGATCTGATCTAGAGTAGATTAGAAAGTATGGAGCAGAGGAATTTAAAGGAAAGAAATATGGTGATCTTCCTGAAGTTGAGGAATTGTTAGAAAATAGTCAAAGAGTATTTGAAGAACTACAATGTATAGAAAAAGAGAAGTTGAAATGTGCAATGTCATTGTTGAGCCTATCAGTGGTAACTACCGTTCGAAGTGTAAATCTCGTAGAAAGGATTAACTGGAGTTTCTTTTTAGCTGAGTTTAAGAAGAAGTATGTAGGATAGCTTTACCTAGAACAGAAGAAACGTGAATTTCTGGATTTAAAACAAAACAATATGACAATGGCAGAATATGGGAGAGAATTTGTCAAGTTAAGTAAATATGCTAGAGAAATAGTTGCTACAGAGGCAGATATGTGCCAACGATTTGAATATGGGTTGAATGAAGAAATCTTTGTTCTTATTCTTGCGATGAATTTACAAGCTTTCTTAGTGTTAGTTTATCGAGATTAAGGATAAAAGAAGGGTTAAGTAGAAAGAAAGAGAAAGGTTTCGAAAACAAGCTGTAGCTCTATGCCACCATCGTCATTAAAGAGGATAAGAGATTTTAGAGGGTCCAAATATTCAACACTCACCGGAAGGCCGAGAATCAAAGGCTAGTCAAGGCAAACACAACAAACAACTTCAGTGGCTAGTACTGAAGGATTATATGATGTGGTTCTAAGGATTATATGATTTGAGATTCCCCAAAACTATCAAAGAATACAATAGAATAGTCAGTGAGGGGTAGCTTAGGGAAGCAAAAAGGCTGAAAATCTAGAATTGTTATTGGCAGTGGAAGTGGTCAAATGTCAACAAGGGAAACAATATGTAGAGCAGAATATTGGGTACCCCACACATACGCTATCAGGACTCGAGAGGAAGGAGGAGCACCCGATGTAATCACCGATAAATTTTATTTATTTTCTTTATTTGCAATTAATTTGATTGATCCCGGTGCCACACATTTGTATATTTGCGTGGCATTAGTCAAAGAAAAAGAATTACCAATAGAACTTATTAAGCATTAGGTTTTAGTAATGAATCCTTTCAAGCAAAGTGAGAGAGTAAATAGAGTTTATAGGTGTTGCCTTTTAAAAAATTAAAGATTGTGAATTTCCAGTCAATCCTATGGCATTGTCATTTTATGAATTTGATATTATTTTTGGTATGGGTTACTTATATGAATACGAAGTTGTAGTTGATTGCAAACTGACAGCCTCTGGACGTACCAACGTCCAGAGTAGAAATCCCACACAAAAGATGTAAAAAGCGGTATCCACAAGTATACAAGTCAGGTTGTAATATAGTTACAATGGAGTAGGCAGGTACTCCAAGAATTGTACCCAAGGGAAGCGACCACTAAATTAATTTTAATCTAAACATAAACAGATCTAATTAGTATGTTAATTAGATTACAGTATAAAGCATCAAAAGAAAGATTTTTGATAAACTATCCTAAAAATAATAAGAAAAGAAATAAATGAAAAAAGAGAAATCAAATAATCAAATATGCATCAAATATGGGCATGCATGACTAGCTCACTTTGGTAGTCATAATCAACTGTTGTCTCGGGCTTTCTTGTTCAATCAACTAGTCAATACCCTAGTAGAATCTTTTGATTTGTCCACTGAAATACTGAGTCGACAAGAACTACTTATCTTCCAACCTTACAGCCCAGATTAGTTCAGGGTTAAGGTGTTCATAGATTAGCCATACTTTGGGTTAATTCTGACCTTGATTACTTCTTAGGGTTGTCAGGCCTAGATTTTAGATTCTTCCTTTCCTAAACAGCTGATCCGTTAAATCCCTACAAAAAGATTAATTATTCATACCTCCACTCGCTAATCCCCCACAAGAGGATTAGTTCCTCAAGGATATAATAAATGATATAAACTTGATGGAAAGAATGAACATAAAGAATAATTCAAGAATACAGTTTAGAAGAAGCGTAGTTTGTATTGAAATTAAACGCATAATCCTCACAGTGTTTGATAGTAATTCCAGAATCTGATTTCTCCACAAAATTAAATAACAAGAATAGAAATCTAAAAACCTAAGAAAAGGGAAAAAAATAAAGACTAAATCTAAATAGAAAATCATACAATATGAAAGACGTGTCTAACATGTGCTAAATGAGCCTATTTATAGACTTTAGGTTGGTTATCGTCCTTAACCCTAGGTCAGTTGCCATCCTCATTCTTAACGTTTGATTGTGCGAACCAAAATACTCTTGGCTCATAATTACTTCTCGTACAGAGACAATGTTGCGATTGATCTGTTGTAATTTGGTGTAGCAGATTAAACTACTTTTCACACATTAGGAGCTTGATATTAAGCATTATCATTAAGATCTTATTATGTTTAGTAAGCGTTGTTAAATCTAATAAAATGTACAAATTGAGTCTTTTACTGAACTTAGAAGCCAAATGAGGCCTAAGGGTGAGCTAATGAACTTTGTAAGTGTGCAAGAGACCATGAGAAGGCATATAAAATAGATATTGGTCGATATGTCGCAACACGAAATGCTCAATGTCACAACATAAGGAGCAAAATGGAGAAATCATGAAATTACCTTCGATGAGCTGTTGCGATATACCCTTAAAAATATCCCAAAGAGGAGTATATTGACTCTTATGTCCTGAAATAGGTCTTAGTGTGTTGTGACATCGACTCTGGACGGAAAATAACACGAGCCAAGGGGCATTTTGGTCTACACAATCAAACTTAAAGCTTGGGAACACCATCTAACCTTGGGTTAAGGATGACAACCACCTGAGATTTATAAATAGTCTCCTTTGTCACATGTAAAAGACACCGATTACTTACCTTAGTTTTCTGCATTTTATTTCAGTTTAGCTTTTCTTCCTTTTTAGGTTTTAGATTTATTCTTGAAGTTGTTCTTATTCATCTTAAGAGATCTGATTTATGGAGATAGTCAAACTCTGTGGATTTGATTTATTCTTAATACTAATGAGGCATTTTCTTAAATTCTACACTTCAATTCATTTATCATGTTTTCTCATTACATCAATTCCATATTGTTTATGAAATCCATGAGGAACTAATCCTTCTATTGGGGATTAGTGAGTGGAGGTATTATCCATTAACTATTTTGTCGGGTTACTTAATGAATTATCTATTTGGGAAAGGAAGAACTTAAAAACGTAAGCCTGACAACCTTAGGAAGTAATCAAGGTGGGAATTAACCCAAAATTGGTTTGGCCTATCCATGAACACCTTCACCCCAAACCAGTTTAGACTGTGAGGGCGAAAGATAAGTAGTTCTTGTTGACTCATTATTTGAGTCAAAAATTGGAAGATCCTTCTGGAATAGTGACGAGTTGATTTACGAGGAACCAGAAGCGACAGTTGATGGGAAATACCGAAGCGAGCTAATCACCCATAATCAGATTTGATTTATCCTATTCTCTAATCTTTTGAATTTTATTTCTTCATGTTATTTTATTTTGTTATTATAAAAAATCTTAAAAACTTTCTTTTATTACCATTGTACTATAACTAAAATAAAATACTAATTAAATATTTTGGTGTTGAGATTAAAATTGATCTAGCACTCGCCTCCGTTGGGTACGATCCTCGGAGTACTCACCTACCCCGTTGTAACCATATTACAATTGGATCCATATACTTGCTGATACCACCTCATATATCTATATTTTTTGCTATAGATTCACACTCTAGACATGTGTAACAACCTAGTTTAGACCCTAGTCAGAATAGTTATTTCGAGCCCCAAAATCTGAGGTTGAAAAAATATTTTAAAAATATTTTTGATGTTTATAATGTGTGATTGAGCTTGTGTGAAAGTTTCGTGTGAAAATTTTATCGACTGTGTGTCAAATTGTGAGAAAGAACTTAATTGCATAAAGTGTAAAATGCTGTGTGCTATTGTTAAGCGTTTAATTGTTGTTGTCTTTATAATGTGGATGCCTTATGAGGCAATTAGCCCATTATTAAATTTATTGGATGGTTAAATGACATAATAACCTTAATGTTTATTTGTCTTATATGATTAATAAAAGGGCAAATTGGTGAAATGATTATTAAGTTATTATAATCAAAACAAAACAAAAGATGGCCATTATATCATCTTCCTTAACTGGTTTTGAAGAAGAAAAAGAAGGAATTAGGGCTTGAGACATTCGACCATTGTTAATCTTGATTGAGGTATGTTTTGAGCTCAGTTTTTGATAATTTCTACATTTTTGTGATCATTGTTTAGTGTACTACCAAACCCATGCTTAAATTTTGTGAATTGGTGATGAATGTGAGATGTGCTATTGATGAATATGTGAGCTTTATGATGTTAGTTGGTGAAATATAAAAGCTTGGTGTTGGGTTAACATAGTTTGTATTTGGATTTTTGATGAAATTGGGTATTTTGGGCTAAATTAAGAAAACTATAAATTGAGGGACTAAATTGTGAAATAAATAAAACGTGTGGACTTGTATGAACATAGAGAGAATTCGGCTAGGCATGGGTGAAATGAAATTATGTGTATTTTGTGATTTTGTGAATTAGGGACTAAAGTGTCAAAATGTAAAAATATGAGGACTATTTTGTAAAATGCCCTAAATAAGTGTGTGTGGACTAAATTGAATGGATTAAATTTGAATGTATATAGACCAAGAAAGGAGAGGTTCAAATCGAGATCGAGGCAAAGACAAAGTGCTTGATTAATCGACCGTTTCGATGTTTCGACGTCTGAGGTAAGTTCGAACATAATATGTGTATTTAACTCTGTTTAATGTCACGAAATGAACGGTATGATATTATTGAATTGTGAATGCTATGCGAGGGCTCAATTTATGTGGCACTAAGTGTGTGTATTCAAAAATGTGACCGAGATGCTTAGCATTGTGTGTGCGAAATAATATAAGCTTCGGCTTTGTGGTTGGCACTCTGTGTGCGATACCGATTTAAGATCGGCTTGATATAGATGCACTAAGTTTACGATGTTAATTAAGCTTCGGCTAATGATTTGAGCACTAAGTGAACGATTGAACCGAAGAAGTGACGAAAGTAGATCGAAATGAAATTTTGAGTATTGAGTAGTATATGTAATCGATAGCTAAGTGTTGGCTAAGGTACGTTCGGAACCTATGTGGTTGATGAAATTATAAATGAGTTTTTGGACGATTTATTGAGCATGTTAATTTTGGATGGTATGGTATATGTGAATGTGAATTAATCTATGTGATGGTTTGTATCTGGTATAATGTTGTGGTATTAATGAGCAATATGTATTATGTTACGAACTTACTAAGCTTTTGAAAGCTTACTGTGTCATTTGTTTCTCTGTTTTATAGTGTCAGTAAAGCTAGCTCGGATCCAGAGATCGTCAGGATTTCTATCACACTATCGATGATCTATTTTAGTACTTTTGAAGAGACGTATATAGTTGAAATATGGCATGTATAGGCTAGAAGTGAGGGTATGAATTGAAATGTTTAATCCTTGCCTTGTGATTTGGCTTGGAAGATGAATGATGTTGAATTTATAAGTGAGCTAAGAATTTGGTATATTTCATGATTTTATGGTTGATGAAAGATGTGGTTTGAACTTGAATTATGGTATGGATTATATAATGCTTGATATATATATTTTTGAGATGTACAATTGTTACTTTGAATAGACTCATTTGTGATGATAATAGGCATGGAAGTAGATGGTATTGATGGTGATTAATTGGTGAATGAAATGGTATGTTTGAATGAAATTAGAAGCATGAATTGATATTACTTTAAAGCTTGTTGGTTGACTCTTGTATGGGTGACAAATTGGCCATGCAAATGGCCTATTTTGCATACATGGCTAAGAGACACGGGCGTGTGTCTCTGCCGTGTGATTTAAGGGTCACTTCTAAGTGTGTCTAGACAAGTTAGACGGTCGTGGCCCACGGGCGTGCATGGTGGCCGTGCGACCAAGTCAGTAGCTAGCCTAATTTCACACGGCCATGGTACACGGGCGCGTCTGGTGGCCGTGCGAACAAGTCAGTATGTATACTGTGTTTGGGCATGACCTGGACACATGGGCATGTCTGGTAGTCGTGTGAGGCACACGACCGGGCCACACGGGCGTGTGACTTTTGCAGTGTTGAAGAATGTTTAAATTTTTGAAAACTTTTGTAAATGCTCAGTTTAGTCCAGATCTCTTTCTAACACATGTTTAAGGTCTCGTAGACCTCGATAAGGGACTATATACTCGTATGTGAATATGTTTGATTGATGATTGACTTTGTGCCGTGAAATGGATGTGAAATGTTTTGATTGTCTGGTAATGCCTCTTAACTCTATTCCGACGATGATTTCGGGTTAGGGGTGTTACACTTTATTGGTATCAGAGCCCCAATTTAGTCAATTCTCGGACTAATGTAGCGCGTATGAGTCTAGCTATACATGCCATATGTGAAATTGTGATTGTGTGATGAACTCTGACAGTTGAAAATGTGTTTTTATATAGTAATGGATCCTGATCGAGATTCTTGTGATGTTGAGAGTGACCTTTGCTCCGCTCCCCGAAAGGATAGTCTTGCCACATCTAGGCTGAATGATAGTAGTGAGGGAGGAAAGGCTAAGCAAGCCTTCTTCCGAATGATGAGTGAGTGATTTTCAGAGTTCGTTTGAACGAATCCGACTGCTCCACAACCTCTACCCCCACAAGTACCTGTTGTGCCACAAGTGATAGATCTGATCCGATTGAATAAACCTCCTGTGGATAAGATTCGTAAGTACGGGGCTGAAGACTTTAGGGCCACAGCTGATGACGATGCTGAGTAAGCTGAGTTTTAGCTCGAGAATATAATTCGGGTATTCGATAATATGTCGTTGACCCCTGATGAATGCATTAAGTGTGCAGTTTCTTTGTTGAGAGATACGACTTATAACTGGTGGAAGACGTTGACATCCGTGGTTCCGAGCGAGAGAATCACTTGGGATTTCTTTCAAGTTGAGTTTAGAAAGAAGTATATTAGTCAACAATTCATATATCAGAAACGTAAAGAGTTTCTAAAGATGAAACAAGGCCATTTGTCAGTTATTAAGTATGAGCGAGAATTTGTGAGATTGAGCCAGTATGCACGGCAATGTGTTTTGATCGAAGCTACTATGTGTAAACGCTTTATAGAAGGGCTGAATAAAGATATTAAGTTGTTGGTTGAGATTCTTGACATAAATGAATTTGTTGTGTTAGTCGGAACAGCCTGCAAAGTCGAGGAGCTCAGTAAAGAAAAAAGGAAAGCCGATCCTGAAGCTCGAGATGAAAGAAAAATATCGATTAGTAAGTTTTCTCAACCTTCAACAAAGAGATTTAGGGAGGTAAGCAATCAATCAAATTCTTCATTTGGACATCCGAGTAGAGATCGTGTGAGACAAAGCATCGGTTCACGAGTTCAAATTCCAACGGAATCAAGTGTTGGAAGTGCCAAAAGTAATAAACCAGAGTGTAGATAGTGTGGAAGACAACATGTGGGAGAATGTTGGGGAAATATAATAATCAAACTTGTTATAAGTGTGGATCACGAGATCACTTCATTAGAGATTGCCCAAAGTTAGCTGAAGAAGAAAATATTCAGAATGTGAGATCGAGTAATGTGACGATTAGGGGTAGACCACCCAGAAACACTAGAAATGAGAGTGGAAGTCAAAGAAGGACTACTGATACAGCTATGAGATCAGAGGCGAGAGCACCTGCTCGAGCCTGTACTATACGTGCGTGAGAGGAAGCGTCATCGCCAGATGTCATTATTGGTACTTTTTCTCTATTTGATACTGATGTGAATGCATTGATAAATCCAAGATCTACTCATTTGTATGTGTGTGTGAATCTTGTATCAAGTAAGACTCCACCTGTTGAGTCTACTGAATTTGTGATTAGAGTATCGAACCCCTTAGGCAAGTGTGTATTGGTAGATAAATTGTGCAAGAATTGCCCATTGAGATTTTGGGATATATGCTTTCCGGCTAATTTGATGTTGTTAGCATTCAATGAATTTGATATAATTCTGGGTATGGATTGGCTCACTATACATAATGCTATTGTGAACTATAAGCGAAAGAGTATTGAATTGAGAAGTCAGAATGGTGAGATAGTTCGAATTGAATCTAGTGACTTGAAAGGGTTACCAGCTGTTGGATCTAGGATGAAAGCTTTGAACTATGTGAGAAAGGGTTGAGAAGCTTATTTGGCATATGTGATTGATACAAAGGTGACAGAAAAGAAAGTTGAATCGGTGCCTGTGGTTTGTGAGTTTCCAGATGTGTTTCCTGAAGAGTTACTGGGATTACCTCCGATTTGAGAAAATGAATTTGGTATTGATTTGGCACCAGGAACGACTTCTATCTCAATAGCTCCATATAGAATGACACCAGAATTGAAAGAGTTAAAGTCTCAGTTGCAAGAGTTGACTAATAGAGGATTTGCACGACCGAGTTTCTCGCCCTAGGGTGCCCCTGTGTTGTTCGTGAAAAAGAAAGACGGCACTATGAGGATGTGCATCGGTTATAGGCAGTTGAACAAAGTGACGATAAAGAATAAGTATACGTTGCCACGTATTGGTGAATTGTTTGATTAGTGGAAAGGAGCTACAGTGTTTTCTAAGATAGATTTGAGATCGGGCTACTATCAGTTGAGAATTAAACAATCCGATGTGTCGAAAACTACTTTCAGAACGAGGTATGGACATTATGAATTCTTAGTGATGCCTTTCGAACTAAAAAATGCTCATGCAGTTGATCGCTGTAAATCAAAGTTTTAAAATTTATAAAGAATGTGATCGAACCTGGAAACTAACTCTGACAACGATTAAAGGCAAGTGTACCTATCTAACAGTAGTATAGCTTAGGCAAGACAGGATATCGAACCCAAAGGAACTAAGAGTACTAATACTAACTTTCTTTTTATTATTTAGCCTTAAAAATAGAGTGAAGTTGCTTTAAACTATATTGACAAAGACTAAACTAAGGACACAAAGGCAACAAGGACGAATAGGAAAATAACTTTGAAGGAAAACTCAGTTGATTACGACGATACCCTTAGGAAGAATCCACGTAGACTTCACTTGTTATCTGACTTTAAATTATATGATTTCTTTACTTAGCTTGATCCGTAAACCCTCTCTCGAGGCGAATAACGTCTAACCCTAGGTTAATTAGTGGAACTCTCGTTCGCTTATAATAACCCCCTAGGATAGCAGTAAATAGATCAATGGATTCCCATATTAGGTTTCACCCTAATCCGGCAAAATCTCATAAACCTATCTCTAGGCGTTCGATCAACTCCGCTTAATTATGTTAGATCTACTCTTAGGCAGGGTCTATTCCTCCTCCGCCTAAGCACATTAGATTTAGATTAAGCAACATAATTAAGAACAAACTAAGCAATTATCATATAACTTAAAAATCAAATAACAAAATTCATCTCGGTTTCATCCCCTTCAGGTATCTGAAGGGTTTAGCTCATAATGAATAAAAAGAACATCACAAGAGAAAAGATAAAACAAAACATAGGAAAACCCTAAAACCCCCTGAAGGAATTGAAGGAGAATTCCGCCGTCTTGAGTATAATTCTGGCTTCTTGGGATGGATTAACTGGCTATCTTCGCATTATTCCCTAACCCTGTCCTTCTCGGCTTGGCTCCTTGGCCTAGCTTTGACGCCCGGTTTCGGCTTCTGCCGAACTCACCTTTCAAGTTGCCCCATTGGGTGTTTATATAGACTTTGTGATGCTTTACTTGGCCCCTAAGTTTCCTAATTTAAGTAGAATTCCTACTAGGGTGTTTGAATAGGCTTTGGCATGTGTTTCTTTGCCTCCAAGTATCCTTTCCCGAATGAAATTGCTCTTTCAGTGACAGGGATACGGCCATGGCACACGCTCGTGTGAATCGTGGCTAGGCCATGTTCGGACTTTTAATGAGACACGACCGTGTTTATCGGGGTCCAGGTCGTGTTCTAGTAATTTAATGAGGCACGGCCGTGTGGCTTGAAGTCCAGGCCGTGTCAATTTCGTGAATTGGCCCATTTGGCCCGTTTTAAGCCCGTTTTACGTTCTTTTCATCCTTGGGTGCTTTCCTGAGTATAAGACAAGAAAAGAAAGGATTACGAACACCTTTTTATATTAATCAAGGAATAAATCATCAAAAAGTAAGCTAAATGTGGGCTTAAAATATGTTACTTTTACGGTTTATCAAATACCCCCACACTTAAGCTTTTGCTTGTCCTCAAGTAAAATTCTCAACTTACAATTAAAACGAACTTTCCATGATTCATAATTCTTATCAACAATGTCTTATCCTAATTCATAGATAATTTATACATGGATGATTTGATTCAAAGAGTCCTAAAGATTCAAACGAGATAAGTCATGATTTTGTACCCCGAAAACATAGGTGTCTCCCCTCTTTTAAATAACTGCCTTTTCAATTCAAAACCGACAAGGATTGATATCCTCACTAGAGATTCACTCAAATCACTCTAAAGTGTTTAAGGTTTAGAAAAAGATTGCTCATAAGTCGAACCTGAAAAGTTAATCCCATAGGCTTGCCTGAAAATCAAATCTCCACCATTGTAATATGAGATGACAAACAGATCAAAAGGTCTTTGTTAGGGTTGTAACGGGGCTATGGTAAAAGGTGTGGTCACAGGCTGAAATTAGAAGGTTAGAATCGAGATTGAATTGATAAGTTACCTATCTAAAAAATTTCTAAGATAATAATTACATCAACTGAAAATAATAATAATCTTACTAATACGAGCTTTTTCTTTTGATAATTAGACTTTAACTTATATAAGCTCACTTTTCACACTACTAATATTGAATACTTCAATTTTTTTTTAAGAACAAACTAAATACAAGATAAATTTAACTACCAGAATAATATACTTAGGTAACTAATTCAAATCAAATCTCGATTAAGGGGTAGTCAAAAGAAAGAGTGATAACAAATACAAAGGCTTTGGGTTAATATTAGTATGTGAGTCAATAAAAAAGGGTTTGTTAGGATCAATGGGGTTCACTAGGGGTTAATTGTAAAGGTAGGCTATTTAGTGGAGTTTAGTGGGTTAAAACCTAGGTGCCTTTATCATCTCTATATATCAAATCATAACTGTGGTCTCGACATGTAAAAACAAGGCAAGTTCTAGAATAACAATTCATAGTTGACACACTCATAATAAAAAAAGAGCACGAAAAAGAATGTATGCTCTATAAGGTTCAAATACTCAAAAAAATTATGGGTGTTTTGACATCATCCTTATGAATTTTAAATTTCAAGGTAGTATTCAAATTTAGGTCAACAACCTAGCAAAATTTTAGTCCCTTAAAAATAGACTTATCATGCTTGATTCTCTAGTATTTCTCAAATTAAACATCAATGTACAATTAACTATGACTTATTCAAAAACATGTTAATAAAAATCATAAATCATCAAAAATTTCATCCTAATTAGTAATATGAAAAATTTGCATAAAAACAAGACTAAATCAGGGATTTGAGAATAATGAAAAAAAATTAAATCCTTTTTACCCCCCACACTTAAGATTACATTGCCCTCAATGTACAAATATAGATAATAACATGTAATGGATAAATCAAAAGAGAAGGGGAAGGAATTACTCCCTGAATTGTGGATGTTTTCCCGGGTGAGTGTCTTTAGTGGCAGTGATGGTCAGTCAGGATGACGAGCCTGTGCTAGATAAAGATATTAGGTAGCGCCTTGAGAAGTAGCCAGGCTTTATTAAGACCTAATAAAAATAAACTAAATATAAAATTAAAGAAAAACAAACTGAAGGGAAGGAGACTAAGAAGAAAACTAAAATGAAAAGAGAATATTAATGGACTGCGAAGTCCTTATTGAAGGATGGTTTGCAAGGTGGGTGTGACTTCTAAGGCTGGGGAGGTACTGGCGGTGGCGGAAGTGAAGAGGTTATCGTGGTGGTTGGCGTGATTCCCAAGTAGCCTGACGAACCTGACATTAAGAAACTAAAAGAAAATTAAATGAAAATAGCAGTAGAGAAGCTTAGATAAGGAAAATAAAGGAGAATGGAAGGAAATTGAAGCAAAAGAGAAAGAAAAAAATAAAAACTAATTGGTCTCAAAGACCCTTGGCTTGGTGTTGAGACGAAGCTGCCGGCATGAACTCATGTTGATCGTTCTTTAAGGAACCTATGCTTGGCTTCTTCCGCTTCTTCGGCATTGTGTTGGCTTGCTCAAGGGTCTAGAGTCTTAGTAAGTGGAGAATTTGAGATGGAGGAGAGTGAAAAGAAAAGAAAATAACGGTGAAATCAGATAGAGGGAAGGGGAAGAGTTGAGGGGTTTAACTAGAGGTTCAAAGTCGGTGCTTCCCTACGGCCGTGGTCCTAGGGGGTGTCGATTTACACGGCCGCCTCGCACGGTCGTGTGTATGGGTGTGTTGTTACCCTACGCCCGTGTCTTGAATTCCCACACCCGTGTTTGACAAGTCAGTAGCTTCGCACGGTTTGGAGGCACGGGCATGGTGTGCCCGTGGTGTGGAAGTCAGTAGCTTCACACGGTTGAGGGGCACGATCGGTGCCTGTGGGGGGTGGTTGGATCCGTGACGTTGGGGGGTGGTTGGACTGACTTGCACGGCCTCTACTCTGTCAGTGTGGCAATTTCGGTGGTCCACACGGCTACGGACACGGCAGTGTGTAAGGCCGTGTGACCTGGAAAACCTGCATTTTTTGTTAGTTTAAAAAGAAGAAAAGGAAAAGTAATATTAAATGCAAATAAATGAAAAAAGAAATAGGGTTAGTGCTTGGGTTGCCTCCCGAGAAGCGCTCGTTTATAGTCTTAAGCTAGACTTTTCCTCGTATTTCAAAAATTTTTAGGGAGGTTTAAAGGTTTGAATATCTTCCCTCATGCTTATGGTTTTATTCTCTTGACAAAGTTGAAGTCGAGAAGTGTTTACCTTAAAATTGCCAAATATCTAATTGCTTACCTTGACTATTCCTTGTGGAAAGATATCGTGTACCTTAAAAAGAAGTTTTCCCTTTGCCTTCAGGTCTGTTGTGGTGATGTGAGGATCAGTTTTGTCTAACAGTACTTGGTCTCCTATTTTAAAGTGATTTGAAGTCCCCATGAGCTCTTCTGATGGTTCCTCTAGTTTTACTTCGTGTGGATCCGGCTTTTCTTTGACATGTGTCTGTTGCTCTTCTAATTTGTCGACATAAAGCTTTGTTCCTCGTGGAACCCTAGTTTCTCCTTGAAGTGCGGTTTCCACTCGTCTAAGTCATTGGATTGAATCTTTTTCCCCTCGTGAGTTATTTCTTTGTTGGCACTGAACTGATGATCCAATTCAATTGTTCCTTTTTCCGGTGGTTCCTGAAAAGAAGGTGTAATTGGATGGTCATCAAAAGAATTTTCTTTATTACTTTGGTTCTTTAATGACCTGGCTGAGTCGAGGGCTTGAAGATTAATTGAGTCATCTTCTACACAAAGTATGAGCTTGCCTGTGGCAACATCAATTTTAGTTTTGGCCGTTGCAAGAAAAGGTCTTCCTAAAATTAAGGGAATTGAATTATCTTCATCCATGTCTAAAACAACAAAGTCTATTGGGAAAACAAATTTGTCGATTTTTACGAGAACGTCTTCAATAATGCCCCTAGGAATTCTAACAATTTTATGAGCTAATTGAATACTCATTCTAGTTTGTTTGGGCTTCCCTAGACCTAGCCGTTTAAACAATGTGTAAGGCATGACATTTATGCTTGCCCCTAAATCAGCTAACGCATTATCAATAGTTAAACTACCAATTAAACATGGAATTGTAAAACTCCCTGGGTCTTTTAACTTCTGTGGTAGTCTATTTTGTAGAATTGCTGAGCACTTTGCGTTGAGTTCAATGTGTGGCTCTTCATCTATTTTGCATTTGTTTGTCAAGAGCTATCTTAAAAATTTCCTCGCGTCTGGCATCTGAAAAAGAGCTTCAAGAAGAGGTAAGTTAATGAGTAATTCCTTTAAAAGTTTAAGAAACTTACCAAACTGTTCTTCTAAATCGTCTCTTTTTAACGCTTCGGGATAAGGAATGCGAGGTTGGTATTCTTTGATTATCGGTTTTGGCCTTTCCTGTGTTACCTCTACCTTTCCTTCACCTACCTTATATTCTTGTTGCGAGATGGGTTCGTCTATCTCTGCATTTTCCTGAGCTGCTATGGCTTGAATTTACTCCTTTGGATTAATCTTGGTGTTACTTGGTAGACGTCCTTACGGTCGTTCTGACATTAGCTGTGCGAGTCGTTCGACTGCATTAGTAACTTCCTTTACTGACTTAGTGATTTCCCCGGTTTCGCTCTTGTTGCTTTTAATTGTTCTCACAATATCTTGTAGGTGTTCTTCTGTGTTTGCTGATTTTGTCAGCTCTTCCTCGTGGGTTGGTTTCTTTTCTTGTGGATAGGGTTGATTTTGGAAGTTTTGAAGAGGTTGTTGCCTTTGATTTCCTTGATTGCCTTGACCTCCCCATGAAAAATTTGGGTGGTTCCTCCAACCTGGATTGTAAGTGTTACTATAAGGATTATTATTGGATCTAAAATTATTACCTATATAGTTCATCTGTTCGTTTTTTGCTTCCGATTCGTAGGGTGGGTACTCAGGATTCGCCATTTTTCCACTTGCGTCGCAGTGCATGACTGGATGTACCTGCGAAGAACACAAACTATCAAGCTTTTTATTCATCATCTCAAGCTACGTTGATAGCATGGTCATGGTGTCGACATTGAAGACTCCTACCGATTTCGTCGGTTTGGCCCTTGCAGCTTGCCACTGATAATTGTTTAATGACATCTCCCCAATGAACTCGTAGGGTCGCTCGAGTTTTGTTGTTCGAGTTCCATCACCTTTGAATCGATCGATTGCCTTGTTGAGGGTTTACACCGTTGTAGAATGTTTGGACTTGTAGCCATAAGGGTAAGCCATGGTGTGGGCACCTTCTCAAGAGATCTTGGAATCTCTCCCATGCATTATATAATGTTTCTAAATCCATCTACACAAAAGAAGAGATATCATTCCTTAATTTGGCCATTTTGGCCGGTGGAAAGTATTTCATTAAAAATTTTTCAGTCATCTGATCCCATGTGGTGATTGTCCCTCGTTGTAACGGGTTTAACCACTGTTTAGCTTTATTTCTTAATGAAAAAGGAAGTAACCGAAGACGTATGGCATCATCAGAAACACCATTTATTTTGAAGGTATCACAGAACTCTAAAAAGTTAGCTATATGCATGTTTGGATCTTCGTTCTACAAACCATCAAATTGAACAAACTATTGAATCATTTGTATTGTGTTAGGCTTTAATTCAAAATTATTAGCAGCGATAGCAGGCCTAACAATACTCGATTCTGCTCCTATTAACTATGGTTTAGTATAATCAAACATTGTACGTAGAGCATTATTTTCTCCCACATTGTGTGGTGTTGGGTTGTTTTCGTCCATCCTTTATGTAGGATTGGATCTGTCTTCTTCCTCCCTTTCTGTGTAATGTAGGGCTCGCCTAATTTCTCGACGATTCCTACGAGCGGTTGCTTCAATATCACTATCATATACCAAAAGTCCTCTCGGGTTCCTTCTAGTCATAAACTAGAGGTACCCAAAAAGAAACGAAAGAAAGAAAGATAAGCAAAACTAAAAATTAAACTAAAAACAAAATAAATTGCTAAAAATAAAAATAATGGCTAAAGTAATAAAAATAGAGTTTTCTTAATATTTTAGTTCCCCGGCAACGACGCCAAAAAACTTGATCACTGTAAATCAGAGTTTTAAAATTTATAAAGAATGTGATCGAAACTGGAAACTAACTCTGACAACGATTAAAGGCAAGTGTACCTATCGAGCAGTAGTATAGCTTAGGCAAGACCAGATATCGAACCCAAAGGAACTAAGAGTACTAATACTAACTTTCTTTTTATTATTTAGCCTTAAAAATAGAGTGAAGTAGCTTTAAACTATATTGACGAAGACTAAACTAAGGACACAAAGACAACAAGGACGAATAGGAAAATAACTTTGAAGGAAAACTCAGTTGATTACGACGATACCCTTAGGAAGAATCCACCTAGACTTCACTTGTTATCTGAGCTTAAATTATATGATTTCTTTACTTAGCTTGATCCGTAAGACTCCCTAACCTATATTAAACCCTCTCTCGAGGCGAATAACGTCTAACCCTAGGTTACTTAGTGGAACTCTCGTTCGCTTATAATAACCCCCTAGGATACCAGTAAATCGATCAATGGACTCCCATATTAGGCTTCATCCTAATCTGAAAAAATCTCGTAACCCTATCTTTAGGCGTTCGATCAACTCCGCTTAATTATGTTAGATCTACTCTTAGGCAGGGTCTATTCCTCCTCCACCTAGCACGTTAGATTTAGATTAAGCAACATAATTAAGAACAAACTAAGCAATTATCATATAACTTAAAAATTAAATAAAAAAATTCATCTAGGTTTCATCCTTTTTAGGTATCTAAAGGGTTTAGTTCATAATGAATAAAAAGAACACCACAGGAGAAAAGATAAAACAAAACATAAGAAAAACCGTAAAACCCCCTGAAGGAATTGAAGGAGAATTCCGCCGTCTTGAGTATAATTTCGGCTTCTTGGGATGGATCAACTGGCTATCTTCGCATTATTCCCTTATTCTAACCTTCTTGGCTTGGCTCCTTAGCCTAGCTTTGACGCCCGGTTTCGGCTTCTGCCGAACTTCCCTTTCAAGTTGCCTCTTTGGGTGTTTATATAGACTTTGTGATGCTTTACTTGGCCCCTAAGTTTCCTAATTTAATTAGAATTCCTACTAGGGTGTTTGAATAGGTTTTGGAATGTGTTTCTTTGCCTCCAAGTATCCTTTCCCGAATGAAATTGCTCTTTCCAGCGACAGGGACACGGCCATGGCACACGCCCGTGTGAATCGTGGCCAGGCCGTGTTCAGACTTTTAATGAGACACGGCCGTGTTTATCGGGGTCCAGGCCGTGTTCTAGTAATTTAATCAGGCACGGCCGTGTGGCTTTACCATGGACTATGTATAGGGATTACCCTTGTTGCCGAAAAAGAACGATGATGTATGGGTAATTGTCGATTGTTTAACGAAATCAGCACACTTTATCTCGGTACGTATGGATTTTTCTTTGGATAGGTTGGCTGAATTATATGTCTCTGAAATTGTAAGATCGTATGGAGTGCCAACCTCCATTATTTCATATAGAGATCCCAAGTTCACCTCCCAATTTTGGAGTAAATTACAAGAAGCTCTGGACATCAGTTACATTTTAGTACTGCATTCCACCCTTAAATAGATAGACAATCGGAACGTGTGATACAGACTTTGGAAGATATGCTTCGGTGTTGTGTACTTGAATTTGGGGGAAACGAGGAAAAGTATCTACCTTTGATTGAATTTGCTTACAATAATAATTATCAGTCCAGTATTAAAATGGCACAGTATGAGGCTCTATATGGTCGAAAATGTAGAACTCCATTGTATTGGACAGAGTTAAGCGAGAAAAAGATACACGGATTTGACTTGATCAGTGAAACTGAAGAAAAGGTGAAGATAATCTGAGACAGTTTGAAGGCAGCCTCAGATTGTCAAAAGTCCTATGTCGATTTGAAACAAAAAGAGATAGAATTTCAGGTTGGTGATAAAGTGTTCTTGAAAGTATCACTGTAACATTCCGAATTTGACCCTAATCGGAACAGTGGTTTCGGGACCACGAGTCTGAGTCTGAAAAATATTTAAATATTATTTTCTGTGTTTATTGTATGTGAATTAAAGTGTGTGAAAGTTTCGTAGAGAAATTTGACTATTTGCATGCTTAATTAAATAAAAAGGGCTTAATCGCATAAATTATAAACTTGATAGTTTAAAGTGTAAGGACTAAGTTAAGGTTGTTTTTTCTAATTGGGAAAATTTAAAATGCAAATTACCCAATTTAAAGGGTAGTGGATGGCAATGACTAATGTATACCATTATATTATATGTTTATTTCTTTTATTAAATAGTTAAAGTTATATTTTATTTATTTTATAACTTATGTTTATAATATAATAAAAGAAACATAAAAGTGGTCTCATTTCTCATTGTTCCTGCCAAAAAACACAAAAAGAAAATAAAAGAAAAAGAAGCTAGGTATTCGGCATTCATCAAGCTAAATTAAGGTAATTTTTTATTTTGGTTTTCGATAATTTCTACATTTTTGTAATCGTTGCTTCGAGAGCTTTAAAACCCATGTCTTAATTTCATGAATTGATGATGTTTGTGTAAAATGCCATTGATGTTATGATGAATTTTGTGATGTTTTATGTGTTAAATGATAGATATGTAATTGATGAACATATTTTGTTCTTGAATTTTTGATGAATTTGGCTAAATAGGGCTAAATTGAGAAAATAAATTTTTGAGGGGTTAAAATGCAAAATAAATGAAATATAGGGACTTGTATGACCATGGGGAAGATTCGGCCCTTAGGGATTAAATTCAAATTATGTGTATTTTGTGTTTTGTGTAATAGGGACTAAATTGTAAAAGTTGTAAATGTCAGGGTAAAATGGTAATTTGCCTATTTATGTGTTTTGCGACTAAATTCAGATGAAATGTGCTTGAATGAGCTTAACTTGATTATGTTTAGATCAAGAACAAAGAAAAACAGACTTGGATCAAGGAAAGGCGAAAGTTATCGAATAGCCGGTTCTTGCCGTCTGATGATATTCGAGGTAAGTTTTTAAGCAAGTTAATACCGTAGATATTGTTCGTAAGCTGTTTACATGCTAAATTTTGAGTTATTGGATTTAAATGTTGATAAAGCCGAATGTGGCATATTAATTCAGCAATGAAAGGTAGTTAAATCAATTTGAATTCATTATGTGGAAGTGACATGAATTATGTAATGTATATGTGATTTTCGTAATATGTAATGTGTACGAGATGGTTGAATAATTATATCGAGCTTTGCGCCTAGCAGGCCTTGTGTCGGTGAATTATATCAGGCTTTGAGCCTAGCAGGCCTTGTGCCGGCGAATTATATCGGGCTTATTGCCTAGCAGGCTAAATGCCGGTGTTTAAATTTCAGACCTCGGGTCTAGCAGGCCTAGTGCCGGTGTGTGATTCAGGCTGACGCCTAGCAGGTTTTATACCGGTGATTTACAATTCTGAGTTTAGACTACGAAATGATTAAGTCATGAAACAAATCGAGTAAGCCTAAGCTTATGCAAATGAATTTTGTTAATTCGATCGTAAGGTATGTATTTTCATACTTATATGTTATATGTGCGGTCATTGAGCAAATAAAACGATGAAGTAAATGTGTTGTACATTAGGTTGATAGAATATGTGGCTAAATTATGTTATCTGGATGTTGTTTACTTGACAGCATGAGAGTTGTTTAAAGATGTTCATGTATGTATATCTATATATACAGATATGCATATATATATTCGGTTATATGGGATAATTTGTATTTTCATCGAGTCATGTGGAATATATGTATATGTGTGTTATCGAACATGTGGAATTGAATTTAGATATTTTCAGTTATAGTGGCTTATTTTATATGTACAGGGAAAATGCTATTCGGTTATATATAGATATATATATAACTTTTATGTTATGTGTATTTGAAGAGTTCTACTTTTAAGTAGATGGTGATAATAATTTTGCTATATAGGGATATTGATATTCGGCTATGATAGCATATAAATGTCTTATTATTTTATAAATGTTAAGAATTTGTTAAATAATTAGTCGAATTGTTGAAATTGCTTAAGACTTACTAAGCTAAGTTAGCTTACTCTATGTGTTTGTTGCTCTGTTTTATAGATTTTGATCAAGCTACGAGCTCAGGGGATCCTCAGAGAAGTCATCCACACTATCATCTTGTTTTGGTACTTTTGAGTTTGGTTTTGAACTAAAGGCAGGTATAGACTAGACTATGTTTTGAATTATCACATTTTGTCCTTGTATAGGTTATGGCCATGCGAAAATGGCTAACTATGATGTTTAAAGCTAATTATATTCGGTCATGGCTTGTAAATGAGATGTATTTATCATGTTCTGTTATAGTATGTGTTTAATTATGTTTGATGGTGATTGATACTCATTTTAGTAAAATGCTAATGACATATGCGAATGATAAATGGGATATGTTTGTGTTATGTGAAAAATTTTGGCATGAAGTAGTGTATGTGGCTTAAGGTTAATATATTAAGTAAGTTAGATATAGGTAGTTGTGGATTTCATATTCGGTTATGAGGTGAAATAATGAATGGTGGATGTGTGTTATTTTTAACTTGATACTTATACTATGGATTCAATTAATAAGTATAAAATGATAGGGATATGTCAAATAGGTATTTAGGTAGTTTGATGATGTGATTTGGTAAGAATGATAAAACATGGAAAAGTTGATATGATTTATATAAATTATATTAACCGTTTGTGTATGAAGTTGTTAATGCCTAAATTTCTTATGGTCATTAAGTCAAGTATAAGCATGAATAAAATTTAGAAGCAAAGTGTTTAATTTATGTTAGGTTTTCGCATATTATTAAATGATGTGCATATACTTGAGAATTTTGTGTTCGTAAAGTATGCACATATTATTAGCTTTGTAGTATGTTTCTTTGTGTGAAAATTTGAATAGATATATGATTATGAGAACTGTAGAGGCATGATCCATATGTTTAATATTTGATTAGCTATGTAACATCCTGAATTTTTGGGCTTATGCATTTAATGGGTGACTATGTTTAATGTGTTAATTTAAGTGTTAGGGGTCCAAATTGGGCTCAGGATGTGGTCGAGGCCTTGATTAAATATTCTGTTTAGATACTCTAGGGCTTAAAATAAAGTCTTGGTAGCTTAAATGACATACTGGGCTTGTGGCCCAGTGGCAAAATGGCGCCACTAAGAGAGAAGGGAGTTGGCGTCAATGGCAAAGGAGGAGGCCCAAGTTTTGGCCGCATGTAGCCCATGTAATTGGGCCATTTTTGGCACTTAAAGGAGGAGTAGGTTGGACGGCAATAAGGAGAAAGAGTGCTGATAATAAGGTGGATAATGTGCTGATAAAAGAAGGAAGAGTTGGTGCTGTCTAGGTTTCTTCTGGAGATGTGGATAGATTAAGATAAAGGAGAAAAAGATAGGATTTATCTGCAAGGCTAGGTGGTGGCCGAAATTTTGACTCTGAAGGGGAGGAGAAATCAGTTTTTGATAGGGCAAAGGGGGTGCCGAATTTTCCCCTTTTATTTGCTTAATTTTAGTTATCAAAAAGGGCACTTTTGGGTTTTGATAGGTGGGTGCCGAAATTTCTATAAATAGGGGGGATAGCTCATCAATTCTGGCATTTAGAACCCTATTCTTTTCCTTTCTTCCTGTGCCGAAAATTTGAAGGCCATCTCATTTGTTTTCTTTTCTCATCTTTTCTCTTCCAAAAGCCGAAAATCACCACCTCCCTCACCTTTTCTTTTTTTTTTCTTTGAAACTTCATTTTAGCCGAATCTTCTGATCCCCACTGTTATTCTTCTCCCATTCACTAAAAGTCGAAACTCCTCATTCAATTCTTCTAAAAGCCAAAAAACACATCTAGTTCATCTTTTCGGGATTTTCTTAAAAGCCGAAATTCCTAGACCTATACTCTTTTACGCTTCGATCTTCTTCTGGGATTACCGAATCTTTCTACAAGGGGGTAGCTGAAATCATCTATAGAGGTAAATGTCGATTTGTGTATTCTTTTTCGGCTTTTAGAGATCTTAGCCGAATGGCTATATGGTTAACTAATCGGGTGTTTTCTATCGTTTGCGGCATTCCGGGATTTGAAGATGATTCAATCGCTTAGATTCTAAGCCAGAGTTCAGTAGCCCTTGGATCGTATCACTTTCGGGATTTCAAGGTAAGGAGATCTATTAATTTTAAACGTGTAAATTCAGGTATTTATTAACCCTTGGCCGAATGTAGGGGAGCCCAAATCTTCGTGTTCTTCTGGCTTTTGAGCAAGGTTTTAGACTAAGGGTTGTAGATCCAGATAGTAAGGATATTGACTAAGGGTGTAAAACTACACGATATCAGGTGTGTAACACTTCCACACCATTTAGATTGCCTGTTAAAAATATGTTTATTAATCAAATATTACGTAAAATCTTTGAAATCCCAAAGATAACGGATGAAACCCAAGGAGGGTAAAAGCGAATCACTAGGTTAGTGATCTCTGTCATTCCTAAGTGAATGTTCCTGTTAAGATGACATATGTGATAAGTATGCCAATTTCTGTGATTGCATGGGGTTGGGTTTGAAGAAATGGGAAGTGTTCTGTTGTAGCGGCTTTTGCCGTGATTTGTTGTAGTGGCTTTTGTCGTGATCTGTTGTAGTGGCTTTTGACATGACCTGTTGTAGTGGCTACGGCCATGATCTGATGATGAGCAGCATGACTGCCATTGATGGTGTGTAGCGGTGTCGGTTGATTGTAGAATTCCCCAATGGTGTGACTGGCAGGTAAGGGTGGTGTGTAGCGGATGGAAACCTAGGATTTGGGTTGGGCTTGCATAATTTTTGTTATATATTAATCTGTTATTCTGTTCTGTGGGGCTAAGGCCCAAATCTAATAGTGCATGAGGGTTGCACACTGAGTCTCCCGACTCAACCTATTATTTAACATTTTCAGGTAGCACCTAGTGCATCGGACCGAGCTGGAGAGAAACGCAAGGTGGCCATGTGAGAGAGTATTTGGATTCAGCAAAGGACTTTTCATTACTTAGTTGTTTTAATATTTTTTTTATTAGTGGATTTTAAATTTCATTGTAATAAGGCCATGGGCCATTAGCTTTATTTTATTCCGGTTTTATTTTGGGCTTTTACTATTATTAGACGTTTAAATTTTTCCTTTAATTAAGTTGAGGCATGTAACAAATTCAGTTTTTATTTACCAAGGCATTTTATAAAACTTACTTCTTATATGAATTATTAAATTATCAAGTTTTCCAGTTTACATGTTCACACTCGACAATTGTCTTCCAAAAATGCGACATGTTTTACTAAATCTTCTTAGTGACCTGCCAGATCCGGTCGTGGTGTTTGGGTCGGGTTTGGGGTATTACAAGCTATGAGCTTTATATATATTTATATATGAATATGACCTGGGTGAACTTTTGAATCTGTACATGTGTTCGGTAATACCTTGTGACCCCAATCCGGCGACGGATACGGGTTAGGGGTGTTACAATCACCATGGAAGAAAGTTCTTCGATTAGGTTGTAAAGGGAAATTGAGTCCATGGTTCATTGGACCTTACGAAATCATTGAAAGAATCGGGCCGGTTGCATATCGGTTAGCATTACCACCTGAGCTTGACAAGATTCACAATGTTTTCCATGTAGGCATGTTACGACATCGGTTGGATCCTTCACACGTTATTCGTCCAACAAAAGTTGAGATTCAGCCTGATATGACCTACAATGAAGAATCGATCAAATACTTGCACATGAGACGAAAGTGCTAAGAAATAAAAATGTGGCATTGGTAAAAGTGCTCTGGCAACGGCATGGTTTAGAGGAAGCTACTTGGGAGCCGAAGGATACTATGGGGAATCAATACCGTAACCTCTTTTCTGGTAAGAATTTTCAAGGACGGAAATTTTTAGAGGGGAGAGTTGTAACAGCCCAATTTCAGTGAGATCAGAACAGTGGTTTCGGGTCCACAAATCATAGCCCAAAAATAAAAATTAATTTTATTTTATTTTATGATTTGCATTATTATAGGATGGTCATACAAAAATTTTGGTACGAAAATTTTACTGATTGTGTGTTTAATTAGGGAAAGGACTAAATTGCATAAAATGCAATAGTTGAGTTCTAATAGCTATAGGTATTAAATAACTATAGAATTTAAAACTAGAGTTATATGGTAATTAGACCATTGAAAGAGAGTTAGTAGAGATTTTAATGACTCATCCATGGAAAAATTAGAAATGACTAAGGACTAAATTGGAAATCAACAAATTAAAAAGATTATAGAAAAATAAAAAGAAATTATCATATTTTCTATTCATCTTCTTCCCCAATATTTCTAAGGAAACCTTAGGAGAGAGGAAGATAACTTACCAAGATTGAAAAGGTATGAAATCAAGTCTCATTTTTAATGATTTTTATATTTTTAGAATTAGGATAGCCTAATCTTTCTATTTATGGGATTTATTTGAAAAGATAACAGAGTATAGAAACTTTTCCATGGATGTAAATGCTGGAAATTTGAAATTTATGGTAGAAAATGAAAGATAGTTGATAGATAAACAACTTTTACAAAGCAATTTTTCATGGAAACTTAGTTAGGGACTAAAATGAAAAAGTAGTAAAACCCATGGAAGATGCTGAAATTTTTGAAATGTGTGTGCTATAAAATTTTTTATTAAATTTCGGTTTGGCTTAGAAAGAGGACTAGATTGTATGAATTTTATTTTCCGAGCCTAGGGACGAAATTGAAATTTTTTAAAAAAGTAGGGCAAAATAGTAATTTTGCCTAGGATGTAGTAGAATGCAAATGTATGTAAATGTGATGAGTTAATAATTAAATTTTCTTATATGAACCCGGAAAGACCAATTACGGAATTAGATCGAGGGAAACAAAAAGTTTCAGATTAGTTGGAATTCAAACGCGAACAATTGTCAAGGTAAGTTCGTGTAACTTAAATACGTATGTTAAATTGATTGAATTGAATTATATGATTTTAATGATATGTATGTGATGATGAACATAATGAAATAACTATAAATTGGAAAATATGGATAAAATTTCATGTCTCGGTTGAACATTGAAATTCGATGGATTATGGTGATTTCTTGAAACGAGTAAGATATGACAAACGTTACAAATAGGATTTAGCCCAGATAGGTAATCCTGAATTAAGCCTCTCGACCATATGTTATAGATTTGGTTAGCCTAGACGGGTAACCCTAATTAAGCTCTTTAGAGCATAGGTCACTGAAAGGATTTAGCTTAGACTGGCAGTCCTAAATGACTCTTGTGAACGTCAGTTGAAAATCGGGATTTAGCCTGAACTGGTAATCTTGTTGTAAAATATGTGGCTCAAGAGTGTACTCTTTGAACTTATTCCCAATGGGTAATAATGAATATGAATTGACGGATAATTTATATGTATACTTTATGTAAATCACCCGAATGTCCATCAAAATTTCATTAGTTCAACGGAAAAGACTCTTGAAATATGGAAAGATGGAATTAATGGAAGTTTGTATGTAATGAGCTCATCTATGTTTACTAGATATTTATATGATGTTATGTGACTAACTTGTTTGATCAAGTGTATATGTTTAGGTGAACTACCTATAATGGATGAATGTATGTTTATGTATGCTTGTTTGAATAGATATAACTGGTAAGTTTGTTTTCCATTATACAAACTTACTAAGCATGAAAATGCTTACCCCCTTTACTTTTCCCTTGTTTTATAATGCTCACAAGCTCGCGAAGGTTGGAGGATCGGTCAGAGCATAATCACACTATCCACTATCTCCTTTTTGGTATATTTAGAAATCTCATTTTGGTATAATGGCATGTATAGGATTATTTGGCCAAATGATGACTTGTAAGTGATGTTTTGTAACCTAACCTTTGGAATGGCTAGTAGTGATGTATTTGGTATGTTTATAATTTATCTCATGGTCAATTCTTATGTGTTAAAAGTGGATGAATAGAGTATGTTTATCTTATATATGCACTAAAATTATGATTATAAACATGAATTGCCTGTGATATTATGCCATGATAGATGTTAGTTTAGGCTTAGTTTTAATGCTTGATTTGGCTGGTATATATATGCAAGTATTGGTGTAGGTTGTTGGCAAAATTGGGTGAGAAAATGAAGCTAAGAAATGGTTTCATTTTGTCCACACGGATAGACACACGGGCGTGTGTCTATGCCGTGTGTGACACACGGCCTGCCCAATGGGCATGTGGTTTGGACGTGTGTCCCTTTCACCTTAAAATTTAGAAACATAATACTCAGAATTGAGCACATCAGTAGAGACACGGGCATGTGTCTCAGCCGTGTGAAGGGCATGGCCTTGAACATGGGCGTGTGTCCTAGCCGTGTGAAAACTGCACCTTAATTTTGAAAATTAAGTTCGCCACACGGCCTAGCACACGGGTGTGTGACTTGGCCACGTGAATTCAATTTGTCCATGCTTTGCAAGTCAGGTGTGTGTAGCCACACGACGTGAAACATGGGCATATCCTATGACCGTAAGAGCCACACGGCCTGATCACACGGGCGTGTCCCTTGACCATACGGGCGTGTGGGCGTTGTTCATAGGAGAACTTTGAAAATTTTAAAAATAATTTTATTAGATCTCGATTGAGTCCCGAATCGATTCTGATTATCATATCGGGCCTCGAGGGCCCATTCAAGGGACAATAGGAAAATTTTTTAGTATGAATGGTATTTTAATATGATTTGCATGTGAATGTTCTACGAACTCCGATAATACTCCGTAACCCTATTTTGGCGATGGATACGAGTTAAGGCTAGTACATATTGGGCCTCGAGGGTCCATCTAAGGGACGTTACAAATGATCTCGGTTAATGAGTAGTGATTGACATGATTTATCTAAAAATGTTCTAAAAGATTTTGGTAATGCTCTGTAACCCTGTTTTGTCGACGGATACAGGTTAGGGGTGTTACAAGATTCCCTAAGTGGATGCGACTGCAAGTGTTTTATATTAGGTTGGATGCGAATGCAAGATCAGGATTGGATAGAGCAATAGAAGGAGCCCTTATGAACATAATGTACGAAGATGTGTTCGAAATAATTGAAAACATGGAATTGAACTCCTATCAATATCCCATTGAAAGATTCACATATGGCTAGAAAACTACCACGGTGAAAGTTATCCAAGAGGATGACAGGTATCAAGCTAGCGGATAGACTTAACCGTATCGAATCTGCTAAAAAACCATCTATGTATGGAGAAGACAAACTGCTCTTTCACTACATTAACAATCCTGCAAAAGATGTGAACTATATCAGAAATAGGGGTGGAAACCTTTATTCAAATACCTATAATCCCCGCTGGAGAGATCACCCAAATCTGAGATGGGGAGGAAACCAAGGAGGAGGTAATAGTTCGAATCACGTCAAAATACTAATTATCAACCTCTTTATTTGTAGAAATATTAGGAAAGGGTCAACCCAAGTGACAATATTGCATGTGGTCAATGGTTGGATAGAATCGAGTGAGAGATGCAGTCAACAAAAATTGATGTAAAGTAGGTGCAGTCTGAGTGCACCAACTCAACCAAAACATTGACTAAACTTGAGGATCAAATGAGCCAATTAATGAGCATGATGGGTGACATTAAAAGGAAAATTGGCACCGAAAACCCCACAATACAGAAAATACTCCTCGGAGGGAAGATAAGGAGCATGTGAAGCAATAGCACTCCAATTAAGCATGTGAATGCTGATGATCCTCCAGAAAATTCCCTAGAGGCTAAAGATGAACTAGAATTAAACGAAGTAATTGTGTCGGCAAAGGGGCCAGAGAAAGAAAAAGCTAAAAATGCTATCGTTACAAAAGTCCCATTCTCTTCAAGACTAGAATAAAAGAAAAAGCAAGATAAAGATGAGTTTGTAAGTTTATTGAACTTGTTCAAAACACTAAATGTAAATATTCCTTTAATTGAGTTAATTGAGAAAGTCCCTAAGTAGGACAAGTTATTAAAGGAAATTATGTCTAAGCGTAGGAAAATTAAGGTAGGAGAATAAGTTAATTTTAGTGCCTATTCTGGTGTTATTATTTCAAGACAGGTTCCCTAAAAATTAAAAGACCCGAGAAGTTTTACAATTCCAATAGAGATAGGGAGCATTCATTTTAATAGAGCTCTATGTGACCTACGAGCTAGTATTAATTTAATACCTCTATCTATTTTTGAAAAACTCAAGTTGGAGGATCTCAAAACCAATTAAATAACACTACGATTGGCTGACAGGTCTTCAGTACATCTGAAAGGAGTTTGGAAGATGTGTTGGCCAAAGTGTGCAGCTTCATTACCCAACAGATTTTATGGTTCTCGATTTTGAAGAAGATTGTAGATACTGATTTTATTAGGTAGACCATTTCTAGCCACTTCCAAATTCACCATTGATTTAGAAAAGAAGAAATTAACTATGAAAATTAATGGTGAGACTAAAATCTTTAAATGTGGCCATCAACCGAGCGAAGAGGACGGTAGGAGGAAGTTAGGAGAGCAGTGTAAAGAATTAATTATTTCTAACACTCCCAAGTCAAGGGATACGTTTCCTTTTATATATGTAGAAAGTATAAACAGGTTTAAGTAAAGGGACAAGTAGGCAAAAGTAGAATGGCATGATTGACGATGGACTAATGCTGATAGAATGAAAGGATCGACCAACTATGAATTGATGATACTATCGAATGAATCTGGCAGTAAATCTTAAATTATTTTACTTTCAGTGTAACATCTCAATTTTGGGCCTAGTCAGAATAGTGGTTTTGAGACCGCAAATATGAAGTGGAAATAATTATTTTATAAGTTTTTTGAGGTCTATAGCATGATTGCATGATTGTGTAAAAATTTCATGAAGAAATTTTATGCATAATGTGTCCAATTTGACAATTAGGACTAAATTGAATAAGTTGTAAAATATAGGTTCTAGAAGCTTTGAGCATGAAATTGCCATGGATTTTTAATTAGTGGGTCTTAAATAGCAATTTGACCAATATTTTTATGGACAAAACTGGACATGAACAGGTAAAATTTGAAAGTTTAGTAAAAAGGGCATTTTGGTCATTTGGTTAATATAAGAATTAAAAGGGAAAATAAAGTCAAAATTGATGTCCATCTTCTTCACCATAGCCGAAATTCTCAAGCTCTCCATAGCTAGGGTTTCTTCAACTTTTAAGCTTGATTGTAAGAGCATCCTAGCCCCGTTTTTACTGTTCTTTACATTTTTGAAGTTGTTATCAACCGTTCTAGCTATTTCTACCATTTATTTGAGCTAGGGTTCATGTTTAAAAATTTACCCATGTGTGACAGCATGTATTTGGATGTCTAGTGGTAGATTATACAAGTTTAATGTTAGATAAATAACTTTTGCTAGGTTATTTTTGGTGGAAATTGACAAAAGGACTTATTTGTAAAAAAGATTTCGAAATATGTGTAAAAGTGTGATTAAATGAAAAATGTGGACTGCTATAAGTATAAAAGAGGTTCATCTAGGCTTGAGAATCAAAGAAATTGAATAGATTTCATTTTTTGAGCCTAGGGGCCAAAATATAATTTTCCATAATATGACTTTTGGACTGAATTGAGTAATGTGATTATTAAATAACCTAATTTTGCTATTATAGATCAAGAAAAACAGAGTCCGAACCTAAACCGAGGAAAGAACAAGGTTGTGGACTAAATCGAATATTTAGCCATATTTTGGTACCGAGGTACGTTCGTGTGTAAATAAAGCAACATTTCATTATTAGATATTTAATGCTTTAATATTTCATGAATTATGAAATTGTCTTTGTGAATTTGATTAATGTTGACTCGATGACAATTTGACGAAGATTTGATACCTCAAAATCCCGATTGAACCTTAGGAATAGTTAGGATACAAATGTCATGACATTAGGGTCATGAGTGTACGTGTAAGACCATGTCTAGGACATGGCACCGATATGAGAATCATGTAAGACCATAGCTGGGCTATGTGCATTGATATGTAAGCCCATGTAAGACCATATTTGGAATATGACATTGGTATGAATTTTATGTGTATGTGATTCCCAAGTATCCTTTAGTATTCCAAGTGGTTCAGCGGGTAATCCAAAGATTACGCCAACGAAATGACAAGGTATGATTATGCTAAAAGGGTACAGGTATGTACACAAAGCTCATAATTATTGAGATTATAAATCGATGAGACCTTGGTAAAAAGTGAATGAATAATTTATGATCATGAGTTTTATTGTACATTATATAAATGACACGATTTAAAATGTATCTGTAACACCCCTCACCCGAATTCGACACCGAAACCGAGTATGAGGCATTACCGGACTTAACATACTTCATCATGTAATATTAAGCCATAGATTTTCGTTCAAACTTAAAACCTTTCATTCATACTCACAATGTCCCTATTGTGGGTCTACGAGACCCCAAACATACATATAGGAAGGTTTGGGACTGAACTGGAAACTTACAAACACTTAGAAAATTTTTACTCAAAACAGGACCACACGCCCGTGTGGATAGGGACATGCCCGTGTGGGTAGGCCTTGTGGTTACACATGCCCATGTCCTGTGTGGATTTTATTCCTCATTACGAACCTACAGGGGTTTTAACACGGCCTGGCACACGCCCGTGTATATAGCCCGTGTCCCTCACACGGCCATGGCACGCCCGTGTCTTAACCCATGTGTGAAAACCTTAGCATTCTGTTTATGATGTCAGCAGACACTTAGAGGCACACGGCCTAGTCACACGCCCGTGTGCTAGCCCGTGTGACGAATTGAATTTTTTGCAAATTAGATGCAGGGGACACATGGCCTATCAACACGCCTATGGGGCAGACCGTGTGTCACACATAGCCTAGATACACGCCTGTGTGTCTACCCGTGTGGACAAATGCATGGCTATCTACCAAGCCATTTGCCACCCTGAAAAACAACCACACTTATACTATTTCTAGCAACACATGACATAACAATAATACACCTCAAATATCCACAAGCAAGACATCCACACCTTGAATTCCACTACATTCGTCATGCTCATACTTCATACTTTAGTCACTCAATTGTATAAACTTGCACTTCATGGATTTCAACATCATTTAATAGATATAACTTAACTAGTTTTGGCCGATTCCATTGGCAATTTATAAAATGATTTGAGTAACATTAGTAGCCAACACCTTGGCTAACCAATATGACATAATGCAAAATAACCAAATTCCTATACATGCCATACTCAAAATAATCAAACTTTACTATACCAAAAGAATAGCTTGATAGTGTGAACCAAGCTCCGACGTCCTACTATCCTCGAGCTAGCTTGGCGATACTACAAAGAAAGGGAAAAGAAAAGGGGTAAGCATAAAGCTTAGTAAGTTTGCATGCAATAAATAACAACATAAAATCTCATAATGAATTCGTACTTCACTTTCAGTAATAACACAAGTTCTCAAGCATATTGTAACAGCTTACTCATGCTTACTCTTACCAAACACATGTCACATATCGGATTTATTTCTCGTAAGTATCTCATATGCACCTGTATCACTTCATCACATAACTTTAGCACTTTTTCCATCTTGAATATAAACTTAGCTCTTTATCATCTTTAGCAATAACTTAGCTCTTTACCCATTGAACCACTTAGAATATTGAAGGATACCCGGAATTTGTCATACATATAATAAGATGCCAATGCCATATCCCAGGTATGGTCTTAGATGGGATCACATGTCGATGCTGATGCCATATCCCAGATATGGTCTTATACGAGATCTCATATCGATGTCGATGCTATATCCCAAATATGGTCTTATTCGAGATCGTATATCGATGCCATGTCCCAGACATGGTCTTACACGATTTTCTTATTTGATGCCAATGCCATATCCTAGATATGGTCTTATACGGGATCTCAATTTGGTGCCGAGGCCATGTCCCAAACCTGATCTTATACGGGACCTTATAATCTCATGTCTTGACGATGGTATCCTTTCTATTCCTAAGGTCAACCGGGACTTTCGCATCATAAATCTTCATCATATTCTCATCAAACATCATTGATCAATTCTCATAAAAATAATGTACATTTCATGAAATCTCAAGTATTTCAATACATAATAACATAAGATTAATTTATTACACACAAACTTACCTTGTTATCAAAATGTGTATAATTGTTCGATTTAGTCAGCCACCTTGTTCTTTCATCAGTTTTGGTCTGGACTTTGTGTTTCTTGATCTATAATGAAAATTTCACTCTTTTAATGATCACATTGACTAAATCGAACCATGAATCATACTTTGGCAAAATTATGATTTTGCCCCTATATTTTCTCATATTTACAAAATGGTCCCTAGGCTTGTATAATGAAATACACTCATTTCCTTGGTTACCTAAGCCTAGTCAAACCTATCTTAAGCTTATAGTAGCTCATATTTTCCTTCAAAACAGATTTTTACTACACATTTTCTCACTTTTACAATTAGGTCATTTTTATGGATTTTCCATGAAAATCACTTAGAAAAAGATGTTTATCACACATCAAACTTTCATATTCCTCCATTAAACATCAAATTACATGCATAACATACATGGGTAAATTTTTGGACATGAACCCTAGCTCAAAATATAGCTAGAAATAGCTAAATTGAGCTACGAGGATATCAAAAATACGAAGAACATTAAAAACGGGGCTAGGAGGTACTTACAATCAAGCTTGAAAGTTGAAGAAACCCTAGCTATGGAGAGCTTGAAATTTTCGGCCCTAGCTTGAAGAAGATGAGAAAATTTTGCTTCTTTTTTCCCTTTTTAATCTTTTATTAACCAAATGACTAAAATGCCCTTAAGGTCCTTTCTTAAGATTTTTCCTTCCCATGCCCATTTTTGTTCATCATAAGTTATAATGGTCTAATTGCTAAATAAGGACCTCTAATAAATTTTCTATTGCTATCTCATACTTGAATCTTTTAGAATCCCATATTTTTCAATCTTTGCAATTTAGTCCTCATGAATAAATTAATCACTAATTTATAAAATTTCTTCATGCAATTTTCACACAATCATGGAAACATGTCATAGGCCTCATAAAAATCATAAAACTCTTATTTCTACTTCAGATTTGTGGTCTCGCAACCACTATTTCTAATAGGCCCTAAATCGGGCTGCTATAGTATCCATGATACTTGATAATGTTGTGATTAATTAAATTATGTTATATGTACGATAATGCATGGTTAATGTTGTTAATTATTTACATGAAAACTTACTAAGCTTTATGCTTACTCCCCTTTATTTTCCATTTTCTTATAGCATTGCCAAGCTAGCTCGGGGATCAAAAGACGTCGGAGACTCGATCACGCTATCAATTGGAACTTTTGGGTATAGTTAGTCTCAACATTTTGAGTATGGCATGTATAGGGACTTGGTCTTTTTGTTATATGTCATATTGGTTTAGCCAAATGTGTTGGCTTATGATGATATTTGATTCATTTTGTATAAGGCCATGAGATGTCGCTCATAATGATTATTTGGTTGTAAACCTATTCATATATGCATGCATGTGCCAATGCCATTATGTTATGGCCCATGGTTATTGATGGTTGAATAATGATCTGTTGCATGTGATTATGGATGTTTGATGATGGTTAAACACTTAGTTATGCCATGTTAAGTGCCTTGAAGTTATATATATATATATTTGGATTGGAGTGGTTTTGATGTTGTGTAGGTTGGTGCAAGTATGGGTGGCGAAAAGGCTTGGTAAATTGCCTTATTTCATCCACACGGGCTAGACACACGGGCATGTGTCTAGGCCGTGTGTGACACATGGCTTGCCCCATAGGCGTGTGTTGTGGCCGTGTGTCCCCTGCACCCTAATTAATGCAAAACAGAATGCCCAATAGTAAACACACGGACACGAGACAGGGCCGTGTGAGAGACACGACCATCAAACATGGGCATGTGCCCAGGCCGTGTGAAGTCTGCACTTAATTTTCAGAATTTAATTCGCCACACGGCTTAAGGACACGGGCATGTGCCTTGGCCGTGTGACCTTATTTGATTGATGACATCATAAACAGAATGACCCCTATTTTAGACACGGCCTGAAGCACGGGCGTGTGATATGCCACACGAGTGTGTCCCTTCATCCACACGGGCGTATGGACCTGTTTCATGAGGAAAACTTTCTAAGTTTCCAGAAAGTTTCCAAAGTTCTCGGTTTAGTCCTGAATTACTCTTAATGAATGTTTTGGGCCTCATAGGCTCGTTTAAGGGACTATATGAAAGCATATGAAAAGTTTTAAATTTGGGTTGAGATTCATGTCTCGGTTTTGAAAGTTTGTTTGAGTTTAAGTCTGGTAATGCCTCGCACCCTATTCTGGTGTCGAATACGGGTAAGGGGTGTTACATTCAGTGTCATGAAATTGAAATTAGTATGCTCAAAGTTTCCACAATCTAATGTGTGTCTCAACATCGAACCCCAGTGTTGCAACAATGGTAACCTGCTAGGGATGTCACGACATCGCTGTAAATTTCTACAAGGTTAACCCAACCCATTCGCACAACTCGACGGCCTAAACCCCTTTCACTTAATTTTAAACCTTTAAACCCCTTATTTTTAAAAACCTAAACACTTATTAATTCTTATTTGAACATCCTTTACTTCTTTAATTTTTGAAAAGCTCTCAAATACCTTAAACCCTAAAAACCCCTTCTTCTATTTTTCTTTAAATTTGGTTAGAAAAATTTCCTCTTTTAATATTATTTGGTGTAGAAAAAAGAAGGAAACATATCAAGGAATGACAAAGAAAAATGAGTGATAAGAAATCAAAATACGAGGTTAAGGGTTCCTAACTCAACTTTTATTATTCCATTACATTCAGTTGCTTGAAGTTTCATTAGCTAGTAGAACAAAATATGCCTCCTAAAAAAGTTAGACCTCAAAATCGCTCCAGTTTTCTGAATACGAATGTTGAAAAATATTTCAATGAATTTCAAGGAAAACATTCATTCAAGAGAGGGGATTTAATCCATCCATGATTCTATACAAAGAAATATGGCTTTTGGTTAGGTATGATATGGACAATCCTAAAAGATAATGTTGTGGTCCCAGTTGTTCAAGAATTTTATGCATTCTTACGAGGCCAAGAGTCTAACACCGAAGGCCACATGTGGGATTTAGTACCTCTACGAGGAAAAGAAGTGCAAGTAACCCCTCGAATTATTTGTGACTTTTATAATGCTACATACTATGAAAAAGATTTTATTGATGCAACTAATTCGGAGTGCTTCTAGGACATAGGTATGGATAACATTATAAACTTCCTAATTGAAGGAAGGGGCAAATAGAGATATCGCCTAGGTACCAATATTCCCATATCCTTTCTCAAGCTATTATGTTTCTAGAGGCTAAAATGTAGATTTAATTTGTATGCACGCGTATAGTCCTTGATTCAAATGTTTCTAATGTTAATACCTTTTGAGCAGTTTTACTGTATGCAATTTTGTAGAAAAAGTAGGTGTGTATAAGAAAATGGGTCCACCAATACATGAAAAGATGTATCAAAAAGTGGCAGTTTTCTTTCCCCACTTAATGACAACCTTTTGCAAAATGGCAGGTGTACCTATGACTCTAACATCTCGATTTTGGGTCTAGTCGGAACAGTGGTTTCGAGACCTCAAATTCAATGCAGTAAATTTTTTTATTATATTTTTATGGTCTACAGTTTTATGGAATGATTTTGTGAAAATTTTGTTCGAAAATTTTGAGGTTTGTGCACTTAATGTAACAGCCCAATTTAGAGCCTAGTTGGAATAGTGGTTGCGAGACCACAAATTCGAAGTAGAAATATATGTTTTATGGTTTTTATGAGGTCTATGACATGTTTGCATGGTTGTGTGTAAATTTCATGAAGAAATTTTATGATTTAGTGATCAATTTATCTTTTAGGACTAAATTACAAAAAATTGAAAAATATAAGATTCTAGAAGTTTTAAGCATGAGATAGCATTAGAAAAATTATTAGAGGTCCTTATTTAGTAATTAGACCTATAACACCCCAAACCCGGCCTAGAAGTTAGGCCCAAATCTGGCGTGTCACATTAAAGAGTTTTTCGAAAACCATGCTTTCATTAGAAACCCATCTTACAGAATTTAAAACTTTCTACCATGTAAAACCTCAGATTTCGTTTTCTTATCTTCAAAACGTAGTTTATTAAAAGTCATTCTCTTACAAAATCATTATTACTTTAAAAACCTTGATTGTTGCGGAAGTTTGATTCAAACATTTGTGAATACGTGATATTTTGAAAACAATGGTTATAGTTTCAAAAACCCGTGTTTAACAGACTAGCAGTTTGTAATTTAAAGAAATACCAAATAAAAGTTAAAAAGAAAAACCCAATGGCCTTATTACAAAAATTATTAACCCAATAATTCAAAATAACTAAATTAAACTAAAATCGTTAAGTTTAGTCTTTAAACCATATCCGACGTTTAGCCACCTCCTATTCCTCCACAGCTCCAAATCCTCTAAGGCTGGGAATTACCTGCACAGTTAAAAACGGGGTGAGTTTACGAAAGCTCAGTGTGTAATCCCTTATTATGGTCATAGTCTGGGCCCGAACCCGTACGGTATCAGTCTGGGCCTAAGCCCCAAAATCATATAAATGTAATGAACATGTACCCAACCCATACCAACCAAGCTCTCCACCCGTACCAACCAGTCTCTCCATGTGGGGACCATGTCAACCTACCCAGCCAACACACCAAGCTTAGCATAGGTTTCAGCACTAAGTCAATAGAACGGCTCGGCGCCATAGATAGAATGGTTATAAACCATAATTAGGATGGCACATAGCCATAATCAGGATGGCACATAGCCATCAGTGACGGTAATATAATCGGCACACAGCCACTGGTAATTATGACCGACATATCGTCATCAATATATATGTTAGGCACATAGCCACGGTAAATACGGTTGGCACAAAGCCATAATCAAGATGGCATAGAACCATATTTATCGTAGAAAGGTTGAAAGCCTTGTACATAACGGCAATAGGCCGTACACTTCCTCCGTAACTTTGTCCCAACCCCATGCAATATGTCGTGTATGTCATGCTCAATCATCACAGGTGTATGCAAAATGACCATACTCAGTAATAGTCATTTGAAACATATATTACAAGCATATCAGTCACACGACCACAGTCAAGTTAGTTAAAACACAGTCATACTATCACAGTCAAGTAATGGCACAAAATTAGACTTTTACCCTCAGGGGAAAAATAGTCATTTTACCCTATAAGGGTATTTCGATAATCCTACCCTGCAAGGGTAATTTGGTTATTCTACTCATAACTAATCCATGTATGCAGTGCATCTCAAACATAATCAATCATACAATTAACACATACAACACTAGTACTACCACGAGGGTACAACGGTCATTTAATCAGTTAGGGGTAAAACGGTCATTTCGCCTCGTAAGGGCATCTCGATAATTTTACCCGTCGAGGGTATTTAGGTAACTTTACCCATAAAGAGTATTTCGGTAACTTTACCCATAGAGGGTATTTTAGTAATTTCGCAAACCAGGGGTATTTTGATAATTTTGCAAACTGGGGTATTTTGATAATTCTGTAAACCAGGGGTATTTCCATAATTCCACAAATCAGGGGTCTTTCGGTAATTTCACAAATTAGGGGTAATTCGATAATTTTACAATCTGAGGGTATTTCGATAATTTCACAAATTAGGGGTATTTTGGTAATTTTGCAGTCCAATGGTATTTCAATAATTTTGTAAACCAAAGGCATTTCAGTAATTTGTAAACCAAGGGTATTTCAGTAAGTTGTAAACCAAGGGTATTTCAGTAATTTTAAACCAAGGGTATTCTAAACAGAGATAACGATGAGCCCAAATGGATCCACACGCTCATGTGGCCCATTTAGCCCAAATCTAGCCATAGATATGAGATTTACATAGACTAGTTTAATATCTACTACACAATCATACAATTTATTCATATGGGCTCACGGGCCCATTGGCCGCACATAGCCCATTTCGGCCCATTTCAGCCCAAACAACCTAAACCCACAAGAACACTCATGATGGCCTCAGCTATTGCATCGAAGCCCCCACACGTGCGCTCGCACACTCGTGTGGCTACTATTGTCGTGTGGCCGGTATTTCAGCATTTGCCGCTCTACAGCTAGAGTAGTGTGAAATACACACCTGATAGGAATCTGGAGTTGATCCATGCTCCGAACACTCCTATGCCCAAACTCTAACCAAGGTATGCTTACTCTCCTCATAGATTGCTCTATTTAAAGCCAGCTTCTCACCTTCCCTCATGCTAGCTTCCCGATGTGGGATTCCTCCTTTAGCAGAGTTTAAATCTATCACAACCACTTGTCGTCCCAACTTAGCAAAATAAATATCCCTTTTTGCTTGCAATGGGATTCGAACCCTTGCCCTCTCCAATGCTCCAAACGCTATATGCCACCACAACATAAGTTCCTTTTGTGTCTAAAATCATGCGCAACTAAATATAAGTCTATGGGCAAAAGTCTAAGTTCCTTTAAAAGGAAATCAAAATGAATTGCAAGTGCCAAGACTTGAACCTTGAACCCCTTGCTTCCTCTATGGCATCAGTTCCTTGTCTCCCATGTGCCACCATTTGCCACTAGACCACAACTCCTTTTGTGTCATTTTTTCCACATTTTATTCTTAAAGCATGCTTACTTACTCCTAGGGTTTTATTCACCTAAAACCAAAATTTTCCTAAAGCCCAAGTTTGATCCTGGGACTTCATATAAGCCCCATAACCTTCCAAAATCACTCATCTAATAGGTTCAACTTACATTACTGTCGTTCTCTTGTTCTTAAAATTTTTAAACGCTCCCAAGCCCAAGGCCTAATAGGCCCAATTCTACAAGGCCCAAGTTTTGGTCGTTAAAAGACCATTATATCTCATGATGGACAAAAATGGACATAGAAGGGAAAAATCTCAAAGAAGGGCCTTAAGGGCATTTTTTCATTTAGTTAATAAATTAATAAAAAGGGGAAAAGAAGTCAAAATTTGTGTCCATCTTCTTCCCTAAATGCTGAAAATTGAAGAGAAGACATAGCTAGGGTTTTGTTCATTTTCAAGTTCAAAGTAAGTGCATTCTAGCCCCGTTTTTAATGTTCTTTACATTTTTAAGATCCCCGTAGCTCGATTTATCTATTTCTAGCTATATTTTAAGCTAGGGTTCATGTTCAAAAACTTACCCATGTATGACATGCATGTATTTTGATGTTTAATGGAGGAATATGGAAGTTTGATGTGTGATGAACATCTTTCTCTAAGTGATTTTTCATGGAAATAAATAAAAAGGACCTATTCGTAAAAGTGATAAAATGTGTAGTAGAAATCAATTTTGAAGGAAAATGTGAGCTGTTGTAAGCTTAAGATAGGTTCGGCTAGGCTCTGGTAACCAAGAAAATGAGTACATTTCATCATACGAGCCTAGGGACCATTTTGTAAATATGTAAAAGTTTAGGGAAAATTTATAATTTTTGCCAAAGTGTGATTCATGGGCTTTTTTAGTCAATATGATAATTAAATAAGTGAAAATTGTCATTATAGATCAAGAAACACAAAGTCTGAACCTAGACCGAGGAAAGAACAAGGTGGTGGACTAAATTGAACAACTACCTATTTTTTGGTATGGAGGTAAGTTTGAATGTATTAAATCAACATTATGTTATTATGTATTTAAATTCTTGATATTACATGAAATTTATATTCTTTTTATGAAATTGGTTAATGAGGTCTCGATGAATAAAATGATGAAGATTTACTATATCAAAGTCCCGGTTGAACCTTAGGAATAGAAATGATACCTTTCTCACGACATTAGATTAATAAGGTTCCATATAAGGCCGTATCTAGGATATGGCCTCGGCATCGAATTGAGATCCTGTGTAAGACCATATCTGGGATATGGCACCAGCATCGGATAGTGATCCCGTGTAAGACCATGTCTGGAACATGGCATCGACATACGATCTCGTGTAAGAACATATCTGGGATATGGCGTCGATATTGATATGAGATCCCGTATAAGACCATATCTGGGATATTGCATCGGCATCGACATGTGATCCCTGATAAATCGTAAAAGTAACATATTTTAGGCCCACATTTAGCATGCTTTTGGATGATTTAAGCCTCGAATTATGTAATTTGGAGAGCATTGGAGGACGAAAAAAATGGAAAACGGGCCCAAAATGGAGTAAATGGGCCATATCATGAAATCCACACGGCTTGGGCCCAAGACCATACGGCCGTGCCTCACTCAACAGTCTCAAACACGGCCTGGCCACGACTTACACGGGCGTGTGCCATTGGCATGTCCCTGCCGCGGCCAAGAGGAGTTTTACCCGGATTGGGATACTTGGAGGCAAAGAAACACATTCCAAAGCCTATTCAAAAACCATAGTAGGAATTCTACTTAGATTAGGATACATATGGGGCCAAGTAAGGCATCTCAAAACCTATATAAAGACACAAGAGGGCAACTTAAAGAGGAGTTCGGCAGAAGCTGGAACCCAAGGCTTTAGTCAGGGGGCGTCTGACTAGGCCAAAGAGGGCAGATTTGTGGAGATTTACTTGAAGATAGCCAGTTGATCCATCTCAAAAGGCCTGAGTTATACTCAAGATAGAGGATCTCTCCTTCAATTCCTTTAGGGGGTTTTAGGGATTTCTTATGTTTTGTTTTATCTTTTCTTCTGAGATGTTTTCTTTTATAGTTATGAACTAAACCCTCAGTTACTTTAGGGGATGAAACCTAAGATGAATCTTGTTATCATTTGCTGAACTATATGATAAATATTCGACTTGTTCTTAATTATGTGTTCTTAATTCTTGCGTTGATATTTCTGACAAGTATGATGTGCTTAGGTGGAGGAGCAAAAGTCCCTGCCTAAGAGTAGATCTAGCATAATTAAGCGGAGTTGATCACGCGCCTAGAGATAGGGTGACGAGATTTTTCCGGATTAGGGTGAAACCTAATATGGGAGTCCATAGATCGAGTTAATGCGATTCTAGGGGTTTTAATTAGAAAGATATTTCAATTAATCAACCTAGGGTTAGAAGTTAGTCGCCTCGAGAGAGGGATTAATATAACTTAGGGAATCTTACGGATCAAGTCAAGTGAATAAATTATCTAGTTCAGAGTTAGATAACAAGTGAAGTCTAGGTGGATTCTTCCTTGGGTGTCGTCTTAATCAATTGGTTTTCTCTAAAGTTATTTTCTCAATTCATCCTCTTTTTCTTCGCATCTTTAGTTTAGTTGTTAGTTAATTTTAGATCATATAAATAAATCCCTTAATTCTTAGGCTAGATAATAAAAAGAGAGTTAGTATTAGTACTTGTGGTTCCTTTGGGTTTGACATTCCGGTCTTGCCTAAACTGTACTACTGTTCGATAGGTGCGCTTGCCTCAAATCGTTGTCGTAGTTAGTTTCCAGGTTTGATCATTCCTTTTATAAATTTTAAGACTTTGACATCGCATAGAACAACGATCAAGTTTTTGGCGCCGTTTTCGGGGAACTAAAATATTAAGAAAGCTTAATTTTTGTTACTTTAGCCATTTTTTATTGCAATTTATTTTCATTATTATTTTTTATTTTTATTTTTATTTTGTTTACTTTGCTAATTTTTCTTCTATTTGCTTTGGGTAGATAATTTTAGTTTATAGAGAAGATGGCATTGAATAATTATCAGTGGCAAGTCATGAGGACAATTCCTACTAAAGCATCCACTGTCTTCACCCTCGACATGGTCACCAGGTTATCTAACCAGCTAAAGATGATGAATAAAAAGTTTGATGGTTTGTATAGTCTCTCGCAGGTACACCCAATAATGCAATATGACTCGAATCTAGGAGGCATGGCGAATCCTGAATACCCACCCTACGGGTATGGCGTGGAGAACGAACAAGTCCACTATATGGGTAACTACTCTAGACCTCAAAATAATTTTTATGATAACACTTATAATGCAGGTTAGAGGCACCATCCCAATTTCTCATGGGATGATCAAAGTAGCCAAAGACTGGAACTTCCTCCAGATTTTCAACAACCACCTCACCAACAGGAAGAGGAGTCAAACCTCAGGCAGATGCTGACAAAATTCATGGCAGCCACAGAAACAGGTTTCCAAAAGATAGAAACGAAACTTGAGACATCAACACAGGAGATCAAGGATCAGTTTGGTCAGCTTATTAAGCTGATCTCAGAACAACTACAAGAAAGCTTGCCAAGCAACACTGAAACTAACCCAAAAGAGCAAATTCAAGCCGTAACAACTCATGACAGTGAAAGGTTAGTGGAATCTGACCCAAGGTAAGAGCCTGTGGTAAGTGAAGGTAAGGTTGAGATAAGCCATGATTTACCAAACTCGGTGATTACAGAGTACCAACCCCGTGTGCCATACTCCAATGCGACAAAGAAAGACCACACAGAGGAACAACTGGGTAAGTCTCTTAAACTTTCAAAGAAATTTCATATTAACTTGTCGTTTCTAGAAACTCTTTCGCAGATGCCAGATCTTAGACCTTGTATCGATAAAGAAGAAATTCATGAGGAAGGAAGGCTTTGGATCGATGAACTAGACGAATGGAAGACACACTTCAAGGAGAGACTAAACACACACGAAGCAAAAACGAGGCAACTCCATGACGAACTTAATAGTGGGACAACCCAGCTTAAGATAGGAGATCAGGTACTCAAAATCTTCCCAGATGGAACGGTCGAGGTAACACATTCTAATTTCGACACTTTTGAGGAAAACATTACTCGACTTAAGTTTTATATCAATAACCGAACTGATTGCATAAGAAAGGATTTTCACCTTCTCAAACCACCATAACCATACGAATGAGAGGTAAAGTCTAGCTTAAGACTATAAACGAGCGCTTCTCGGGAGGCAACCCGAGCACTAACCCCATTAAATTTTACATTTTTTAGATTTTTACTTTTATTTTTCCTTTTAGCACCTAACCATAAACTAACCAAAGTACAGATTTCCATACCACACGGCCTTGCATACGGCCGTGGCCGTGCCTCACTCAACAGTCTCGAACACGGCCTGGCCACGACTTACACGGGCGTGCGCCATGGGCGTGTCCCTGCCGCGGCCAAGAGGAGTTTTACTCGGATTGGGATACTTGGAGGCAAAGAAACACATTCCAAAGCCTATTCAAACACCGTAGCAGGAATTCTACTTAGTTTAGGATACTTAGGGGCCAAGTAAGGCGTCTCAAAGCCTATATAAACACCTGATAGGGCAACTGAAAGAGGAGTTTGGCAGAAGCTGGAACCCAAGGCTTTAGTCAGGGGGCGTCCGACTAGGCCAAAGAGGGCAGATTTGTGGGGTTTTACACGAAGATAGCCAGTTGATCCATATTAAAAAGCCTGAGATATACTTAAGACGGAGGATATCTCCTTCAATTCTTTCAGGGGGTTTTAGGGATTTCTTATGTTTTGTTTTATCTTTTCTTTTGAGATGTTTTCTTTTATAGTTATGAACTAAACCCTCAGATACCTGAGGGGATGAAACCTAAGATGAATCTTGTTATTGTTTGCTGAACTATATGATAAATATTTGACTTGTTCTTAATTATGTGTTCTTAATTCTTGTGTTGATATTTCTGGGATATTAATTCAAGTATGATGTACTTAGGTGGAGGAGTAAAAGTCCCTGCCTAAGAGTAGATCTAGCGTAATTAAGCGGAGTTAATCGCGCGCCTAGAGATAGGGTGATGAGATTTTGTCGAATTAGGGTGAAACCTAATATGGGAGTCCATAGATCGAGTTAATGCGATTCTAGGGGTTTTAATTAGAAAGAGATTTCAATTAATCAAGCTAGGGTTAGACGTTAGTCACCTCAAGACAGGGATTAATATAACTTAGGGAATCTTACGGATCAAGTCAAGTGAATAAATCGTCTGGTTTAGAGTTAGATAATAAGTGAAGTCTAGGTGGATTCTTCCTTGGGTGTCGTCTTAATCAATTGGTTTTCTCTCAAGTTATTTTCCCAATTCATCCTCTTTGTCTTTGCATCTTTAGTTTAGTTGTTAGTTAATTTTAGATCAGATAAATAAATCCCTTAATTCTTAGGCTAGATAATAAAAAGAAAGTTAGTATTAGTACTTTTGGTTCCTCTGGGTTCGACATTCCGGTCTTGCCTAAACCATACTACTGTTCGATAGGTGCGCTTGCCTCAAATCATTGTCATAGTTAGTTTCCAGGTTTGATAATTCTTTTTATAAATTTTAAGACTTTGTCATCGCATAAAGCAACGATCAATCCCATGCAAGACCTTATCTGAGATATGGCTTTGGCATCTTACTACGTGTATGACAATTTTTGAGTATTCTTCGATATTCCAAGTGGTTCAATGGGCTAAAGAATTAAGGTTTATGTTAAAGATGGAAAAAAGGGTTAAAGTTGTGTGATGGAGTGATACAGGTACTTTGTGTAACTCACGAGAAATGAGTCTGGTATGTGATATGTGGTTTGTAAGAGCGATCATGAGTAAGCCATGTCAATGTTGCTTGAAAATTTTGTGTTAATTCATAATGTAATATGTGGATGTTATTACAAGATTTTATGTTGTTATCTATTACATACAAACTTACTAAGCTTTATGCTTAGTCCCTCTCTTTTCCCTTTTCTTGTAGTATCGCCAAGCTAGCTCGGGGATCGAAGGAAGTCAGAGCTTGATTCACACTATCAACCTACTTTTTTGGGTATAGTAAAGTTTTATTATTTTGGGTATGGCATGTATAGGAACTTGGTCATTTTTTTATATGTCATATTGGTTAGCCAATGTGTTGGCTTTTAATGTTACTTATTTCATTTTGTAAATGGCCATTGGAATTCGCCAAGTTAAGTTATATCTATTCTATGATGATGAAATTCATGAAGTGCAAGCTTGCACAATTAAATGAGTAATGTGTGAAATTAAGGTGTGGATGTCTTGATTGTGGATATTAGAGGTGCATTATTGCTATGCTATGTGCTGCTGGAAATGGTATATGTGTGGTTGTTTTTTTTCTTCGGGATGGAAAATAGCTTGGTAAAGAGCCTTATATTTGGTAGACACACGGGCATGTGTCTAAGCCGTGTGCTAAACACGGTCAGCCCTGTGGGCATGTCAATAGGCTGTGTGTCCCCTGCATACAAATTTAGTAAAACAGAATGCCCAATAGTAAGCAAATGGGCAGAGACACAGCCATGTGTCTCAGCCGTGTGAAGGACACGGCCTCAGGACATGGGCGTGTGCCCATGCCATGTGAGGTCTGCATATTAATTGTGAGAATTAAATTTGCCACATGGCCTAGCACACGGGTGTTTGACTCGGCCGTGTGACCCTAAATGTCTACTGACGTCATAAACAGAATGTCAAGGTTTTCACGCACGGGTTGAGACACGGGCGTGTCATGGCCGTGTGAGGGACACGGGCTATAGACACGGGCATGTGGCCCTATTTTGAGCAAAAAATTTCTAAGTGCTCGTAAGCTTTCGGTTTAGTCCCGAACCACTCTATATGTATGTTCAGGGTCTCGTAGGCCCATAATATGGACGTTATTTATATGAATGAAAAGTTTTAAATTGGAATGAAAATTTATGGTCCGATTTTGTATGATTAAGTATGTTAAGTCCAATAATGCCTCGTACCTGGTTTCGGCGTCGACTACAGGTAAGAGGTGTTACACTTAATTTAGTTAAAAGGACTAAATTGTAAAAAGTGCAAAATGTGTGTTCTAGAAGCTAGAGATGTCTAATTGCTATGAAACTTTAAATTGAAGGTCCTTAGATGGTAATTAGACCATTGGTTAAGTTAGTGGACAAAAATGGACATGAAGTAAGAGAATTTTTGTGTTTTAAGTTAGGGGTATTTTGGTCATTTGGCTAATTAAATGAATTAAAAATCAAAATAAAAGCCAATTTTTGCTCATCTTCCACCCCTTGGCCAAAAATTTCAAGAGAAAGACATAGCTAGGTTTTTCAAGCTTCCAAGCTCAATTGTAAGTCCATTCTAGCCCCGTTTTTAATGATTTTTAAGTTTTTGAGATCTTTGTAACTCGATCTACCTATTTTTAGTACTAATTTGAAGTATGATTAAGGTCTAGGGTTTGAACCATGTTAGATATTTGTGTATTTTTATGTTTAATGGTAGATTATACAAATTTGAGGTTGGATAAACAACTTTTGCTAAGTGATTTTCGGTAAAAATGTCAAAAATGACCTACTTGTAAAAGTTATAAAATACGTAGCAAAAGTGTGATATGATGAAAAATGTGAGCTGGTATGAGCGTAAAAATAGTTCGGCTAGGCTTGTGTATTGAAGAAATTGAACATATTTCATTTTACGAGACTAGGGACTAAAATGTAAAATGTCAAAAGTTTAGGGGAAAAATGTAATTTTGCCATAATGTGATTTTTGGGCTGAATTGAATAATGTGATGATTGAATGAGTTAAATATTTTTATTATAGATCATGAAAAACGAGGTACGGACCTAGACCGGGGGTAAAACAAAGTACTTGACGATTAAGTCAAATTCTACTATTTTTGTACCGAGGTAAGTTCATATGTAAATAATGCAATGTTATATTTTTATTTTAATGTTTTGATATTGCATGAAATGTATGATTGATTCTATGAGCATATTCGAAGAAGTCCCGACTAGAGAGAAATCCCAGTTGAACCTTTTGAATAGATTAGGATACAAGTGACATGTCACTGGGAACCCATGTGATTATGTGATTTATGTGTCCCGAGTGCTGGTCCTGTATGTCCTTCCCGTGGCTGGGTATACCAATATATGTTGCAAATACATGACAGCTTGTGTGAGCAGCATCGCGTAGCTATGTCTCAACTGATAGCTTGTGTGAGCAGGCCCGAGGATAGCTCGAGAGCGAACTTATATGTGTTATGAGATTTGTGGTAGAATTGGCTACATATGTGGCACTTATGTGCAAAGATTTCCATGTATTCGATAGTATTCCAAGTGGTTCAACGGGTATGAAAAAGACGAGAAAGTATGTGATTATGTTACGAGTTGGTACAGGTATGTACGAATAACTTAAAGGAAATGAATTCGGTATATGATGAACTATTGGTAAGAATGTGATTGAGTATGTTATTTACATGAAGTTTTGATGACATTTAGGTTGACATATGGATGTTATTTATAAGGAAATTTTATGGTTAATGTTGTTTATTATTTGCACATGAACTTATTAAGCTATATAGCTTACTCCATTTTCTTTCCTTTCCCTTATAGTGTCACCAAGCTAGCTTGGGATTGGAGATTGTCGGAGATCCATTCACACTTTCAACTATTATTTTGGTACCAATGGATTCTACATTTTGAGTTATGGCATGTATAGGGGACTTGGTCATTTTATGATTGGTCATAATTGATTTGGCCAAAGGTGTTGGCTTATATTGGTTGAAAGTTCATTTTGTATAAGGCCGTTGAAAATTGGCTACAATTGGTATGAGCAATTTATATGATGATGCCTTTCATGGATGTGGGAATTTACATGATTTGAGTTGATAAGCATGTGATGTTTGTGTATGATAGATGGTAGCATGAGAATGATGTGTTGACATCTTGATTGTGGCTGATTTAGTTGTATGTAATATGCTTGGATTGGTGCTATATGATGTTGTGTATGTATGTACAAGTAAGGGTGGCAAAATGGCTTGGTAAATAGCCTTATTGTTGTCCATCGGGTAGACACACGGGCGTGTGTCTAGACCGTGTGTCACGGGCATGTGTTTCAGCCGTGTGTCCCCTGCACCTAACTGTTGCAAAATAAAATGTCTAGAATTGAGCACACAGGCAAAGACACGGGCATGTGTCTCGGTCGTGTGTGCTACACGGCCTTGGACATGGGCATGTGTCTCGGCCGTGTGAACTCTGCACCTATTTTATGAAAAATTATGGAAATTAAATCGACCACACGGCCTAGCACATGGGCGTATGGCACAACCGTGTGGCACAAATCAGAGAACACCCTATTTTGAACCCGCCCTGTAGCACGGGCGTGTCCCTTAGACCACATGGGCGTGTGAGCCCTATAACATGAAAAATTTTCTAAGTTTTGTAAAATTTTCTAAAGTTCTTAGTTTAGTCCCGAACCATTTCCAATGCATGTATTGAGCCTCATAGGCTCGTTTTAGGGACAATATGAATGTGTATGAAAAGTTTTTAATTTGGATGGAAATTTATGACTCGAAAATGTATGTTTGCTTGTGTTTATGTCCTGTAATGCCTCGTGCCCTATTTCGGTGTTGAATACGAGTAAGGGGTGTTACAATGACATCTACTGAGCAGTCGCTGAAACCTTCCCAATGTTTTATTGGTGACACCTTGTTCCAATAGTACATAAAGCTGCGAGCCAAAAAAATAAAAGATTGGAACAAACGACGACAAGAATCGACAACTACACTAGCTTCATCACAGAGGTTCACACGAGCTCAACAAGAAGTTGGTGAAAGTAGTCATCCAAAGCTAGACTGGATGATATAGTGGATGCAGGAATCAAGGCCAATTTTTCAAGAACTTTCCAGGGAAAATAACATCCTGGTCCCCGGTTATACACTTGACATGTTTGGGCCAACATATTTGGAGTAGGAGGAAGAGATGTGTAACACCCCAAACCCGGCCCAAGCATTACGACCAGATTTGGTATGCCACGAGTTAACAGTTGAAAACTTCGGTTTGAAAGGATTTGAAATCTCGGTTGATTTGTAAAAGTATTTGTTAAATAAGTGTTATTTAAAGAAAACCTTTGTAATATTCTTATTTCTTCTATACAAGTTACTTGTTTGAAAATCTCATTTTTATTTCTTTTTATAACTAAAAACTTAAGCATAAATTTATAAATGTAAACATCATCAAGTATATGTCAGAACACTAAGCTAGGGAGGCCTTATTACAAAAATAGTCCCAAATTCAAACTTAATGAAAAACCGAAAATAGTTTAAGAAATTAAATGGCGTGATGGCCCCTCGAGTCCGTCTCGGCTCCCATGTCCATGATCTACTACTCATCTGAAAAGTTAGGGAAAATAATAGGGTGAGTCACCAAGACTCAGTGTGTAAATCTCGAAAACACATAAAAGGCTTGGGCCCACAATCACATTATAAGCCCTGGCCCATACACAATGGCAACAATCATAATTACATGATAGATAATAAATGATGCATAGCCCAACCCATCCTAGAATTCCATCCTCTACACACCAACCCGTACCAACCATGACACCTTGGGGATTTCTACAATCAACCCTCCATCCGCTACACACCATAACGATAGCCGTACTACCTATTCCTTATCAATCAGGAATTTTAACGCGGTTTTCTACCACCGATCACTAAGAGACCTAAAATTTCATTTCGTGGGTTTTCTACCACCGATCACCATGTGACCTAACATTTCATTACATGGGTTTTCTACCACCGATCACCATGTGACCTAACATTTCATTTCGTGGGTTTTCTACCACCGATCACCATGTGACCTAACATTTCATTATGTGGGTTTTCTACCACCGATCACTATGTGACCAATCATGCTCTTCCCCTTTCCATATCAAACCCATCCCATGCATACGTTCATAGAAAATCAAACAATGTACTACCTAAGAGATTACAGTTTTTCACATACATCGATACACATAGAGAAGTTTCTATGATTACGTACCTGGCATCCTTGCCTAACCCTTTTAGGGTTTTATTTAACTGTCTACACAGCCATTTTTTTGGCTCTTAGCCCATAACATATATTTAGTACAGATTACTATATAACATTATTCCGGCTTTTAGCCCATAGCATATATTTAGTACAGATTACTATATAAACTTACTTCGGCTTTTAGCTCATAGCATATATTTAGTATAGATTAACTATTGTGTTAGGGGTCTACACACCTGATTACTGATAGAATGATACTTTCTATGTTGATGCTATCCGTAGTCGACACAATCGCTAACTGCCTAAGATGTTGTTCAGAAGCCGGTCCACAACCAAGTGGCCAATCTCGAACGGCAGATACCGCTTGTTTCTTAAACTTAGGGATTCATTCCTTTTCCTGATCCATATTTAGTTCCATCACAAGTCCTTGTCAGAACTACTATCACAATTTATGATCGTTAATCCTCATCATAAAGTTAAGATCTTGCATATAATAAATGAATCTAGTAAAAATCTAGGGAAAATCTTCTTACCTTAAATTCCCGAAATTGGAGACTAACGTTTTTCGACTTTTAGATCTAGACGACCAAGTTTCCTTCAAATCCTAGAATGCCGCCCAACATAGAACCATTAAACTATTAGCTTTTCGGATTTTGCCTTTCAAAAACCGAAATAGAACGTGAGAGCTTATCAGAAGTCGACGCTTACCTTAACACAGGGGATTCGGCTAGCACTGGAGAGAAGATTCGGCAATGCCAAAGGAAAAGATTAAATGTCGGAAGAATAGAACTATCTCACAAATGGGATGAATAGAGAAAAACTATAGAGATTTTGGCTTTTTAGAGAAATCGGCTTAAGAGAAAAAGAATGGAGAAGAGAGTGAAAGGAGAGGTTTCGGCTTTTGAAGAAATTGAAGAAAAAAAAATTGTAGAGGGAGAGGCTAAGAATTTCAGCACAAAGAGTGAAGAGGAAATTAGGGTTTAAATGCCAGAATCAATGAGATATCGCCCCTATTTATAGAAATTTCGGCATCTACTGCTTAAAACCGAAAACGCCCTTCCTGATAACTAAAAGTCAAGCACCTTTCGGTACCCCTTATCCATGAAGTAGCTGAATTCTTTACTCCTCTAGGTGGTGGATTTTCGACCATCACCTTGCCTTCCAGATAGCTCCTATCTTTTCTCCTTTTTATCTTCTATATTATCAATTATAAAATCCACATAAATCCTCCTATTTTTGAGCCTTGTTGCCGTCCACTTCATCTAACCCTAATGCCGAATTTAGCTAACTTAAATTAAAGGATTTGGGCTCTATGAAACTTAAATTTTGGGCCCCTAACTCCTTGTGTGTGGAGTCACCCCTTGCTCCTTTAAAGTGCCAAAAATGGCCCAGAAACATGGGCTCATTGCGGCCAAAACTTGGGCCCCTTTAATTGTTAATGACGCCACCTTCAAATTCCCTTGCAGTGCCACCTATTGTTGGGCCACAAGCCCACGTTGGTATTTTAAATACAATTACCGCCTTTTAACTCTATAATGCCCAATCAGATAATTTAACCAAGGAGCCTAGTCCTGAGCCCAATTTGGACCACTAACAGTTAAATTAACACATTACACATGTTCTCCCATTAAACGCATAGACCCAAAAATTTAGGATGTTACAAGGTGCATGAAAGAGAAGAGGAAGGAGAGGATGAGAAGGACGACAGAAGCGAGGAGATGGATTTTGAGGAAGGAGATGAAACAATTTATAGTTCTTTTTTTAAAATACTTGTATTAATTTTTGAATTATTTTTATTTAGACTTTGTAGGAGTAGGATTAATAGTAGATTTTTAGTCATATTGTATTTGGGTAAGTTTTCTATGTAGGAACCCAACACGAAGGAGACTGTAACACCCCTTACCCGTATCTATCGCCAGATTAGGGTACGAGGCATTACCAGACTTAATCACATATAACCAATCATTTCCAAGTCACAAATTTCCATTCAAATTTAAAAATTTTCATTCATAATCATATTGTCCCTATTACGGGCCTACGAGACCCAAAACATACTTTGGTAGCGGTCAGGGACTAAACCGAGAACTTTAAAATACTTAGAAAATTTTACCACAAAATAGGGCCACACGCCCGTGTGGTTTGGGACACTCCCGTGTGGGCAGGCCGTGTGGTCACACACGCCCGTGCCCATACCCGTGTGAAAAACATTGAGCATTATGTTTATGACATCATCAACCATTTAGGGTCGCACGGCCAAGTCACACCCCCGTGTTCTAGGCCGTGTGGGCATCCGTGTGGATGAAAGTTATGCTATTTACCTAGCCTTTTTCCATCCAAAAACACTTGCACACTTATACCAAGTTTGTCAAAACACAACATGGCATTTTTAGGCATCCCAATAACTACATCATGGCATTCACACACCATTTATAAATCACATTACCACACACACACACAAACTAATCATAGCATATAACTTACTCAACCATTCACATTTAGTATTTGCCACACATAATTATCACACTTTCACTCATCCACCCCAAACAAGCATGCACATCCATGTAATGCTTCATCATAGACTTATAATATAACAAATATTGGCCACATTAAATGGTCTTATATAACAATGACCTTCAATTAGCATAGGCTAATATTCTAGGCCAACTCATAATAACATGTACACAAATGACCAAGTCTCTATACATGCCATAGACTTAAAAAGCTAAAATAAAAATCATCGATACCAATCCATAGCTTCTTAGTGTGATAGAATCTCCGACGACCTCCAACTCGAGCTAGCATCTGTAACACTATAGGAAATAGGAAAGGAAATGAGGTAAGCTATATATATATTAGTAAGTTGGCATGTAAATAATAAGAAATTTATTTATATGTTTTTACCAATCCTCCCAATATGTTCTCAAGATAATATAATCATAATTGCACATAGTTCCACTATTTACTCACGTTCATCTCAAGTTGTCTACTCGAGTCATGATTACTAAATTATTTATATCTTGAGCTACGGAACTCCAAATTAATATCTGCTAATTTTTCCTAAAACTAGACTCACATATCTTCTTACCATAAAATTTTCAGAATTTTTGGTTTAGCTAATAAGTACAGTTTATTCTTTAAAGTCATCCCTGTTCTGCTGTCTGACAGTTTCGACCCTTCTTCACTAAAAATTAATTATCACTAAAAATTAATTATCTATTAGTACAGGATTAGGATGATGTTCTTGTTTGTTTCTCTTGAAAATGGACTCATTAAAAACTTAAAAAAATATAAATTATAACCCATAATTTTTTTTATACAATTTTTAATGATTTTCCAAAGTCATAACAGGGGATTCCGAAATCACTCTGACCCTGTCTTATAAAAATTAAAATATCTCATAATATACAATTATTTTGCTTACACCATTTCTTCTATGTAAAACTAAACTCAATAAGATTTAATTTCATATCTTATTCAACCTCTAATTCAATTTTCACAATTTTTGGTGATTTTTCAAACTTATATAACGGCTGCTGTCCAAAACTGTTTTATTACTAATTTTACTCTTTCATGTTTTCTTTGTATTAACTTTCATTTACACACACATAACACCAAGCATGTCCATAGCTAGCCATTGCAATATCTAGTCATTATCAAATATTTACAAGTCTTCATAGTCATACTTACTCCACATCAACCTTACCAAAGTTCGATCACATATAGAGCACATTGCTCATGATACACATGTACCTACACTCATTCATCACATAATCACAATCATTTACACTTAGTCATTTCCCGTTGAACACATCGGAATATTAACAGATACATCGGACTATTGCACATAGTGCCACACTTGTAGCCAAAGCTACTTCACATCATTTATCACACATAGGCTCGTTCTCGAGCTATTCACATTCATGGGTCTGCTCACACAAGCTGTTGGTCATTCGTAACTACTCAGTGCTGTTCACACAAGCTTTCATGTATTCGCAACACATGTCTGATTACCCAGTCACTGGTAGAACTTATAAGACCAGCACTCGGATTCACTTAGCCACAATTTCACATAGTTTTCACATAGGTCCCTATTGACATGTCACTTGTATCCTATTCTATTCCTAAGGTTCAACTGAGAAATTTCTCACTTGTCGTTATTTTGTCAAATACATCAAATATCCAGCCACATTTAACAAAATATATCAAAATATGAAAGCGTAAGTAAAACCGATGCATCATTTACATACAAACTTACCTCAGTAGCACAACCGGTGAAAAGGACTTATTCGACATATTCTTTGTTTTCCTCCCGTTCTAAGTCCGAATCTCGTTTTTCTAGATCTATAACAACACATTTCACTTATTTATTCAACATGCTACTCAAATTAACCCAAATTCACATTTTGAAAAAATTACATTTTTGTCCCTAAACTTTATCCTATTTACACTTTCGCCCTTAGGCTCGTAAAGTGATTTTCATTCAATTTCTTTGTATTTTAAGCCTAGACAATCCATTTTCATAACTACAATAGCCCACAATTTCCACTAATTCACACTTTTATGAAAAAATTTATAACTTTTCCAATTTAGTCCTTTTTAGCATTTTCACCGAAAATCACTTAGTAAAAGTCATTTCTCTAACCATAAACATGCATTTTCTACCATTAAAAAAATACACACATATTCATCATGGGTCATGAAACAACCCAAACCCAGCCCACAAGCCTCAACCGGATCTAACATGTCCCTTAAGGAAAGTTTAGCTTTATCTCGTTTTATCTTCTTGTAAAATATGATGATTTAAAAACAGGTTTGTATTTTTATCAAGTTGAAAACCAAGTTGCCGTTCAAGTTTGTATTTCATTAAAACTCTCCTTTCATACTTCAAAAATTAAAAGATTTGCCAGATTTTTAGAGTTCCTTATGTTGAAAAGAAAACCGTAAATTTGATTAAGTGATAAAACGTTGAAGTTGCTTTGAGAAAATATTTAATTACTCGTTTGATGATTATTGTACTGAAATAAAATTTAAAACGCAAAATTAAACAGTTAAGTAATGGCCTTATTACATATTAAAAACCGAAATAAATCCCAAAAGAAAACATACTAAAGAAAACGAAAAGGAGTTCAACCATAGAAAACCCGAAATTTGCTGAGCATGGCCACCACATAGTCTGTGCCGTCCATTGCACTATGTATCACCTGCAAAATGTTAGCCCACGAAGAGTGAGTCAACAGACTCAATGTCAAACTACCAACACCAAAACCCAACTGATTATAGCCTTTTCTACTTACATTTTGGGCAAAGCCCATCTTCAATCATAATCGGCCATAAGCCCATATCATAGCATATTAAGTCACATATATATAAAAATGAAGATGCAACCCGAACCCACCTAGATATCCAACCTCTACACACCACCCGTACCAGCCAGTCACACCAATGGGGATTACTAAATCGACCCTCCATCTGCTACACACCCTCGAAGGCAGTCGCTGCAGCCAACTGCTCATCGCCCTTAATATGTGGCATAGCCACCGGATAATGTGACAACGTCACCAAATCATAATATTGTGACATGAGTCACCGAATAATGTGGTAAAACCAACGGAACACTTCCCATTTTCATTATAACCCTCGTGCCCATGCAACATACATAATATTACAGGTATCATACTATATGTTTAATCCCAAGCCCATATCGAAATTAACATGCGTTCATACAAATAATTGTAAACACTATTAACAGAGTGTTAGATGTAACGTACCTGCATGAACTGTAACATAAAATGGTACCCTTAGCCGTGATTATTCATAACCTTATTAACATATATTTAATATTATTAATCTATCGGGAAAAGTGTGGGGTTACACACCTATAAACACAGAGAACAACACTCTCAATCTCACTGACGCTTTCCATTGCAGGGATCACAGCGATCTGCTTGTCCCTTTCCGAAGTTGGCCCACTACCCGGTGGCCAATTACGTACCGCAGAAACTGAACGTTTCTTGAATCTAGAGGTAGGAACTACCCCATTCTCTTCTCCACTGGTACTCGCATCCATCGAATATCACTTAATCAGAAACCCGGTTAATCGATACATAAAAATCTAAACGAATCACATAAATAACTTAACTGAATACCCTTACTGAAATAGATCCGAATCTCGAAGACTCCTCCTTTATCTTTGTCGAACTCTTCCTAAAACACCATAGTTAGAATCGGCCAACACATAAAAATAATATGGCCTTTGGCTGAATAGCATTATCTCCTTACCTTGCTTGATCAAATCCTGGAAGTTTTGAGATATCCCCTAACGTTGGCTTCCAAGAAGAGTTACGAATCCAAAACCTTGCATAGGTTCAGCCATATACATAAATACAGGATTAAGCCTCTGATCTCGGCAGGCTAAAATAATAAAGAGAGATTTAGACCAAAAGAGATCTCTTACCCCAATACTCATTGGATTTGGCTTACTGACAGCCCTTGGAGATCAACGTGATAGAAGAGAATGAAAGAAGAGTGTAAACGATAATAAAAGAAGAAAGAAAGAAACGATGAATGGGAGGTTCGGCCAAGGTACTATTCGGCCTTGAAGAAAAGCAAAAGAAGAAGAATTAGTGAAGAGACTCAAAGAGGTTCGGCTATGGTCTTAGTAAATGGGAAAGGTTCTTTCAGCTTTTAAAGATGGAAGATTCGGTGCAAAGAAGAAAAGAAAGGGTTGGAGTTTGTGTAGTTTCGAGTATGGTGAGAATGGAGGGTATGCTTTGGCTTTTAGAGGGTGAATGAAGAAGAAAAGAGATAGCTTGCTAAGATGAGAAAAAAAAGTGCATGAATGGTTCTTCACTTTCGGCTTTTGGTCAAGAGAGAAAAGAGTGCAAGTTTTCAGCAAGAAACAGAGATGAAGAGAAACTTCCAAAAGAGAGAAAATGGACACACATTCACCTTATTTCGACACCTAAAGCCCCTAGCCTAGCCACTTCCCTCTTGGCCGAAAATGCCACACCAAGACTCCTCCATTCAGCCAACTCCTATCCTCTCTCCCAAATCCCTTGTTTTTCTCCTATTTCTCCTCTTCTCCTCTTATTCAAAAGAGTTTGAATGAGTCAAACTCTTATCTTCCTTCTTAGCCGAAAATTTGAGCTGTTTGACCCAATCTACAGCTCATCCATGAAGTGTCTATGGCAACTCCAACTCTTCCCCTCATTGATGCCAAAAAGAAACTTCCAAAATGCTTCCCTTGCTGCTTGAACCCTGTCCATCTAGCTCCCTGAGACGTCACACCCCTATGCACTAAGTGGCGCCTCCCTTGCCACTTTGCCAACTGAATTCTTGTGTCATAACCCACACGCAAATTTTCTTAAGGCCTAGCTCTCTTAGCTCTCCCTTAAAGGCTTAAAGTCAAATATTTTCCTAAGGCTTCTACCTACACCCCAAGGTTCCCAAAGCCCCCAAACACACACACAAACAGCACACTAAGCATACTACTACATAAATATGAGTTAAAATGCATAACCCCAAAATCCTAGATATTACAAGTCAAACCCTAGACTTTAACCGTATCTCAAATTAGGGGTAGAAATAGATAGATCTTGTTACGAGGATTTCGAAAACGTAAAAAATCATTAAAAACGGGGCTAGAACGGACTTACAACTGAGCTTGGAAGCTTGAAAAACCCTAGCCATGGTTTCCCCTTATGAAATTTGGCCATGGGGTTGAAGATGGACAAAAATTGGCTTTTATTTTGTTTTTCATTCATTTTAATTACTAAATGACCAAAATGCCCCTAACTTAAAAATATTCTATTTCACCTATTTTACGTCCACTTTTGTCCAAAAAATTAACCAATGGTCTAATTATCATTTAAGGACCTCAAATTTAAAATTTCATAACAATTGGGCACCTCTAACATGTAGAGCTCAACTTTTGCATTTTTTATAATTTAGTCCTTTTGACTAAATTGAGTGCCCAAACATCGAAATTTTCGAACGAAATTTTCAAGAAATCATTTTGTGGAATTGTAGACCATAAAAATGTAATAAAAATGATTTTTTCCTCGTCAGATTTGTGGTCCCGAAACCACTGTTCCAACTAGGCCCAAAATCGGGTTGTTACAAAGGCAAACAATTCAAGCTTTACACGATCAAAGGAGGAAGCAACCACCATTAGTATTTGAAATGACATGATCAATTGGGTAGCTTCTTTCCTTATATTTTTTGGGCTACACATTGAGGACAATGTGTTGTCTAAAGTGTGGGGGGTAACATAGAAAATTTGTGTTAACTTTTTACATTTCTTTTTGTCTTTTGTGTGCTTTAGCTTGTAGAAACACAAGTGATTGGTTAGGAGCATGTACATGGTTGTTTGTGTTTACAAATAACTTTGACATGATGATAGATGATTTTAAATTTTTTATTATTAGACTACTAAGTTCTATATATTACACTGTAGATAGGTATTAAGCAATCAACTGTAGCAAAGGATATAGAAAATACAAGTGAACGAGCATGCTAGTATGAATGATAAATGGTTGATTTGGTTGATTAAATTTGTGCATATTGAGATATTAAGGGATGACCTAAGGCATTGTTTGGAACACATCCAGGGCCAAAAAGCTAACCTATTTGTATTTCACCTTTAGTCCTATTTTTTAAGCCCGTTAACACTTCTTGATGAACCTCATTACAAACCCCGAGCCTGAAACATTAATTTGTAAATTGCCCTTTTTATTTGGGCCTACACTGCACGACTATAGATGTCTGGCCATATGTATTGAGGGTTAAGTAGATACATCAAGGCGGAGTTAGTAAAAACAGAGTGAAATAGGAAATACTGGTGTGATATAAGGACTATTTGTTAGCCTAAAAGTGCAAAACAAAAGAAAATTTCAAAATAAAATTAATACGAGTAGAAAAAGTTATTGAAAAGAAAAAAAAAAAGTATTCATGAGTGAGATGCATTGAAAAACAGAAAAGTGACAAAGTCATAAGCATAAGAAAAAATCATTCATTAGTGCACAAAAACTCGTACACTAGCTATTGTTATTATGTCATGCTATGATTTCCTATGTGGAGAAATAAGAAAGGTAAGAGAAGGAGAAATAAAACAGTGAGCAGGAAAGGGTCACTAACGGGGATGAATAGGGATCAATACGATGTGCCAAACTATTTTCGTGTTTGTAACCCTTTTAATGTTTGCTATTTTTTAATTCTATACCTGTAACACCCCTTACTCGTGTTCAATACTGGAACCGGGTTTGAGGCATTACCTAACTTGTCTCGCTTAAACATATCACATTGGGCTATAAAATTTCAGTTAAACTCATCTCTTGCTCATTCTCGGCCTACGAGGCCCTAAATCTACCTTCGAGAGGTTTCAAAATTTAATCAGGAACTTTTACAAACTTGGAAAACTTTTCATCAAAACAGGGGCCACACGCCCGTGTTGGTCTAGGGACACGTACGTGTGCCCCAAAGACATGCCCCTGTTCTCCACCCGTGGTCGACACTAACTAATTTCACACGGCCGGACACACGCCCGTGTCCCTAACCCGTGTCCCTCACACGGCCTCGGCACGCCCGTTTCTTAGCCCGTGTGCCAAAACCTTGGTATTCTGTTTATGACATCATCACTCCACTATGGCCACACGGTCAAGGCACACGCCCGTGTCCTTGGATCGTGTGCTGAATTAAATTCCACATTTAATGTGCAGACTTCACACGGCCTGGGCACACACGCATGTCCTAGGCCATGCCTCCCATACGGCTGAGACTCGGCCATGTCTCTACCCGTGTGTTTACTATAAGGCATACTGACTTGCAATTCTAACATGCATGGGGTCACACGGTCGATCAACACGCCCATAGGGCTGACCGTGTGTCACACACGGCCTAGACACACGCCCGTGTGTCTACCCGTGTGGACACTTAGATGGCTATCTACCAAGCCATTTCTCAACCTATCAAGAAATCATACTCATATCAAAACATTCCAATATATAAGATGACCAAATGGTATCTCTAAGAACTCAAAAGAATCAAGACATACACAAGGGCATACAATTTATGAAATTCATCTTCATTAGGCATAAAAATTTGCCAAGTATTGTCCTAACTTATAAGACCATTTACAAAATGAATTAGGACAACATTTATAGCTAACACATTTGTCTTACCAACTAGACATAACAAAATACTCAAGTCCTATACATGCCAAACTCAAAATAAGACTAATTTGGCTATACCAAAAGTGGTCGATAGTGTGATCTCCAACTCCGACGTCCGCAACTTCTTGAGTTAACCTTGCAATACTACAAGGAAAAGGGGCAATGAAAGGGGTAAGCATAAAGCTTAGTATGTTTGCATGGAAATGAATAGCAATAATAAGCTCATGATAAAATCCATCCATGGCATTAATTAAACATACACAAGGTATTAGGCTTCTTGCCAACTTACTCATACTTGCCCTTATATAGCACATACCATACCACATATCATAAGTGTTCCGTCGTGAACTACTCACGAGTACCTGTATTCACTCATTCACATGACTTTAGTACCAATCTCATTTCTACTTCCAAACTCATCTACTTATCCCATTAATCACTAGAGATACTCAAAGACGCATAATAATGTCATTAATATAATAGGAGGCCAATGCCACATCCCAGAGTTGGTCTTACATGGAGTTACCTCTGAATGCTGATGTCATATCTCGTATATGGTCTTATACGGAATTTCACATCAAGTATCGATGCCATATCCCGGATATGGTCTTATGCGATTCTCATATTCAATACCGAAGCCATATCCCAAATATGGTCTTATAGAGAAATCTCAATTCAGTGCTGAGGCCATGCCCTGGACATGGTCTGACACGGGACCTTATCCACTTCATATCTTGATGATAGCATTTTCATACTCATTATAGTCCACTTGGACTTCAACATCTCAACTTAGTAGAGTATTATGTATCAATATAATATCAAGCATTCTCAACCATGCTAACATTAATATTGAATCTATCATATACAAAGTTACCTCAATTTCAAAATGAGCTAGATCTTTGGTCTAGTCCGAGACTTTGTTCTTTCCCCGATCGAGGTAAATTCTCGATTTTTTTTGCTCTATAATAGCAAATTAGCTCATTTTAATCATCACATTAATATAATCATTTTAGTAATCATGCTTTGGTAAAATTACTATTTTATTTGGAACCTTTAGACAATAGAATGGAATTTTCGCACTTTATGCGATTTAGTCCTTTTTAGCGATTAAGCAAGAAATTGCTAAAATTAAAGAACCAAAGTTTTCATGCACTAATGTAATCATGCTCTAACTCAAAAAATGTCATGGAAATAATTTTTCTCTAACCTCGGATTAGTGATCCCGAGATCACCGTTTTGACTAGCCCCTAAATCGGGCTGTTACAATACCTGTCCTCAGCCTCAGAACGTTACAAGTTGGAAAGTCCTATGTGACCTAGATATCATCATGTATGAATGGATATTATATTAAACAATCACATAAATGACTATTTGTATTCTACTTAGATAATCAAATTACTTGTATGATTTATGTATGTCACTTCTCGCAGCCAAAACTCACACTTGCTGAACTTGGCATAAAGCTGTTTTTCCCTCAGTATTTGCATTACAATTTGGAGATGCGAATCTTGATCCTCCTTGGTTCTTGAATACAACATAATGTCATCTATAAACACCACCACAAACCGGTCCAGGTAGGGTTGAAAAACTCGGTTCATCATATCTATGAAAGCAGCTGGTGCATTTGTCAACCCAAATGGCATGACCAGAAACTCGTAATTTCCATAACGAGTCCTAAATGCAGTCTTGTACACATCCGCCTCCTTAACCCTTAGCTTATGGTACCCCAATCTAAGATCTATCTTGGAGAAAACTGAATCTCCTCGCAGCTGGTCGAACAGATCGTCTATCCTTGGTAAAGGGTCCTTGTTCTTAATCTTCACTTTGTTCAGTTGACGGTAGTCAATGCACATGCGCATAGACCCATCCTTCTTCTTCACGAATAACACTGGTGCTCCCCATGGAGACACACTTGGCCGAATGAATCCTCGGTCTAGTAGCTCTTGAATCAAAGCCTTCAACTCTACCAGCTCCTTCGGCGCCATCCTATAAGGGGCGACGGACACTGGATGAAACACCCCAAACCCGGCCCACGAGCTTTGACCAGATTTGGTATGTTCCTCAAGTAAACCGGTTCAAATTCTTTTGTTACTTTGTGAAAAACTTGTGTGATTAAAAAAAAAATTGTTTGGGTTGGGCTTGTGTTGAAAACCAATTCGAATTTTTATATTAGAAAACCCTTTTTAATTTGAAGAGATAAAACATATAGAGTATATTTTAAAAATAAATTACTTGATCTTTAGACTTAATAAAAATTCGTAAACATAATAATTAAAAGTAAAAAGAAATAAAGAAATTCAGCTTGGGCCTTATGGCCTTATTACATCAAATAAAACCCAATAATAAAATTAAAAGTACTTAAAAAAATATAATGTCCGAATGAAGTAAAATAATCCTTGCTGAGCATGGCCACCACTAAGCTCCTTCCGGCCTGGTCCAATGCTGTGCATCACCTGAAAAATAGTCCCATAACGGGGTGAGTCAACTGACTCAATGTGCACACAATACTAACATTCAACAAATCAGGCATACAAGTTCATATCAGGTTCATATTCATATACAATTAAATGATGCAACCCAAACCCAAGCCTATTTATCCATCCGCTACACACCACCCCTACCTGCCAATCACACAGTGGGGACTACTAAGTCAACCCTCCATCTGCTACACACCATCGAAGGCAGTCGCTGCAGTCGACGTGCTCATCGCCCATATAATTTGTGTTATTAGACACCATATTCAGATAATGTAACTGAAGTTACCAAATTCAGATAATGTAACCGAAGTTACCATATTCATATTATGTAACCGAAGTTACCATATTCAAATTATGTGACCATAGTCACCATATTCCATTGGGGAGACCGAAGTCAACACCTTCTTCCCCTTTCACATATAGCCCGAAATGCCCCAAATATTATTATATCATGCATAACATACTTATTTCTCATTCATGTTACTATTCACATGTTCAAAATATATCATAATCGTAATCCTATCAGAAGTAGGAAACGTACCTGGGTACTCTTTACCATATTTGTGGTACTTAGCCACATTCACATTCTTATACATATTCATATATTAAGATAATTATTGCCATAATATATTGAGAGTTAGTGTGGGTACACACCTGATTCGCTTAAGGTTTCCAATCCAAATCCTGAAAAGCTTGATCTAATGCCTTAGATCTTAATTCTCTACATTCAATCATTTAATACTTAGTAAAGAGCCATTCGGCTATAAATCCAAATCCTAATAGGATTAGTATACTTAAAACTTACCTTGAAACTCTCAAATCCCGAAATCCTTGTATCCTCTCTGTGAAATCCCTATAACTACATGTTAGATCAATTTCTAACATTTATTCACAACAAATAACCCTCAGCCGAATGTTAAATATGACTTACCTTAGATTCTTAAATCCCGAAATTCACTGAATAACTAGGGAACACGCGGCCTATGGTGTACCTTTGGGAAAAGAACTTCTCCTTTCTTGTAGTCGACACTTAGTAAATCCCGAAAGATCTCTTCAAGGTTTCGGCAGCCATGAACATTGATGGAATTAGCCCTAGATTACGATAAGTCTAAAGTATAAAAGAATGGAAACCAAACTTGGATCTTACCCTTATTTGAAGAAATCGATTGCACCTTCACTTCAACCTTCGGCTATGGCCTTCATCTTAGCAAGCTTTCGGCTTTTGGAATATTGAGAGGAGAAGAATGAAGAAGAAAAGAATAGGGGTTGCAGAGAAAATTCGGCAGAGGTTATCAAGGAAGAGTAAATAATGCTGAATGGCCTCTCTTTTCCTTTTATAGCCAAATTTACTAGGCTAGAGTCCCTTACTTGGCCACCACTCTTCTATTTTGATAACTTTATCCTTTAATTATCATAAATAAAAGAGTTTAATCCAACATTTATCTCTTCAAAATAATCCAATTTAAAAATCCTTTATTTATCACCTTTTTAATCGAATATTTATGAAAATAAAACACCTCCTTTCTAGAAGCAAGTGCCGTCCACCTCAGTCTTCTAGAAGCAAAAATAAAACCTCCCTTATTTGCTTCCCAAGTGACTTGAACTCAGGCCCAACACCCTTGCATGTGGCGCCATTTCTAGAGGCCCTAAGTGGCATCTTCAGGCCACTTTTCCAAGCCTGTTTGTGTGTCAAATTTCACCAACTTTTTCTTTTAAGGCCACATTGCCTTAATTTCCTATTTTAAACTTTAAAACTTGACATTTCTAAGTCATTTCTAAGTTTCCTAAAATTTTCGATCGGCTCTGTAAACTTTCCATTTTCTTACATTTCCAAGTTTCCAGAAATGTTCACTTTCCATTTTTGAATCATTTCCTTACATTTCCTAGTTTCCATAAATGTTCACTTTCCTCTTTATTCCTTTACATTTTCAGGACATTTCCCTACATTTCCAAGACAAGACATTTCCTTACATTTCCTTGCATTTCCTTGCATTTCCATACATTTCCTCACATTTCCTTACATTTCCTTACATTTCCATACATTTCCATACATTCCTTACATTTCCTTACATTTTCTTACATTTCCCTACATTGCCTTACATTTCCATACATTTCCACATATTTCCACACATTTCCATACACTTCCATACATTTCCATATATTTCCATACATTTCCTTATTTCTAGAATTCACATAACACATTCATAATTCATAAAACATGCCATTTTACCACATGGTTCCTTGTGTCATGCTTCACACGGAGTTTCTTTTAAAGCCTCATTTACCTAGCTCCCTTTTTTACTTAAAAACCAATAAGTTTCCAAAGCTTTCTTCTTCCATTCTAAAATTCTAAAAACCCTTAATACACTTCCAACACTGCCAAAACCTACTAACTCATGAATTATGCACAAATGCATAACCCCTAATCTAGGATGTTACACTGGAGCTGTTCCAGGTAGGAGCTCAATGCCGAATTCGACCTCCCGGTTGGGAGGCAACCCAGGAAGCTCTTCGAAAAATACATCCGTAAACTCCTTTATAGTTCTGACATTCTCAACAGACGGACCCATAGAATCAAAAATGTTGACATAAGCTAAAAACGTCTCGCAACCCTTGGGAGCCAGTTTCTCAGCTCTTAATGCTGAGATTACATTAGAGAAATAATCCCTTCACTCCCCTATCACAACCACCTCCTCATCCACAGAAGATTTCAATACTATACGCTTAGCAGCGAAATCCAATTCACTAGCCAAACCATGCCCAAAAGAAGATTGAATTTGCCAAACGGTAGTTCCATCAAGTCTACCGGAAAGACAACCCCTTGGACTTCTAGGGGCACATCTCTAAACAGTTTATTCACTCTAACCAACTGTTCCAGTGGACTTCTCACCGACATTTCTCTATCAGTAATTTCAAAATGTATGCCCAACGTCCCAGACACAGTACATGAAACATACGAGTGTGTAGACCCAAAATCAATTAAAGCAGTACATGGTACATTATTAATAAAGAATGTGCAAATTATGACATTAGGAGCGTCGCCATCCTCTCGACACCGAGCAGCATAGACCAACGCTGGCTGCCTCACCTCTGTGTTACCAGCACCTCTACTCAGTGCTCCACGGCCTCGTCCCAAACCATTTTCCCCTCAGGCTTGACCACGACCTCTCAGTGGCTACTGACCACCTCTCCCTGGCTGAACGTAGCCCTGACCTGCAGCTTGCATCTGAATAGGCCTCTGGGTACTGTCTTTAACCTGGTGATCCCTGGACCCACATTTGAAGCACGCCCTAGTTTTTTTCCAGCACTCACCCTGGTGAGATCTCCCACAATTAGCGCAAGGCTGTGGTCTAGCAGCAACAACAGGAACCCGAGCTCGAACTGGTCCATCAAATCTAGGCTTCTTCTTAGGCCCACCAAAAGAACTTGAGGGCCCAAAATCCCTCTTAATTCTTCCCATATCTTTCTCACGGTTCTGACTCTCTGAGCATTTCACATCCTCAGCAATCTTTGCCTTCTCAATCAGGGCAGCAAAGTCTCTTTCCCTCTACGGAGCTATTAGCACCCGCAACTCATCTCGGAGACCATCCTCGAAACGCACACAGCATTCGTACTCAGTCGCGACTATGCCTGGAGCATACCGGCTCAACCGCAAGAACTCTGCCTCATACTCTGCTACAAACCTATTCCCTTGGATCAAACTCAAAAATTCCTTCCTCCGGGTATCCACATAACTCGCCCCAACATATTTTCCTTAAAAGGCCGCCTTAAAGAAGTCCCATGTGAAACGGTCGGCCTGCGTGCCTTCCCTCATGGTAAGCCACCATTGATATGCCTCGTCTCGCAGTAAAGACATTACTCCTTTCAATTTCTGTCCCACAGTGCAATCGAGGTTATTCATTATTTGCTCTGTAGCCTCTATCCAATATTCCGCCACATTCGGGGCTATACCAGAGACGCCCCTGAAGATTTTCGCTCTGATAGACCGGAGTCGTTCAGAAATTGACCATCAGCCCACTGATCTAGTACTTGCCCTAGCAAACCTCTCAAGAACCCGTAACATCGCTTAGGATAGAGCATCATCCCCAATGGCTCGGTCATGAGATCCCGTCTCAGTCACTGATGAGGTTGGTGCTTCCCTAGCAGGCATGTGTCCCGATGCTGAAGACCCAGCCCTAGCACCTCGGCCTCTATCGTGGCCACGTGTACCCCTTCTGTGACCTATTGTGCTCATATCGATGTAGCGTATTTATCTGTTTTAAGAGTTTTATGCATCAGCTTCAAATTCCCATAGTTACTAATAGATATTTTATGATGAACAATAATTAGGGTTGTTTTCGCAGATTGAAATCTCACTACAATTTTCAGTCTCCTACTATCTCAGTTTACTCAACTAAAGACTTTCAGTGCACTACTACTATCCCTAGTAGTTTCTCAGTATAACCATTTCAGTATATAATAGAATACAGTGTCAGAGAACTGACAGATTTGGTGCTAGAGACTCGGTGTGCCACACTTTCAGAAAACAGTCAATACAACATTTTAGAACATCAAATCTTTTCAAGCCTTTTTGATACAAAACTTTTAGAAATTCAATTTTGAAAACCAAATCTACAGCCGAGTTTTGCAACCTGGCTCTGATACCACTAAATGTAACACTCCAAATTTGGCCTAGACGTTACGACCATATAGGACATGTCACATCAAAGTGTCGTTGAAAACCGGCTAGCTCGATAACGCTCATTACTAAACATTAATTCACTTTGAAACGTTTAGGGTTGAAATCATAAACTAGTTATTCCCTTATTAGTCATCTCATTTATTAAACAAGATTAAACATCGTAGAAGCTTGTTCAAGTTGTCAACTTTAAGGTTTGAAAATCGTAATTTAATTTAGAAACCATTATCTTTTTAAAACCCGCGTTACCTAGTCTAGCAGATAGTAATCAAAAGAAAATACCAAATAGAGGTTAAAAATCCCAAATGGCCTTATTACATTATCATTAGCCCAATATATTAAAATTAAATAAAATAACTAGGTTTACGTTTAAAACATATCGAGTGTGTGGCCACCTCCGAGTCCCTCATAGCTCCAAATCATCTAAAGCGAGGGATTGCCTACACAGTTAAGGAAAAAGGGTAAGTTACAAGAACTCAGTGTGTAATCCCCTATTACAGTAACAGTCTGGGCCCAAGCCCTATTCAGTACAGATTGGTCTAGGCTTTAGCCCTAGACAGTAACAGAGTGAGCCTAAGCCCAAAATCATAACAATACAGAACAGAAATGCAACCCATCCCAGTCTAGCCAATACGCCACCCGTACCAACCAACACACCATGTGGGGACCAAGTCGACCCATCCAGCCAGCACACCAATAACGCAGCCTAGCTGCTAATAACAACGCAGCAAAGTTGCTAATAACAGTATATGTGGCTGAGCCACTAAAATCATTATACGTGGCGAAGCCACTAGATCAGTAAAATATGGCACAGCCACTAGTACAGTACTTCCTCCAACAACAAAACCCAACCCAATGCAGTATGTCGTGTCATAAGTAAGCCATGTATGCATTATATCACAATCATAATCAATCATACAAATATTTTACCTACATAACTTATACTACCACTAGGGGTATAACGGTCATTTTGTTGGTTGGGGTAAAACGGTGATTTTACCCCTCGGGGTATTTCGGTAATTTACCCATCAAGGGTATTTCTGTAATTTACCCATCGAGGGTATTTCATTAATTTTTAGTCATATAACGGCCTTTTCGAAAGCCTACAGTCCCCTCGAGTGACACGGATACCATTTCAGGTCAAAACGGTACAATTGGGCCCAAAGCCCAATTTTCGGCCTAAGTGGGCCCACACATTCGTGTGGCCCATTCAGCCCAATTTCGGTTGCGACTATGCAAACTTTACAGCCTAATTCATTGATATCGTTTTACCAGGGATTTTACCCATGTGGGCCCATTGGGCCCCCATGGCCCATCGAGGCCTTATTACTACCTAAACCCACGGAAACATTTGTGGCGGCCTCTACGATCTAACGCTAACGATTGTGGCTCAATTTATCCTTATGAGCATTCGCACGCTCGAGGGCCCTCAGATGCTGGGAGTGCGGTTTTTCGGCTTTTACTGATGACATCGTTATCCAATTTTGAACAATACGGTAATGGTTGTGTGATTACACACCTTGATTACGAAACGTGCCAAAAATCCCCTAGCACCAATCCTACATTAAATAAGACTATCAGTTATCATCCGATCAATAGAGTTATCCTCCTTTTCCTTAACATAAACCGAAACCACACTTATACATACCTTAATTGACCAAGTTTTTCTAAGTCTTCTCCCACTATTAGCGAAGATCAAGAACCCTTGAATGGATTCTGTGTTACAATACATCCTTATTAAAAGAGATTTCACAAACATGTGGTTAAAATCCACCCGTGACAAATACAAAACCCTCAGGAAAGACCAGTCCCCAAACAAAACACAAAGCGAGAATGCTTACTTGATCAAGGACTAAGAGTAACGTATCGATTGCTTCCAGTCGCTTGCCCCTTTTCACACTTCAAGAGAACCTAAATACCAATCAACATCAGACTAAAAAAAGAAGGGAAGATTCGACACAAGAGAGAAAAGAACAATACCAACAACGACAATTGACTAAAAGAAAGTTAACATTCCTTACTCTAAAATTCGGCAAGGACATGTTTCTTTGAGTAAAAAGAAATAAGCACGTACGGCCCCAGAGATGGAAATGTAATAGAGGGAAGAAGAGGTTGGTTTCGGTCCAACTTAAAAAAGAAGAGAAAAAACGTTGAGAACAAGGGAGAAGAAAATATGTTTCGACAGGAAGTGGGCAGTAGTTGGGGAAATAATGAACGAGAAGAAGACCCGAATGGTAACAATGTTGCACAAGGCGCCACCATAGAAAGAAATCCCAAGATGAACAAAAGAAAACTCGAAAGGACAAAAGGAATTTTTGGTTTCTACTATCACACAAGGTTGCCAAAATGCCCAAATGACACCCCCTAGCTGAAATTCCTCCCTTAGCCACACTCTCCCATTCGGCCAAGACTCCTCTCCCCTCCAAATCCCTCAAACACTCCACCAAAACCTCATAGAATTTCTCCTAGCCTTCCATTTGAAATTTTTGACCAAGTCTTCAACCTCCTTTGCAGAGTTTGATCCAACCTCTACTTCTTCCACTCCTAAGACATGATCGTGTGTCTGAGAGTTTTAATATTTATATAATGAATGATCAATGATAAATCGTAAAAGTAACATATTTTAAGCCCACAATTAGTATGCTTTTGGATGATTTATCCCTTGATTTATATAAAAAGGTGCTTTCAATCCTTTCTTCTCATGTCTTATACCTAAGAAAGCACCCGAGGATGAAAAGAACATAAAACGGGCCCAAAACGGAGTAAATTGGGCCAAGAAGGAAATCGACACGGCCTGGACTTAAGCCCACACGGCCGTGCCACGTCAACCTACTAGAATACGGCCTGATCTCGATTCACACAGCCGTGCCTCATTAAAGAAGTCCGAGCACAGCCTGACCACGATCCACACGGGCGTGTGTCATGGCTGTGTCCCTGTCATTGGAAAGAGCAATTTCATTCAAGAAAGGATACTTGGAGGCAAAGAAACACACTCCAAAGCCTATTCAAACACCTTAGTAGGAATTCTACTTAAATTAGGATACTTAGGGGCCAAGTAAGGCATCTCAAAGTCTATATAAACACCCAAGGAGGCAACTTGAAAGGGGGTTCGGCAGAAGCCCTCTGTCGGGCGGTTAGCTAGGCCTAGGAGCCAAGCCAGAAAGGTCAGAATTGTGGGAATCGCTCGAAGTTAGCCAGTTGATCCATCCTAAGAAGCCAGAATTATACTCAAGACGGCAGATTTCTCCTTCAATTCTTTCATGGAGTTTTAGGGATTTCTTATGTTTTGTTTTATATTTTCTCTTGAGACGTTTTCTTATTTTGTTATGAACTAAACCCCTCAAATACCTGAAGGGGATGAAACCTAGATGAATCTTGTTATTTGATTTCTGAGTTATATGATAAATACTTACTTTGTTCTTAATTGTGCATGCTTAATCCAAATCTGATGTGCTTAGGTGGACGAGGAATAGACCCTACCTAAGAGTAGATCTAGCATAGTTAAGCGGAGTTGATCGCACGCCTAGAGGTAGGGTGACAAGATTTTGCCTTATTAGGGTGAAACCTAATATGGGAATCCATAGATCGACTTATTGCTATTCTAGGGTGTTATTATAAGAGAACAAGAGTTCCACTAATTAACCTAGGGTTAGACGTTATTCGCCTCGAGAGAGGGTTTAATATACGTTAGGGAGTCTTACGGATCAAGCTAAGTAAATAATTCATATGATTCAGGGTTAGATAAGAAGTGAAGTCTATGTGGATTCTTTTTGAGGGTATCGTCGTGATCAATTGAGTTTTTCTTCGAGTTATTTCCCAATTCGTTCTTTTTGTCTCTGTGTCCTTAGCTTAGTCATCATTAATTTAGATTAAAACAACTTCACTTTATTTTAGGCTAACTAATACAAAGAAAGTTAGTATTAATACTTTTAGTTCCTTTTCGTTCGACAATCCGGTCTTGCCTAAGTCATACTACTGTTCGATAGGTACACTTGCCTTTAATCGTTGTCAGAGTTAGTTTCTAGGTTCGATCATTCTTTTATAAATTTTAAAGCCTGATTTCAGTGATCAATCAAGCCTAAAAACTAACTATCATCGCGATTGAGGCAAGTGCACCTATCGAACAGTAGTATAGCTTAGTGGCAAGACCGAAATGCCGAATCCAAGGGAACCAAAAGTACTAGCACTGACTTTATTTTTATTATCTAGCCTAAAAATAAAAGGGATTGATGTTTATCTAACTAATTCCTAAGTTAAGGATGCTAAGACACAGAGAATGAATTATGAAAATACTTTTGAGAAAACCAATTGATTAAGATAATACCCGAGGAAGAATCTACCTAGACTTCACTTGTTATTTAACTCTGAACCAGACGATTTATTCACTTGATTTGATCCGTAGGATTCCCTAATTTATATTAATACCTCTTTCGAGGCTACTAACGTCAAACCTTAGGTTGATTAATTGAAACCTCTTTCTAATAAAAACCCCTAGTGTTGCATTAATTCGATCTATAGACTCCTATATTAGGTTTGACCCTAATCCAGCAAATTTTTGTCGTCCTACCTCTAGGAGTGCGATCAACTCCGCTTAACTATGCTAGATCTACTCTTAAACAGGGACTTTTGCTCCTCTGAATAAGCACATCAATACTTGAATCAATATCCTAAAATATTAACACAAGAATTAAGAACACATAATTAAGAACAAATCAAGTATTTATCATACAGTTCAGAAAATAATAACAAGATCCGTCTTAGGTTTCATCCTCCTTAGGTATTTGAGGGGTTTAGTTCATGTTTATAAAAGAATACATCTCAGAAGAAATTAAATAACAAAACATAAAGAAAAACCTAAAAGCCCCTGAAGGAAATTGAAGGAAAAATCCTCAGTCTTGAGCATGATTCTAGCTTCTGAGATGGATCAATTGGCTTTCTTCAAGTAATTCCCTAATTTCAGCTCTCTCTGGCTTTGCTCCTGTCTAAAGCCCTGACAAAGGCCTTCTGTCAAACTTCCCCTTTAGGTTTCCCTCTAGGGTGTTTATATAGGCTTTCGGGTTGCTTTACTTGGCCTACAAGTGTCTTATTCCGAGCGGAATTAAAATAGGTCACGGCAGGGACACGCCCGTGGCACACGCCCGTGTGAATCGCGCCCAGGGCCATGTTTGAGTCTGCTAAAGTGGCACGGCCGTGTGGTGAACTCCAGACCGTGTTGATTTCTCACTTTGGCCCATTTCTCATTATTTTCGTCCTCCTATGCTTTCCTAAATATAAAAGATGAAATTAAAGGATTAGGAGCATCAAATTCCACAATTCAAGGGATAAATCATCCAAAAGTATGCCAAATGTGGGATTAAAATATGTATATATTACGTTTTATCAAATACCCCAACACTTAAGCATTTGGTTGTCCTCAAGCAAAATTCTCAACTCACAATTAAATTTCATTCTTCTCAATTTATAATTCCTATCAATGATGGCTCAAATTAATCCATAAGTAACCATACATCGAGAATTCAACTCAAAGAACATCAAAGTTACAAACAATCCAAGTTGAGCATTTTATTCATAAAAAACATAGGTATCCCCCTTATCTAGGTAATCGCCTTTGATTCAAAATATCACAGAGTTAACATCCTCACTAAGGATTCACTCAAATCACTCGAAGTGTTTAAGGGACAATAAATTAAGCACTCAATAGTCAACATGAAAAGTTATTACCATAGGCTTGCATGAAAATCAAATCTCCACCACTATAAATTGAGATGATACATCGATCAAAAGGTTTTTAAAAAAAGGGTTGTAACGTGGCTTGGTTAGGGGGCGTGGTCACAGGCTGAAAGAGGAGGTTAGAATCGAGATTGAATTGACAAATTACCTAACTAGAAAAATAGACTAATAATGAATAATTACATTAATAATACGAGCTTTTTCTAAAGATGTGAGATTTACTGTTTAAGTTCATAAAAGCATAGAACTAATAATGGATATACTTTCAACTTTTTTTTTAGAACAAATCATGTACAATAATAAGAATTTAACAACTGAAATGGGAAACATAGTTAGGCAACTTCTCAAATCAAACCTCGATAAAAAGGTTAATAGAATAGGAAAAATTCTTTAATGAATCAAAAAGAGTAAGTCTTTGGTTAATATTAAGGGTAAATCAAGAAATAGTTAATTAGGATCAAAGGGGTTAACTAGGGGTTAATTATGGAGTAGGACTTTCGGGAAGTAAGTGGGTTAAATCCTAGGTGCCCTTATCATCTCAGTATATCAAATAAAAAATATGGTCTCGACATGTATAATCGAAGCAAGTTCTAGAATAACAGATCAATATTAACTCACTCAAAGCAACAATAAAAGTGAGAACGAAAGAATGTATGCTCTAAAGGCTCAAAATCTCACAAAAATTATTAGTTTTAGATGTCAACCTTGTGAACTTCAAACTTCAAGATAATACCTAAACTTGGGAAAACAACCTAGCATTTTCAAGAATCAACTTATCATGCTTGATTCTCTAAAGCCTTCAAGTTTGAACAAATCAATGCACAACTGTCTATGTTTCAATTCAAGACATATTAATAAAAATCATAAACCAATCAGAAATTGTTTAATAAAATTCAGGGATTTGAGAATAATGCAAAAAGTTAGGGCTTAAAATTCACCCCCCACACTTAAGATGTACATTGCCATCAATGTACAAAGATAGATATTCTACAGATTAATAGCATTAAATTAAGAGAGAAAGGGAGAGGGGAAACTTCCTGAATTTTGGATGGATTCCTTGAGTTGGAAGTGTAGAAACTTGATTCGGAGATGTAAGATAAGTTGGAGGAGGCATGGCAGATTTTCCTCCTTAGAGTTGGATATTCCAGAGTCCTATTTTAGGCTTTTTAACTGCGATAAAATTAGTCGGTTATTTAACATTGAAGGATTACTCAAATATTGCTAGAAAATGTAAATTGGGTAACAGTGATTATGAAACCTGAAAATAACTAAAATAAACATTAGTCAAAATTAAAATAAAATGAAAATTACTATTTTAAACATAAGAATTAAATGAAATATCATAAAGATAAAATAAAAAAGACTCAGAAGTCCTCATCGCCAGATAGCTCGCGAGGTGGGGGCGGCGATGAAATGTGAAGGTGGTGACATATCTGGTGGAGGGTGGCGTAGATGTGATCGAAGCGCTGGAAGCATTGCTGCTCGAATTGTGTTAGGTGCTCAGATATGTTCGAAAGAGAAGCTGCCACATGAACTGTGTGATGGCTCGGTGGTATGGGCTAGACGGTTGGGGAGGATCGGTCACACATCGACTCTTGATCATTCCCATGTTTATCATGGTCGAGATGCCCTGTGGAGACATCTGGCTTATCAAGGTGAGGGATTATGATTGTGCCGCCAATAAACCATAAAAGTAACATATTTTAAGCCCACATTTAGCATGCTTTTGGATGATTTTAGCCTTGAATTCTGTAATTTGGTGCTCTTAATCCTTTATTTTCATGTTTTATACTCAGGAGAGCACCGGAGGACGAAAAGAATGGAAAACGGGCCAAAAAATGAGTAAATGGGCCACATCATGAAATCCACACGGCCTGGGCCCAAGACCACACGGGCGTGCCTCATTCAACAACTTCGAACACGGCCTGGCCATGACTTACAATGGTGTGTGCCATGGGCGTGTCCCTACCGTGAGAAAGAAGAGTTTCACTTGGATTAGGATACTTAGGGGTAAATAAACATATTCAGAACCCTATATAAACACCTTAAGTGTGACTTAAAAGGGGGGAACCCAGGGCTTTAGTCAGGGGGCGTCCAGCTAGGCCAAAGAGGGCAGATTTGTGGAGATTTACTCGAAGATAGCCAGTTGATTCATCTCAAGAAGCTGAAATTATACTCAAGACGGAGGATCTCTCCTTCACTTCCTTCAAGGGGTTTTAGGGATTTCTTTTGTTTTGTTTTATCTTTTCTTTTGAGATGTTTTATTTTATTGTTTTGAACTAAACCCTCAGATACCTGAGGGGGATGAAACCTAAGATGAATCTTGTTATCATTTGCTGAACTATATGATAAATATTTGAGTTGTTCTTAATTATGTGTTCATAAGTCTTGTGTTAATATTTTCGGGATACTAATTCAAGTGTGATGTGCTTAGGTGGAAGAGCAAAAGTCCCTGCCTAAGAGTAGATCTAGCATAATTAAGCAGAGTTGATCGTGCGCCTAGAGATAGGGTGACAAGATTTTGCCGGATTAGGGGTGAAACCGAATACGGGAGTCTATAGGTCGAGCTAATGTAATTCTTGGGGTTTTAATTAGAAAGAGATTTCAATTAATCAACCTAGGGTTAGACGTTAGTCGCCTCGAGAGAGGGATTAATATAACTTAAGGAGTCTTACGGATCAAGTCAAATGAATAAATCGTCTGGTTCAGAGTTAGATAACAAGTGAAGTCTAGGTGGATTCTTCCTTGGGTGTTGTCTTAATCAATTGGTTTTTCCTCAAGTTATTTTCCCAAATTCATTCTTCTTTGTCTTAGAGTCTTTAGTTTAATTGTTAGTTAATTTCAGATTAGATAAAAAAATCCCTTAATTCTTAGGCTAAATAATAAAAAGAGAGTTAGTATTAGTACTTTTGGTTCCTTTGGGTTCGACATTCCAGTCTTGTCTAAACTATACTACTGTTCGATAGGTGCGCTTGCCTTAAATGTTGTCATAGTTAGTTTCCATGTTCGATCATTCTTTTTATAAATTTAAGACTTTAACATCACATAAAACAATGATCAGCCGCGGTTTTGAAGAGACCAAAGTATCTTGTGAGGCATATCACATAGGTTTCCATGGAAATGACCCTTCGTTTGTGCTGCTCCATCTAGTGTTGGATGGCGCGAGCGATGAAGTCAGCTAAGTTGAAGATGTGCCCATTCACCATGCACTATAGGAAGTAGGCGTCATGAGTGTTGATGACGCCGGTGCTCTCCAGCCTACCCGTCAGTGTATGAGCTAAAATGGCATGTAAGTACCTCAGAGATGGGGCGAGAGCTGTCGCCTTGGAGCGACTGGGGTCGTAGCTGGCCGAGCCGGGGGCTATGTTGTTCCAACAAGCGGAGGGGGATTTATAGATGTGGCAGTGGAGGACCTCGAGTTTATTATCCTCCATGAATTCGTCGATGTAGAATCCCAACGCTACCTCGAACTGTGGGACACTCAGTTCACGTACAATGCCTCTGAGAAAGAATTGGATTGTGAAACACCCCAAACCCGGCCCACGAGCTTTGACTAGATTTGGTATGTTCCTCAAGTAAACCGGTTCAAAGTTCTTTTGTTACTTTGGGAAAATAATGTGTTTTGAAAGAAATATTGTTTTGGGTTGGGCTCGAGTAGAAAACAAAATCGTTTAGGTGATAAAACATATAGAATACATTTAAAGTAAATTACTTAATCTTTAACTTAATAAAAATTTAGTAACATAATAAATAAAAATAGAAATAAAATAGTGCACTATGGCCTTATGGCCTTATTACATCAAATAAATCCAAATAATTTAGAGTACTTAAAAATTAATAGTCCATAAAAATAAAAACTTCATGTTGAGCATGGCCACCACAAGTTCTGCCGTCCTAGTCCATTACTGTTCATCACCTGAAACATGGTCCCAGAACAGGGTGAGTCAACAGACTCAATGTGTACACAACACTAAATCATAATAGAATCAGGCATAACAAATATTACACATTCCTATCATAGTATACAAATTATGATGCATTCCTAAACCCAAACCTAACAAGCCATCCGCTACACTCCCCCGTACCAACCTGTACACCGTGGGGACTACTAAGTCGACCTTCCTTCCGCTACACTCCATATCATGATCATAGGTAACCGCATTTGTGGTCTTAGGCCACCACATTCAGATATCGCGGTCTTAGGTCACCGCATTCAGATTACTGTGGTCTTAGGTCACCACATTCAGATACCACGGTCTTAGGTCACCGTGTTCGTGGTCTTAGGTCACCACATTCACTTCCCCTTTCAATAACCCATATGCCCCATTTTTTAATATGCATTAATATGCCAAAGTTCACATTCTTATTCTCATGTTACAAATAACATACTTCATATTCCTAGTAGGAGTAGGAAACGTACCTGAGTACTTAGTACCATAACATGGTACCTTAGCCACTTTCTTATTCTTAATATCACATATTTTAATTAGACATAGCCATAAAACTTATTAAGAATTAGTGTGGGGTACACACCTAGCTTAACGAATTCCTTGAAATCCCAAAAAACCGATCTATCGCTTTAGATCCTAAATCCCTACATTTGGCCACATTTAGTATTTTAGGAAAAAGCCTATTCGGCTATTTTAATCAAATCCCGAAGGATTATCGTATCCACTTTCTTACCTTGCTTTGATTTGATAATTAATCAAATCCCGAAACTTGTATTCTTCCCCTTTGAAATCGGCTAATCACTAGATCCCTTGAATCGGTTAGTTTTAAACTTAAAACACATAAAAATAGATCCAACTACTAAAATAGGCCTTGGCCAGAATATTCATAACACTTACCTTAAGGATCTTAAATCCCAAAATTATCCCTTGGTTATAGCTTCACGCCGAAATCCCTAAAACCACATCTTAGATCAACTTCTAGCCTTTGATCACAATCAATGGCCCTTGGCCGAATGTCAGATATGACTTACATTGATGGTCAAATCCCGAAGATCTTTTCCTTTATAGTCGACTATGGCAAAAATCCCAAAAGAATTCTTCCAAATTTCGGCAATTAAGAATATTGATGGGATTAGTCCTAGATTTTGACAAATCTAAAAGAAAAGAATAGAAATCAAAACTTGTTCTTACCCTTTCTTGAAGAAATCGACAAAGACCTATGCTTGAAGCCCTCAAAGATTTGGCTTTTGATGGATTGGAAAGAAAAGAAATTGGCTAATGGTGATATCTTGAATTTTCTGGCTTTGGCTAACAAAAAAAGAAGAACAAATGCTCTAGGAAATTCTTACAGAGAGAAGGGTTGAGAGAAAAATGATGAATGGCCCTCTTTTCCTTATATAGCGAATTTACTAACTTAGAATCCCTTACTTGGCCATCACTCTTCTATTTTGATAGCTTTATCTCTTTAATTATCTCCTAAAATAAAAGATAATTCAGCAGAACTATCCTTACTTAGCCGAAATTATTAAACTCAAAGTCCCTTACTTGGCCATCACTTCTCCCTTATTTTCCTAATTAAAGAATAATTCCTTATTTATCTCTTGAAAATAATCTAAAATAAATCCATTATTTATTCCTTATTTATCCACTATTTATCTCTTAAAAATAAAAGAATAAAGGCTCCTAAATTATAGCCTTGTGCCGTCCCTTGCTGCTACTCTCTGCTGCAAAATAAAACTTTTATTTTGCTTCCCTTGCAGCTCGAACCTTGGCCCAATACTCCTGTATGTGGCGCCATTTCCAGAGGCCCTAAGTGGCATCTCCAGGCCACTTTTCCAAGCCTGTTTGTGTGTCAAATTTCACATACTTTTTCTCTTAAGGTCACCTTGCCTTAATTTCCTCTTTTAAACTTTAAAACTCAACATTTCTAAGTCATTTCTAAGTTTCCAAAAATTTTTGTTTCCCTCTTTAAACTTGACATTTCCTTACATTTCCAAGTTTCCAAATATGTTTGCTTTCCTATTTTGAATCATTTCTAAATCATTTCCTTACATTTCCTAGTTTCCAAAAATGTCCACTTTAAACTTAACATTTCCATACATTTCCAGGTTTCCAAAAATATTCAACATCCATTCATAACACATAAGACATGTCATTTCGTACAATTAAACTGAAAATGCATAGGCCCTTTTCAGGATGTTATAGTTCTACCCCCTTAAAATAATTTCGTCCTCGAAATTACTTACTAACGAACAATCGTACGGTCTAACTCACCCCACTACGCTATTGCTGCGCACTCTAATCTTAAAGAACTAGCTTACCTTCTAGGCACAGTCTCTAAGTTCACATCCAAAGTTTCAAATAGTTCACTTGTAACACAAGAATGAACTATCTCTAAAACAATAAATAGTACTCCAAAAACAAGGAACTTAACCGCTATCATATCCTTGGTTGTCTCACACATCTCAACCTTCAAAGACTCTACACGGTGTTCCATGACCATTTCCTCCATGGTTTAAACCACAAACCTTCGTTGCCTGAGGGCAATTCTTAACCAAATGAGCCTTAGACTTACATCTAAAACATTCCCGATCTTGGTTTCAACACTCCCCAACATGATACCTTCCACACTGAGCACACGGACGGTCCGAATTTTTAGTAGTTCGCTTAAAAACACGAGTAGAATTCTCAACCTTCGGTCTTTTCTGAAGACTCTTAGACGATTCTGACGGTCCAAGACTCCTCTTATCCCATCCACGACGACCACGTCCCCTAGAACTCATTTTCTAACGTCGCGATTTAATCTGATTTAAGAGTTTTATACATTAGTACTTTTGTTTCACTGATTAACCGCGAACAGTTTTATGAAAAGAGATGTTTAAAAGTGGTTCTTTCGATCAAAAAAAGTTCTCAGCTCAAGTTCACTATTCAGAAAGTCACGTTCACATTTATCAACCAATTATGAACTTTCGTTCATTCAGAGAAATGTTGTAGTTTTCATTGTTGTTGCTTTTTTCCACTACCCAGGGGTATTTTCGTAATTTGTCCTACAGAGGTATTTTCGTAATTTGTCAAAATAAGGTTCCTTGGTGATTTTGTCAATAACGGTATTTTGGTAATTTTGAAATCCCGGGGCCTTTCGGTAATCTTGAAATTCTAGGGGTATTTCGGTAATTTTTCACAAACCAGAGTAAATTTGTAAAGTTTAATAATTCAGGGGTATTTCAAAATTTGTAAAACTTGGGGGTTCTTTTTGAGAATTTGTTTTCCAAATTGGTAGTGTTACAAAAATTTTGAAAATCAGGGTCATTTTGGTAATTTTGTAAGTTAGGGACAATTACGTAATTTTCTAAAATCAAGGTATTTTGATATTTTGCAAATTAGGTTTTTTGGACTTGTCGTAAAGTAAGGAAATTTTGATTAAACTAAGGGTAGTTTGGACATTTTATAAACCAGGGGCATCTTTTGTAATGCTACCACTAGGGGTATTTTTGTAATTTCATAAATCGAAAATTTTTCGGAAAATTTTGTAAAAAATAGTTTTCACAAATTAAAAAGGTAATTTTAAGAGTTTTAAAACTAGGGTTTTTATAAAAACACGGCTAGTTCCCTTTCAGGTTTTAGTTATTGGGTTTAGCCTATGAATAAGTCCCCATGGTTAGGGTGAACCGTAGCTACGCACCAGGTAGGATTCCTGCGAAGAGGAGGTGAGTCACTAGGACTACTTAAGTACCAGGCTCTTCCGGATCCAATCCTAGTGCACAGGGGTTGCCACACCCTAACTCGGCGACTTAACCACAGGTTTGTTTAACTAGGCACTTAAGTCTTATGTAAATGTTAGGGTAAACTAGTCCTAGGGTTCAAGTACCTATCATACTATTTCTACGTTCCATTCCTACCCTTCTATAGATCATACAGATCATACAATAAATCACACAAGAGATAAGGGTACTTACCTGGTGGGCTGCGGGTCAGAGACTTAGGTGCTATGCCAGAAAACCTGCTTATTTCCTAAAATATTTTCATTAAAACTTACTTGGGCTCGATTTGAAAATGTTTTGGGTCTTAAACCCAAGGCCGAGAGTTTGAAATGAGCTCTGATACCAAACTGAAACACCCCAAACCCGGCCCACGAGCTTTGACCAGATTTGGTATGTTCCTCAAGTAAACCGGTTCAAAGTTCTTTTGTTACTTTGGGAAAATAGTGTGTTTTGAAAGAAATATTGTTTTGGGTTGGGCTCGAGTAGAAAAGAAAATCGTTTAGGTGATAAAACATATAGAATACATTTAAAGTAAATTACTTAATCTTTAACTTAATAAAAATTTCGTAACATAATAAATAAAAACAGAAATAAAATAGTGCACTATGGCCTTATGGCCTTATTACATCAAATAAATCCAAATAATTCGGAGTACTTAAAAATTAATAGTCCATAAAAATAAAAACTTCATGTTAAGCATGGCCACCACAAGTCCTGCCGTCCCGGTCCATTACTGTTCATCACCTGAAACATGGTCCCACAACGGGGTGAGTCAACAGACTCAATGTGTACACAACACTAAATCATAATAGAATCAGGCATAAGAAATATTACACATTCATATCATAGCATACAAATTATGATGCATTCCCAAACCCAAACCTAACAAGCCATCCGCTACACTCCCAGTACCAACTTTGTACACCGGGGACTACTAAGTCGACCTTCCTTCCGCTACACTCCATATCATGATCATAGGTAACCGCATTTGTGGTCTTAGGCCACCACATTCGGATATCTCGCGGTCTTAGGTCACCGCATTCGATTCTCGTGGTCTTAGGTCACCACATTCGATATACCACGGTCTTAGGTCACCGTGTTCGTGGTCTTAGGTCACCACATTCACTTCCCTTTCAATAACCCATATGCCCCATTTTTAATATGCATTAATATGCCAAAGTTCACATTCTTATTCTCATGTTACAAATAACATACTTCATATTCCTAGTAGGAGTAGGAAACGTGCACAGTACTTAGTACCATAACATGGTACCTTAGCCACTTTCTTATTCTTAATATCACATATTTTAATTAGACATAGCCATAAAACTTATTAAGAATTAGTGTGGGGTACACACCTAGCTTAACGAATTCCTTGAAATCCCAAAAAACCGATCTATCGCTTTAGATCCTAAATCCCTACATTTGGCCACATTTAGTATTTTAGGAAAAAGCCTATTCGGCTATTTTAATCAAATCCCGAAGGATTATCGTATCCACTTTCTTACCTTGCTGCCGATTTGATAATTAATCAAATCCCGGAAACTTGTATTCTTCCTCTTTGAAATCGGCTAATCACTAGATCCCTTGAATTGGTTAGTTTTCGGCTTAAAACACATAAAAATAGATCTAACTACTAAAATAGGCCTTGGCCGAATATTCATAGTCACTTACCTTAAGGATCTTAAATCCCGAAATTATCCCTTGGTTATAGCTTCTTTCGAAATCCCTAAAACCACATGTTAGATCAACTTCTAACCTTTAATCACAATCAATGGCCCTTGGCCGAATGTCAGATACGACTTACCTTGATGGTGAAATCCCAAAGATCTTTTCCTTTATAGTCGACTATGGCAAAAATCCCAAAAGAGTCCTTCCAAATTTCGTCAATTAAGAATATTGATGGGATTAGTCCTAGATTTCGACAAATCTAAAAGAAAAGAATAGAAATCAAAACTTGTTCTTACCCTTTCTTGAAGAAATCGACAGCACCTATGCTTGAAGCCCCTCAAATATTCGACTTTTGATGGATTGGAAAGAAAAGAAATTGGCTAATGGTGATATCCTGAATTTTCGGCTTTGGCTAACAAAAAGAAGAAGAACAAATGCTCTAGGAATTTCGGCAGAGAGAAGGGTTGAGAGAAAGAATGATGAATGGCCCTCTTTTCCTTATATAGCCGAATTTACTAACTTAGAATCCCTTACTTGGCCATCACTCTTCTATTTTGATAGCTTTATCTCTTTAATTGTCTCCTAAAATAAAAGATAATTCAGCAACTATCCTTACTTAGCTGAAATTATTAAACTCAAAGTCCCTTACTTGGCCATTATTTCTCCCTTATTTTCCTAATTAAAGAATAATTCCTCATTTATCTCTTGAAAATAATCTAAAATAAATCCATTATTTATCCCTTATTTATCCACTATTTATCTCTTAAAAATAAAAGAATAAAGGCTCCTAAATTATAGCCTTGTGCCATCCCTTGCTGCTACTCTCTGCTGCAAAATAAAACTTTTATTTTGCATCCCCTGCAGCTCGAACCTTGGCCCAATACTCCTGTATGTGGCGCCATTTCCAGAGTCCCTAAGTGGCATCCCCAGGCCACTTTTCCAAGCCTATTTGTGTGTCAAATTTCACATACTTTTTCTCTTAAGGCCACCTTGCCTTAATTTCCTCTTTTAAACTTTAAAACTCGACATTTCTAAGTCATTTCTAAGTTTCCAAAAAATTTCGTTTCCCTCTTTAAACTTGACATTTCCTTACATTTCCAAGTTTCCAAAAATGTTCGCTTTCCTCTTTTGAATCATTTCTAAATCATTTCCTTACATTTCCTAGTTTCCAAAAATGTCCACTTTAAACTTAACATTTCCATACATTTCTAGGTTTCCAAAAATATTCAAAATCCATTCATAACACATAAGACATGTCATTTCGTACAATTAAACTGAAAATGCATAGGCCCTTTTCAGGATGTTACAGATTGTGCCGGGATCATCGTGGTACGTCATCACCGTTTGAAGGCGAAATGTGGAACAGAGCTCCAAAGTGAGCTCTAGTTATATGGGCTCGATGATCTCAAAGAATTGTCCCCATGGATCGGTAGTCAGGTATGCTAGTTGGACCTACTCCAAAGCAGCCCAATCAATGCTCCTTCCTATGCCGAGAGTCGTGCACGGAGTATTTGAAAAAGGTCCTACTGGGATCCTAGAGGAAATCGTAGGAATGGATGGCGTACTTCAGTGAAGGCTCTCGAGAAGGTTGCACCGGGTCTTTTCCTTTTTTTTCAAAATAAGGACTGTAGTTTTCTTACCGCGGGAAGAAGACATTATGTTCCTTCAGAATAGAATATCATCCCATATAATGATAGTACCTATGAGTCCAAGATTACAATCTTGTAATATTCACAATGAAAATTTTTCCTAAATGTTCTCCTAATACTAGAGGTTCAATGAATTCAAAATATTACTTAAGTAACCCTCAGTATTGAAAATAATTATCAAGAATTAACACTAAAAATTTAAAGGCATAAATCTAATATGTAAAAACAAGCATGGAATAAATAGGATTAAGCAACAAAGTAGAGAGTGGAGGGGATACAATGAACCGGCAGAGGCGTGGGGACAGCGCACGGTCGTGGAGGGAAAATGCACAGGTGTGTGGATCTTGCACGGGTGTGGTCTGCGTGTAGAACAAGTGGGAAAGAAGGAAGGGAATGAGGAAAAAGGGAGAGGAGAAAGGCTGGGGGTGTCGACGGTGGTGGCCGGACTGAGTAGGGGAGAAGGAAAATGGCTAGGGTTTTTTAGAGAAGGATTTGGGGAGAAGATGAATAGTGGGTTGGTTTAAATAGGAAATAGGGCACACGGTCCGTGGTCACGCACGTGGGGTCTTTTTCAGCCCGTGTGAGTCCTGAATTTTTGAATTTGGGTGTGTCCTAGTCGTGTTCCACACCTGTGTCCCACGGGCGTGTTGTGTGACACGGTCGAATTGCACGACCATGTGCATCTTTGTTCGCTTCTCCCACGCCCGTGCATAAAATCATATGCCCATGTTCGTCAATCAGTTTCGACCATGGATTTGAGGCACGGGCGTGTCATACGCCCGTGTCATTTACTCAGTGTCACCCACGGCTTTGAGGCATGGGCGTGTCAAACACCCGTGTCATTTATTCAGAATCGACCATGGCGGCATAGCACGGTCGTGGCTCTTCTATCGCATCCCGTGTTGGGGAAAAGTTTTTCTTCCTTGACTCGCACAGCCTCTACCACGCCTATGTCTCTCCTCGTGGGTTCCACACGGCGACGGCCACGGCCACGCCTGTGTGCTATGCCGTGCGGATGAGAAATCATGCATCTGTTAAATTGGTTAGTTCTCAGTTATATGCTAAAACAAAAAATATGGATATTAGTGATATTAGTGCTTGTTTTACCTCCCGAGAAGCGCTTGTTTAAAGTCTTAAGCTAGACTTACCCTGTTTTCATTTCTAAATGAAGGTTCATGGAGCTGAAGCTCCACTCTCATTTCCCTAAAATCTTCACCATTATAAATTTTCAGTCGCTGACCATTTACCTTGAATGTGCCACGAGTCGGATAAGTTACCTCGATTGTGCCATAGGGAAAAATAGTTTTGATTACGAATGGACCTGATCATCTTGATTTCAGCTTTCCAGGAAACAATTTGAGCCTTGAATTGTATGGTAGGACTAAATCTCCTACTTCGAACTGTTTTGGGTGCTTTAAACCAGCATCATGACGTCGCTTTGTTGCCTCCTTATATAGACATGAGTTCTCATAGGTATTAGCTCACCATTCATCTAGCTCGTTAAACTGCATCATTCTCTTCTCACTTGCAGGTTTAAGATCGTAACTTAAGAATTTTATAGCCCAAAAAGCTTTGTGCTCTAATTCAAATGGTAGATGACAACTTTTTCCGTAGACAAGTCTATATGGGGATGTTCCTATGGGGGTTTTAAACGCTCTTCTATAGGCCCATAAAGCATCGTCTACTTTTAATGCCCAATCTTGCCTGTTTGATTCAATTGTTTTCTCTAGAATACGCTTAAGCTCTCGATTTGCTACTTCCACTTGTCCACTGGTTTGAGGGTGATAAGGGGTAGCTGTTTTGTGGTGTACTCCATATTTCTTTAAGACCTTTTCAAATTGAGTATTACAAAAATGAGTACCCCTATCACTAATATTGCTCTGGGTGTTCCAAATCGAGAGAAGAGTTTCTTAAGAAATCTCACTACCATTCTGGCATCATTAGTAGGTAAAGCTTGAGCTTCCACCCATTTTGACATATAGTCCACTGCTACTAAGATGTATTTATTCCCAAATGAGCTAGGGAATGGGCCCATAAAGTCAATACCCCATACATCGAATATTTCACATGATAGCATATATGTTTGAGGCATTTCAGCGCGTTTAGAGATATTACATGTTCTCTGACATATATCACACGAAGCAACATACCTATTAGCGTCTTTGAACAAGGTAGGCCAATAAAAACCTGATTCGAGCGTTTTATGTGCTGTCCTGATCCCGCTGTAATGTCTTTCTGAAGGTCCTGAATGGCAATGTTCTAAGATTTTGCTTGCTTTTGCCTTTGTAACAAATCTCCGAATTACTTGATCTGCACATATACAGAAAAGAAAAGGGTCCTCCCAAAAATAGTTTTTCGCATCAACAAAGAATCGCTTCTTTTGATGATGTGTTAACCTTTTTGGTAGGATGTTAGCAGCTAAGTAATTTGCAATGTCCACAAACCAAGGTACCTCGGAGTTAGATATAGCAAATAGTTGTTCTTCAGGAAACAATTCATTTATCTCACTTTCATCGAGTTCTTCGATATGTGGATTTTCAATCCTAGAAAGATGATCTGCCGCAAGATTTTCAGCTCCTTTCTCATCTTGAATTTCCAAATCAAATTCCTATAAGAGTAAAATCCATCTTATGAGTCGAGGTTTTGCATCGGGTTTAGTTAAAAGATAATGAAGAGCTGAATGGTTAGTGTAAACAAAAACTTTAGATAATATCAAATACTGTATAAATTTTTCAAATCCAAAAACCACGGCTAGCAATTCTTTTTCTGTGGTGGTGTAATTTTCTTGTGCAGTCGTCAACATTTTGCTAGCATAATAAATTGGCTGAAAAAGCTTGTCTCTTCGCTATCTCAAACTGCACCTACTGCAAAGTCACTCGCATCACACATTAGTTCAAAGGGTAAATTCCAATCAGGTGCAATTATAATTGGAGCATTTATTAATTTTTTTTTTGAGGGTGTTAAATGCATCTCAACATTCCTGATCAAAATCGAAAGGCAGATATTTTTCTAGTAGTTTTCTTAAAGGCTTAGCTATTTTAGAAAAATCCTTAATAAATCTTTGATAAAATCCAGCATGTCCTAAAAAGCTTCAAATAGCCTTAACTGAATTAGGAGGAGGTAATTTTTCTATGGTTTCAACTTTTGCTTTATCAACCTCAATCCCTTTACTAGAAATTTTATGGCCTAACACAATCCCCTCTCGAACCATAAAGTGACACTTTTCCCAATTAAGCACAAGGTTCATTTCCTCACACCTTATTAGAACTCGTTTTAAATTTTTAAGGAAAATATGGAAAGAATTACCAAATACCGAAAAGTTGTCCATAAATACCTCCATAATATCTTCCACAAGTTCATCAAAGATGGCTAACATGCAGCGCTAAAAAATAGCTGGAGCATTACATAGTCCAAAAGGCATTCTACGATAAGCAAACATACCGTATGGACATGTAAATGTTGCCTTTTCTTAATCCTCAGGAACTATTGGGATTTGGAAGTAGCCAGGGAGTCCATCTAGGAAGTAGTAGTATATATGCCCAGATAATCCTTCTAACATCTGATCAATAAAGGGTAAAGGGAAGTGATCCTTTCTCGTGGCGCCGTTCAACTTCCTATAGTCAATACAAACTCTCCAACCTGTGACTGTTTTTGTCAATTCATTCTTTTCGTTAGCTACAACAGCCATGCCTCTTTTCTTTGGAACAACCTGCACAGGACTCACCCAAGTACTATCAGAAATAGGATAAATAATTCCAGCATCTAGAAGTTTAATTACCTCAGTTTTAACAACTTCTTTCATGTTGGGATTCAATCATCTTTGAGGTTGCACACATGGTTTATACTCATCTTCCATTAAAATTTTGTGGGTGCAAAATGATGGACTTATCCCTTTAATGTTAGAACTTTTCCAAGCTATGGCTCTTTAATGTTCCTTTAGTACCTGCAGCAACTCGTCCTTCTCTTTGGGTTCCAATTCTGAAGAGATGATTACTGGTAGTGTAGAATTATCTCCGAGGAATGCATATTCTAAGCGATTTGGTAATTGTTTCAATTCCAATTTAGGTGGCTCTTCAATAGAGGGTTTTTATTTTAGTTCGACATTGATTTTAATGCCCTTGTCTTTCTTTTGTCTAGAGGAAGATGTATTAGAATTCAACTCATCGGTATCATCGTCTGCCCCCTCACCTTGAGTGAGACACAATTCCAACGTGTCGTCATGTATGATTTTCTGCAAAGAATGTTGAATAAAATGATCAATGGCATCAATAAAATAACAGGAATCATCTTGCTCTCTAGAATATCGCATAGCATCATAAATTTGAAAAATAATTTCCTCGTCGCCTACTCTTAGCGCAAGTTTACCATCACCTACATCATTAATAGCCCTAGTAGTAGCTAAAAAGGGGCGTCCAAAATTAAAGGCACATCAACGGCCTCATCTATGTCAAGCACAACAAACTCAATAGGGAATATAAATTTTTCAACTTTTACCAAAATATCTTCAACAATTCCTCTAGGATATTTAATAGATCTATCAACTAATTGAATACTCATCCTAGTAGGTTTTGGTTCCCCGAGACCAAGCTGCTTGAACATTTTATAAGGTATTAAGTTAATACTGGCACCTAAATCAGCTAGTGCTTTCTCTATGTGTAAACTACCAATTAAACAGGGAACAGTGAAACTTTCTGGATCTTTCAATTTGGTTGGTACTTATTTTGGAGGATGGCTGAACATTCTTCATTAAGTTCCACGATTGATATCTCTTCAAACTTCCTTTTATTTGTTAGAAGCTCTTTTAGGAATTTTGCATATGTCGGCATCTACGAAATAGCTTCAACAAAAGGTAAGTTAATATGTAACTGTTTAAAAACTTTAAGAAATTTACCGTATTGTGTGTCTAAGCGATCTTTCTTCAACTTTGCCGGATATGGGATTTGTGGTTTATATTCTTCACGTACTGGTGTTACATTCTCGACTTCCTCATCTTTTTCCTTATTAGTTTCTTATGGCATCTTCTTTTCTGCTTCAACCAATACCTTCCCACTCCTTAATGTTACTGCCTTCACTTGCTCTTGTGGTTTAGGTTCGGTATTATTAGGTAAATGGCCTGGTTGCCTTTTGGAAAATAACTTGGTCAGCTGTCCTAGTTGATTTTTAAGCCCTTAAATTAATGTTTGCTGATTATTCAATGTCGTTTAGGTATTCTGAAAATGAATTTCTGACGCTGAAATGAACTTTTCTAGCATATCCTCAAGGTTCAGCTTTTTCTCTTATGGGTAAGGTTGCTGTTGAAAGCCCAAGGGTGGTTGTTGCCTTTGATTTCCTTGACCACCCCATGAGAAATTTGGGTGGTTCCTCCAACCTGGACTATAAGTGTTACTATAAAGGTTATTTTGATGTCTAGAATTATTACCCATTTAGTGAACTTGCTCGTTTTCAGCGCTCAAGTTGTAAGACAGATATTCTATGTTGTTCATCCCTTCTCCATTCGTATCGCGCTGCATAACTGAATGTACCTATGAAGAACCACATAAACCATCAATTTTCTTACTTAACAGTTCTACCTAGTTTGATAGCATCGTCACTGCGTCGAGGTTAAAAACATTGGTGGCTTTTGTTAGCTTTGTCATCGTGACTTGCCATTGATAGTTATTCAGTGACATCTCCTCTATAAACTTATAAGCCACTTTAGGAGTCTTGTTATTCAGTGACATCTCCTCTATAAACTTATAAGCCACTTCAGGAGTCTTGTTATTTAGGGTTCCATCGACGGCTGAATTGATCAACTGCCTAGTTGAGGGGTTCACACCGTTGTAAAAGGTTTGGACCTGTAGCCACAAGGGTAACCCATGGTGAGGGCACTTCCTTAGTAGATCCTTGTATCTCTCTCATGCATCGTAAAGTGTCTCTAAATCCATCTGCACAAAAGAAGAGATATCATTCCTCAACTTGGCCGTTTTAACCGGCAGAAAATATTTTAACAAAAATTTTTCGATCATGTGTTCCCATGTAGTGATTGATCCTCGTGGTAACGAGTTCAACCACTGTTTAGCTTTGTTCCTCAATGAAAAGGGAAACAACCGAAGATGAATGGCATCATCAGAAATGCCATTTATTTTGAAAGTATCGCAAAATTCTAGGAAGTTCGCCAAGTGATTGTTTGGATCTTCATCCTGCAAACCATCAAACTGAACAAATTGTTGTATCATCTGAATTATGTTAGGTTTCAGTTCTAAGTTATTTGCAGAAATAGCAGGTCTAACAATACTTGATTCAGTTCCTGTTAAATTAGGTTTAGCATAATCATACATAGTATGAGGAGCAGGATTTTGATTCACTAGGTTTGCGGCAACCATAGGAGGTACCGGATTGTTATCAGCCATCTCTTCGGTAGTATTGGTATCGTCCTCTTGCTCTTCTTCTATGTATTGTAAGCTTCACCTTATTCCTCTTCCGTTTCTGCGAACGGTACCTTCTATATCGCTGTCAAAAACTAAGGGTCCTGATGGGTTCCTCCTAGTCATAAACTAGAAAAATCTATCAGAACAAATAATAGAGAGAAATCAGAAAACTAAAAAAGAAATAAAAATTAGAAAAAATAAATAAATAAAAGAAAAATGGCTAAAGTAATAAAATTTGAGTGTTCCTAATATTTCAGTTCCCCGGCAACGACGCCAAAAACTTAATCGCGTGTTTGAGAGTTTTAATATTTATATAATGAATGATTGAGCCTAAAAACTAATATCACAACGATTGAGGCAAGCACACCTACCGAACAGTAGTATAGCTTAGTGGCAAGACAGGAATGTCGAGCCCAAGGGAACCAAAAGTACTAGTACTGACTTTCTTTTTATTATCTAGCCTAAAAATAAAAGGGATTGATGTTTATCTAACTAATTCCTAAGTTAAGGATGCCAAGACACAGAGAATTAATTGGGAAAATACTTTGGAGAAAACCAATTGATTAAGATAATACCCGAGGAAGAATCCACCTAGACTTCACTTGTTATTTAACTTTGAACCATACGATTTATTCACTTGACTTGATCCGTAGGATTCCCTAATTTATATTAATACATCTCTCGAGGTACTAACGTCTAACCCTAGGTTGATTAATTGAAATGTCTTTCTAATTAAAACCCCTAGTGTTGCAATAACTCGATCTATGGACTCCCATATTAGGTTTGACCCTAATCCGGCAGATTTTCATCGTCCTATCTATAGGAGTGCGATCAACTCCAATTAACTATGCTAGATCTACTCTTAAACAGGGACTTTTTCTCCTCTGAATAAGCACATCAATACTTGAATCAATATCCTAAAATATTAAACAAGAATTAAGAACACATAATTAAGAACAAATCAAGTATTTATCATACAGTTCAGAAAACAATAACAAGATCCGTCTTAGGTTTCATCCCCCTCAGGTATTTGAGGGGTTTAGTTCATGTTATCCCAGTGACGCCACAACTACTAAGTCCCATGCTCATTTTGTGTCACTTAAACGCCCATATTTATATTTAAGTCCCACAGCTAATAGCCCCTTCCTCTTAAGAGCCAAAAACTAAATTCTTCCATAGCTCAGACTTGAACCCAGGCCTCCTTAGAACCCCCAAATACATTCAATTAACTAACTGTTCAAGCACATCATGGAATTTAAGCAAAATTACAAACCCCTCATTTTTGGGGCGTTACAGAGACCCTTAGTACTTGTATACTTTTTAATACACAAAACTTAGATGTTTGTAATCAAAAGTGGTAAGTCAATTATTCATCATGTTAAAGTTACTTGTGAATATGAAACACTTAGTCATGTGCTCCAAATTCAATACTTGTATGATATACGCTCAAGGGACATCTTTTATTTCTTGTCTTTGTTCATGTTGCTTGAGGAAAAGCAATGACTTAAGTGTGGGGGAGTTTGATCTGCCGTAATTCGATGTAGCAGATTAAACTAGTTTTCACACTTTAGGAACTTGAAATTAAGCATTATCATTAAGTTCTTATTATGTTTTAATAAGTTTTGTTAAATCTAATAAAATGTTCAAATTGAATCTTTTATTGGCCTTAGGGGCCGAATGAGGCCTAAAGGTGGGCTAATGAACTTTATAAGTGTGCATCAGACCATGAGAGGGCGTACAAAATAAATATTGGTCGCTATGTTGCAACACAGAATGCTCAATATCTCAACATAGGGAGCAAAATGGAGAAATCATGAAACTGCCTCTGATGTTAAGACATAGCCTAATGGTGTCGCAGCATACCCTTAAAGATAGCCCAAAGAGGAGTATACTGACTCCTATGTTAAAACACAAGTCCTGGTGTGTCACGACATCGACTCTAGATGGGTATTTTGGTCTACACAATCAAATTTAAAGCTTTGGAATTTCAGCTAACCTGGGGTTAAGTACGACGACCACCCGGGATCTATATACAGGCTCCTTTGTCACATGTAAAAGACACCAATTACGTAGCTTACTTTTATTCTTTTAATTTTAGTTTAGTTTATTCTTTCTGTTTAGGTTTTAGATTTATTTTCAAGTTGTTCTTGTTTATCTTGAAAGATCTGATTTGTGGAGATAGTCAAATTCTGTGAATTCAATTTATTCTTAATACAAATCAAGTGTTTTCTTAAACTCTACACTTGAATTCATTTATCATGTTTTCTCTTTACATCAATTTCATATTGTTTATGAAAACAATGAGGAGCTCATCCTTCTATTGGGGATTAGCGAGTGGAGGTATAATCCATTAACTATTTTGTAGGGTTACTCAACAGATCATCTGTTTGGGAAAGGAAGAACTTAAAACCCTAGGCCTGACAACCTTAGGAAGTAATAAAGGTGGGAACTAACCCAAAATTGGTATGGCCTATCCGTGAACATCTTCACCCCAAACAAATATGGCCTGTGAGATCAGAAGATAAGTAGTTCTTGCTGACTCGTTATTTGAGTCAAAAATCAAAAGATCCTACTGAGATAGCAACTAGTTGATTGACGAGGAAACTGAAGCGAGCTAATCACCCATAATCAGATTTGATTTATCCTATTCTATGATCTCTTGAATTTTATTTCTTTATCTTATTATATTTTGTTATTTTAAAAATTCTTAAAAACTCTTTTTTATTACCATTGTATTATAAATAAATTAAAGTACTAATTAGATCTTTCGGTGTTTAGGTTAAAATTTATCTAGCACTTGCCTCATTTGGGTACGATCCTCGGATTACTCACCTACTATGTTGTAACTATAGTACAACAGGACCCGTATAGTTGAGGAAACTGCCTCATATATCTATATTTTTTTAATACAGTATTCAGAATTTGGACGTGAGTATGTCTAGAGGTAGTTAGCAACACACCAGGTCTTGTGTCGCGACATTGAGGGTGATAAACCGTAAAAGTAACATATTTTAATCCCACATTTAGCTTACTTTTTGATGATTTATTCCTTGATTTATATAAAAAGGTGCTTGTAATACTTTCTTTTCATGCTTTATACCCAGGAAAGCACCCGAGGATGAAAAGAACACAAAATGGGGGCCAAAACGGAGTAAATGGGCCTTAGCACGAAATTGACACAACCTGGCCCAAAGTCCACACGGCCGTGCCTCGACGAACACCTAGAGCACGGCCTCAAATCTGCCTCACACGGCCGTGCCTCAAGTTAGAAATTCGAACACGGCCTGGAGTCGATCCACACGGGCGTACTACATGGTCGTGCCTCTGTTGCTGGAAAGAGCAATTTCAGTCGGAAAAGGATACTTAGGGAGAAAGAATCACATTCCAAGAACCACCTTTGAAAAGGCGTCAAAGTTAGGCCAAAGAGCCAAGCCGAGAAGGTCAGAATTAGGGAATAACACAAGGATAGCCAGTTGATCCATCCCAAGAAGCCGGAATTATACTCAAGACAGAAGATTTCTCTTTCAAGTCCTTCAGGGGGTTTTAGGGTTTTCTTATGTTTTGTTTTATCTTTTCTCTTGTGATGTTCTTTTTATTCATTATGAACGAAACCCTTAAGATACCTGAAGGGGATGAAACCTAGATGAATTTTGTTATTTGATTTCTAAGTTATATGATAATTGCTTAGTTTGTTCTTAATTATGTTGCTTAATCCAAATCTAATGTGCTTAGATGGTGGAGGAATAGACCCTACCTAAGAGTAGATCTAACATAATTAAGCGGAGTTGATCGAACGCCTAGAGATAGGGTTACAAGATTTTGCCGAATTAGGGTGAAAACTAATATGGGAGTCCATTGATCGAGTTACTGCTATCCTAGGGGGTTATTATAAGCGAACGAGAGTTCCACTAATTAACCTAGGGTTAGACGTTATTCGCCTTGAGAGAGGGTTTAATATAGGTTAGGGAGTCTTACGGATCAAGCTAAGTAAAGAAATCATATAATTTAGGGTTAGATAACACGTGAAGTCTAGGTGGATTCTTCCTAAGGGTATCGTCGTAATCAACTGAGTTTTCCTTCAAAGTCATTTTCCTATTCGTCCTTTTTGTCTTTGTGTCCTTAGTTTAGTCTTCGTCAATATAGTTTAAAGCAACTTAACTCTATTTTTAAGGCTAAATAATAAAAAGAAAGTTAGTATTAATACTTTTAGTTCCTTTGGGTGTGATATCCGGTCTTGCCTAAGCTATACTACTGTTCGATAGGTACACTTACCTTTAATCGTTGTCAGAGTTAGTTTTCAAGTTTTGATCATTCTTTTATAAATTTTAAAGCTCTGATTTACAGCGATCAAGGTTTTGGCGCCTTTGCCGGGAAACTAAAATATTAAGAAAACTCTATTTTTATTACTTTAGCCATTATTTTTATTTTTAGCAATTTATTTTGTTTTTAGTTTAAGTATTTAGTTTTGCTAATTTTTCTTTCTTTATTTATTTTCTTTCTAGGTACCTCTAGTTTATGACTAGAAGGAATCCGAGAGGACCTTTGGTATACGATAGTGATATTGAAGCAACCGCTTGCAGGAATCGTCGGGAAACCAGGCGAACCCTAAATTACACAGAAAGGGAGGAAGAAGACAGATCCAATCCCACTGAAAGGATGGACGAGAATAACCTACCGCCAAACGATGCAGGGGAACGCAATGCTCCACGTACAATGTTTGATTATGCTTAACCACAGTTAACAGGAGTAGAATCGAGTATTTTAGGCCTGCTATAGCTGCTAATAATTTTGAATTAAAGCCTACCACAATACAAATGATTCAACAGTTTGTTCAATTTGATGGTTTGCAGGACGAAGATCCAAACATGCATATAGCTAACTTTTTAGAGTTCTGTGATACCTTCAAAATAAATGGCATTTCTGATGATGCCATACGTCTTCGATTATTTCCTTTTTCATTAAGAAATTAAGCTAAACTGTGGTTAAACTCGTTACAATGAGGGTCAATAACCACATGGGATCAGATGACCGAAAAATATTTAATGAAATATTTTCCACAGGCAAAAACGGCCAAATTAAGGAATGATATCTCTTCTTTTGTACAGATGGATTTAGAAACACTATACGATGCATGGGAGAAATTCAAAAATCTATTGAGGAGATGCCCACACCATGGCTTACCCTTGTGGCTACAAGTCCAAACATTCTATAACGGTGTAAACCCTTCAACAAGGCAACTGATTGATTCAGTAGCCGGTGGAACCCTGAATAACAAAACTCCAGAAGCAGCCTACAATTTCATCGAGGAGATGTCATTGAATAATTATCAGTGACAGGCTTCAAGAACCAAGCCAACAAAATCAGCAGGAGTTTTCAATGTCGATGCCATGACCATGCTATCAACGCAGCTTGAGATGATGAATAAAAAACTTGATAGTTTGTGTTCTTCGCAGGTACATCCTATCATGCAGTGCAACACAAGTGGAACAGTGGCGAATCCTGAGTACCCACCCTACCAACCGGAAGCAGAGAGCGACCAAATGAACTATATAGGTAATAATTTTCGTTCCAATAATAATCCTTATAGTAACACTTACAATCCAGGCTGGAGGAACCACCCAAATTTTTCCTGGGGAGGTCAAGGCAAACAAGGAAATCAAAGACAACAACCTCCTCAAAACTTTCGAAATCAACCCTATCCACAAGAGAAGAAACCAACCCACGAGGAGGAGCTAACAAAATCGGTAAACACAGAAGAACGCCTACAAGATATTGTGAGAACAATCAAAAGCAACGAGAGTCGAATCAAGGAGCTCACTAAGTCAGTAAAGGAAGTTACTAATGCAGTCGAATGATTCGCACAGCTCATGTCAGAACGACTGCAAGGACGTCTACCAAGTAACACCGAGATCAATCCAAAGGAGCAAATTCAAGCCATAGCAGCTCAGGAAAATGTAGAGATAGATGAACCCATCTCGCAACATGAAGACGAGGTAAACGAAGGAAAGGTAGAGGTAACACAGGAAAGGCCAAAATCGGTAATCAAAGAATACCAACCTCGCATTCCTTATCCCGAAGAATTAAAAAGAGAAAATTCAGAAGAACAGTTTGGTAAGTTTTCTTAAACTTTTAAAGAAATTACACATTAACTTACCTCTTCTTGAAGCCCTTTTTCAGATGCTAGACGCGGGGAAATTTTTAAGACAGCTCCTGACAAACAAACGCAAATTAGATGAGGGGCCACACATTGAACTTAACGCAAAGTGCTCAACAATTCTACAAAATAGACTACCACAGAAGTTAAAAGACCCAGGGAGTTTTACAATTCCATGTTTAATTGGTAGTTTAACTATTGATAATGCTTAGCTGATTTAGGGGCAAGCATAAATGTCATGCCTTATACATTGTTTAAGCGACTAGGTCTAGGGAAGCCCAAACAAACTAGGATAAGTATTCAATTAGCTGATAAAACTGTTAGAATTCCTAGGGGCATTATTGAAGACGTTCTCGTAAAAATTGATAAATTTGTTTTCCCAGTAGACTTTGTTGTTTTAGACATGGATGAGGATAATTCAATCCCCTTAATTTTAGGAAGACCTTTCCTAGAAACTGCCAAGACTAAAATTGATGTTGCTACAGGAGAACTCATACTTTGTGTAGGAGACGACTCAATTAGTCTTCAAGCCCTCGACTCAGCCAGGTCATTAAAGAACCAAGGTAAGAAAGAAAATTCTTTTGATGACCATCCAACTACACCTTCTTTTCAGGAACCACGGAAAAAGGGAACGATTGAATCGGATCCTCAGCTCAGTGCCAACAAAGAAATAACTCACGAGGGGCAAAAGATTCAATCCAATGACTTAGACGAGTGGAAAACGCACATCAAGGAGAAACTAGGGTCACACGAGGAGCAAAGGCTTTGGGTCAACAAATTTGAAGAGCAACAGACACACGTCAAGGAAAAGTCGGATCCACACGAAGTAAAACCCGAAGAACCACCAGAAGACCTCGCGGGGACTTCAAATCACTTTAAAATAGGAGACCAAGTACTGTTAGACAAAGCCGATCCTCACATCACCACAAAAGACCTGAAGGCAAAGGGAAAACTTCTTTTTAAGGTACACGATATCTTTCCACAAGAAATAGTCAAGATAAGCAATCTGATATTCGGCAATTTTAAGGTAAACGCTTCTCGACTTCAACTTTGTCATGGGAATAAAACCATAAGCATGAGGGAAGATATTCAAACCTTTAAACCTCCCTAAAATTTTCAAATACAAGGAAAGTCTAGCTTAAGACTATAAAGAAGCGCTTCTCGAGAGGCAACCCGAGTACTAACACTACTTCCTTTTACATTTGTTTTTATTTTTTCTTTTTCTTTTCCTTTTTCCTTTTTCTTCTTCTTTTTAAACTAACCAAAAATGCAGGTTTTCCAGGTCACACGGCCGTGTCCGTGGCCGTGTGGACCATCTAAACCACCACACTGACAGGGCAGAGGCCGTGCAATTCAGTCCAACCACCCCCAATGTCACGGATCCAACCACCCTCCCCACGGGCACGTACAGATAGGCACGGCTGTGCCCCTCAACTGTGTGAAGCTACTGACTTCCATACCACGGGCAGAACACGCCCATGCCTACAAATCGTGAGAAGCTACTAACTTGTCAAACACGGGCATGGGGATCCAAAGCGCGGGCATAGGGTAACAACACGCCCAGACACACGGTCGTGCGAGGCAGCCGTGTAAATCAACACACCCTAAGACCACGACTGTGGGAAAGCACCAAATTTGAACCTCTATTTAAACCCCTTACTCCTTCCCCTTCCTTCCATATTATTTCTTCATTATTTTCTTTGCTTTTCACTCTCCTCCATCTCAGATTTATCTACTTACTAAGACTCTCGATCCTTGAGCAAGCTAACACCATGCCGAAGAAGCAGAAGAAGCTAAGCATCGGTTCCTCAAAGAATAATCAACATGAGTTCATGCCGGCAGCTTCATCTCAACACCAAGCCAAGGGTCTTTGAGAATAATTAGTTTTTATTTTTACCTTCTCTTTTACTTCAATTTCTTTCCCTTCTCCTTTATTTTCCTTATCTAAGCTTCTCTACTGCTATTTTCGTTTAATTTTCTTTTAGTTTCTAAGTGTCAGGTTCACCGGGCTGCTTGGGAATCACGCCGACCACCACGATAACCTCTTCACTCCCGCCACTTCCATCACATCCCCAACCTTAGTGTTGATTCCCACCTTGCGAACCATCCTTCAATAAGGACTTCACAGTCCATTAATATTTTCTTTCCATTTTAGTTTTCTTCTTAGTTTCCTTCCCTTTAGTTTGTTTTTCTTTAATTTTATATTTAGTTCATTTTTAAATTAGGTCTGAATAAATCGTGGCTACTTCTCAGAGCGCTACCTAATTTCTTCATCTAGCACAGGTTCGTCATCAAGACCGACCATCACCACCACCAAAGACACTCCTCCAAGGAAACATCCAAAACTTAGGCAGTAATTCTTTCCCTTTCTCTTTTGATTTATCCATTAAAATGTTATTATCTTTCTTTGTACATTGAGGGCAATGTACATCTTAAGTGTGGGGGGTGAATAGTTATTCCGAGAAAATACCTAACTTTTTCCATTATTCTCAAACCCTGAGGATAAAAATGCCTAACTTTTTGTATGATTCTCAAATCCCTGAATTTAGTCTTATTTTTGAGAAAATTTTCCATATTACTAATTAAGATGAAATTTCTGATGATTTGTGATTTCTATTGACATGTTTTAGAATAAGTCATAGTTAATTGTACATTGATAATTAATTTGAAGATTACTAGAGAATCCAGCATGATAAGTCTGCTTTTCAGGAAGTAAAATTTTGCTAAGTTGTTGATCTAAATTTGAATATTACCTTGAAATTTGAAATTTACAAAGATGATGTCAAAACACCCATAATTTTGGGAGATTTTGAGCCTTATAGAGCATATAATCTTTTTCTTGCTCACTTTATTAATTATGAGTGTGTCAACATTGAAATGTTATTCTAGAACTTGCCTCGTTTATACATGTCAATACCACATTTATGATTTGATATACTGAGATGATAAAGGCACCTAGGTTTTAACCCACTTACACCACTAAAAAGCCTACCCACATAATTAACCCCTAGTGAACCCCGTTGATCCTAACAACCCTTTTTATTGACTCACCCACTAATTTTAAACCCAAAACCTTTTGTATTTATTATCACCCTTCTTTTTGACTACCCTTTAATCGAGATATGATTTGAGTAGTTACCTAAGTTTTTATGAATTATTATTATTTGAAGTTGTAATTACTTAGTTTGTTCTTAAAAAAAATTTTCGAAGTTGTCAATATTAGTAAGTATAAAAAGTGAGCTTATATAATCAAAGTCTATTTCCAAAAGAAAAGTTCGTATTAGTAGAATTATTTTCAGTTGATGTACTTGTTATCTTCAAAATTCTTAGGTAGGTAACTTATCAATTCAATCTCGATTCTAACCCTCTAATTTCAACCTTTTATCCACACCTTTAACCCTAGCCCCATTACAACCCTAACAAAGACCTTTTGATTTGTTTGTCATCTCATATTACAGTGGTGGAGATTTGATTTTCAGATAAGCCTATGGGATGAACTTTTTAGGTTCGACTTATGAGTGCTTAATTTTGACCCTTAAACACTTTTTGAGTGATTTGAGTGAATCTTTTGTGAGGATGACAATCCTTGTAGGTTTTGGATAGAAAAGGTAATTATTTAGATGAAGGGAGACATCTATGTTTTTCAAAGTACAAAACTCATGACTTATCTCGTTTGAATCTTAGGACTCTTTGAGTTGAATTATCCATCTATGAATTATCTATAAATTAGGGTAAGGCATTATTGATAAGAATTATGAATCATGGAAAGTTTGTTTTAATTGTAAGTTGAGAATTTTGCTTGAGGAAAAGCAAAAGCTTAAGTGTGGGGGTATTTCATAAACCGTAAAAGTAACATATTTTAATCCCACATTTAGCTTACTTTTTGATGATTTATTCCTTGATTTATATAAAAAGGTGCTTGTAATCCTTTCTTTTCATGTTTTATACCCAGGAAAGCACCCGAGGATGAAAAGAACACAAAATGGGCCCAAAATGGAGTAAATAGGCCTTAGCACGAAATTTACACGGCCTGGCCCAAAGTCCACACGACCGTGCCTCGACGAACACCTAGAGCACGGCCTCAACTCTGCCTCACATGGCTGTGCCTCAAGTTAGAAATCCGAACACGGCCTGGAGTCGATCCACACGGGCATGCTACATGGCCGTGCCACTATCACTGGAAAGAGCAATTTCAGTTGCAAAAGGATACTTACGGAGAAAGAATCGCATTCCAAGAGCCTATATATATCCCCTAAGTACCACCTTTGAAAATGCGTCAAAGCTAGGCCAAGGAGCCAAACCGAGAAGGTCAGAATTAGGGAATAACACAAGGATAGCCAGTTGATCCATCCCAAGAAGCCGGAATTATACTCAAGACGAAAGATTTCTCCTTCAATTCCTTCAGGGAGTTTTAGGGTTTTCTTATGTTTTGTTTTATCTTTTCTCTTGTGATGTTCTTTTTATTCATTATGAACTAAACCCTTAAGATACCTGAAGGGGATGAAACCTAGATGAATTTTGTTATTTGATTTCTAAGTTATATGATAATTGCTTAGTTTGTTCTCAATTATGTTGCTTAATCCAAATCTAATGTGCTTAGGTGGAGGAGGAATAGACCCTGCCTAAGAGTAGATCTAACATAATTAAGCGGAGTTGATCGAATGCCTAGAGTTAGGATTACAAGATTATGAGGGATTAGGGTGAAACCTAATATAGGAGTCCATTTATCGATTTACTGCTATCCTAGGGGGTTATTATAAGCGAACGAGAGTTCCGCTAATTAACCTAGGGTTAGACGTTATTCGTCTCAAGAGAGGGTTTAATATAGGTTAGGGAATCTTACGGATCAAGCTAAGTGAAGAAATCATATAATTTAGGGTTAGATAACACGTGAAGTCTAGATGGATTCTTCCTAAGGGTATCGTCATAATCAACTGAGTTTTCCTTCAAAGTTACTTTCCTTCAAAGTTATTTTCCTATTTTCCTTTTCCTTCAAAGTTATTTTCCTATTCGTCAATATAGTTTAAAGCAACTTCACTCTATTTTTAAGGCTAAATAATAAAAAGAAAGTTAGTATTAATACTCTTAGTTAATTTGGGTTTGATATCCGGTCTTGCCTAAGCTATACTACTGTTCGATAGGTACACTTGCCTTTAATCGTTGTCAGAGTTAGTTTTCAGGTTTTGATCATTCTTTTATAAATTTTAAAGCTCTAATTTACAGCGATCAGTGGGCAGTATGTTTATCTTCAAGGTGTCTTCAGGGGTATGTCGTGACATTGAAGGCAGTCTTAGAATTCTTCTATTTTGTTCCCTATGTTACGACATCCAGTGCTTCGTATTGCAACCTAGCGACTAGTATCGAGTTAGTACGCCTCTTAATGGTCTCTTGCACACTCACACAGTATATTAGCTTACCCTTAGGCCATATTCGGCCCTTAAGGTCAATAAAAGACTCAAATTACACATTTTATTAAACTTAACTAAACTTACAAAAATGTAATTAAAACTTAACTAAAATGCTTATGTTCAAGCTCTTAAAGTATGAAAACTAGTGTAATCTGTTACACCGAATTACAACAGACCAAAGTCCTCTACACTTAATTCATTGCTTTTCCTCAAGAAAAACAAATAAAAATAGTAAATAAAAAGACGACCGTTGAATAAGTATGGTACAAGTGTTAGCTTTGAAGCACATGCATTGGCATTTTACATTCACACATAATCTTGGCATGATATATAACTAACTTACCACTTTTGATATCAAACACCTAAGTTTAGTATATTACAAAGTATTCAAGTATTAAAGGTCTCGAATGTAAGAATCCATCTATAAATTATAAAAGTAATTAGATTATCTTATCATAATACAAATAATCATAAGTGCAATTATTCAGTATGATTTCAAATTGTGAATTAGCCTACCTAGATCGCATAGGGTTTTTCAGCTTGTAACATTCTGAGGCTTAGGACAGGTATGGATTTCAAGAATAGTAAGCATGAAATAGTTTCAAGCATGAAAATAGTTTGTCACATCATATTGTCCCCTATTCTCCCTTTAGTAACCGTTTCCCTCTCACCACCTTATTTCTCCTTCTCTCACCTTCCTTATTTCTCCACATAGAAAGTCACAATATAATATAACAATTACGGTTAGCTAACGACTTTTCGTGGACTAATGAATGAGATTTTCTACTTTTGTGACTTTGCCAAATTTCTTTTTCCCTTTTTTCAATACATCTCACTCACAAATGCTTTTATTTTTCAAGCACTTTTTCTACTCGTTTTGATTTTCTTTTTGAATTTTTCTTTTGTTGCACATATTGGCTAACCTATAATCACTATATCACATTGATCCCTCCTATTTCACTCTTTTTTTACATCTACCATAATGTATCCACTTAACCTTCAATACGTATGGCCAGACGTCTATAGTTGTGCATTTTAGGACCAAAGAAAAGGGTAAGTACAAATTGATATTTTGGCTCAAGTTTTGCATGAAGGTTCATCAAGAAGTGTTTTCTGGCTAAATATATATATATATACTAAAGATAAATAATATGGTTAGCTTTTTGGCTCTAGGTGTATACCAAACAATGTCTTGGGTCATCCCTAAGAATCTCAATATTCACAACTCTAGTCAACCAAACAATCACAGATTCAATAATTTATCATTCATAGCAGCATGCTTGTCTTCCTTTTATTATCTATATCATTCGGTACATTCGATTGCTTAATACCTATTTACAGTGTAATATATAGAACTATTAGTCTGATTATCAAAATTTTAAAATAACCTATTCTGTAACAGCTCGGTTTAGACCCTAGTCAGAATAGTGGTATCGGGACCATAAATCTAAGGTCAAAAAAATATTTTAATATTATTTTTGGTGCTTACACTATGTGATTCAGTATGTGTGAAAATTTTATCAATTGTGTGCTTAATTTGCAAAAAAGGACTTAATCGCATAAAATGTAAAAGTTGTGTGCTGATTGTTAAAGTGCTTATTTGGCATGGCTTTTTAAATGAGGAGCCCTTATGTGGTAATTAGACCTTTGATAGTGGAAGTTGACATATATAGTCATTAAATGAATGAAATAATAATGTTTTAACAAAGGGCAAAATGGTAAACTATGTATTCGGTTAATATTAATAAAACAAACATGAAATTAGTGGCATTAGTGTTTATCTTCCACCGAAATTGAGAAAGAAAATAAGGGTATGAAGCTTATTGAATTTCGACACATTCATGGCTCAATCGGGTATGTGTTTTTGATCGATTGTTCATGATTTATATGTTTTTGTGATCGTTGCTTTGTGTTCTATCAAACCCATGCTTTAATTTTATAATTTGATGAAGATTTTGAGATGTTCTATTGATGAATATGTGAGCTTTTGTTGTTAGTTGGTGGAATATGAAAGTTCAATGTTGGGTTAAGATAGTTTGTATTTGAATTTTTTGATGAAATTGGCTATTTTGGGCTAAATTGTGAAAAATGAGAAATTGGAGGACTAAAATGTGAAATAAATGAAATCTGTGGGCTTGTATGAGCTAGGGGAAAATTTGGCTAAGCATGTGTAAATGGAAATTTTGCGTATTTTGTGATTTTATAAAATAGAGACTTAAGTGTTGAAATGTGAAAATGGAAGGGCTATTTTGTAAAATTCCCTAAATATGTGTGTTTGGACTAAATTGAATGATTTGGTGATTTAATGAGTTAAATTTGAATATGTATAAATCAAGAAAAGAGGGATTTGGATAGAGATCGAGGCAAAGATAAAGTGCTCGATTAATCGACTGGTTTTGTTACTTTGACGTCTGAGGTACGTTCGGATATAATATGAGTTGTTAAATTTATATTTAAGTGTTATGAAATGAATGAATATGAGATTATTGAATTAGAAATGCTATATGTGGAATTGAAAAATGTGGCACTAAGTGTGCGTAACTAAAATCGGGACAAAGGTGAATAGCACTATGCGTGCGAAGTAATGGAAGCCTTGGCTATATCAGTTGGCACTGTGTGTGCGATACCGAGTTAAATTCAGTTTAAAGTAAAGGCACTAAGTGTGCAATGATATTTAAGATTTGGCTATGAAATTGGCACTAAGTGTGCGATTGAATCGAAGAAATAATGAAGATTGATCGAAATGTGGTATCGAGCATTGAGTATCAAAATTGGTTGTTAACTAGGTATTAGAAAAGGTATGTATGAAACCTGTGTGGTTGATGAATTTGGAAATAGATGAATGGATAGTGATGTGAATATTGGATATAGATGAGATTGTGCATTTTTGTGAATTAATCTAAGTGATGTTTTTGAATCATTGAGTCAAATGTATTATATTACGAACTTACTAAGCTTTAAAGCTTATTATATGAAATTTTTTCTGTTTTACAGTGTAGTTAAAGCTAGCTTGGATCTGGGGATCGTCAGCGACTAAATCACACTATCGGCTAACTATTTTGATACTTTTGGAAGTTGTATATATATTTGGTATATGACATGTATAGGCTAGTGAATTTGGTATGTGTTGAAATGTATAAATCTTGCCATGAGATATGGCTTGAAAGTTGAATGATGTTGGTATACATGTGTGGGTTAAGTGAGAGATGAATATGGTATGTTTCATGCTTAAATGGTTGAAGAGAATTGTGGTTTAAATGTGAAATTGTGGTATGGATTATTTGATGCTTGACTTATATTATTTGGGATGTGAAATTGGTATTTTAGATGGACTTACTTGAGTTGAAAATGAGTATAGATATAGATGGAGTAGTTAATGATTAAATAGTTCATATATTGGTATGTTTTGGTTGCCATTTGAGGTATAAATGCATATGGTTTGGTGCTTGTTCATGATCCTAAGTGTGGGTGGCATGTTTGGCCTTGAAAATGGCCTATAATTGCCCACACGATGGAGCACACAGGCGTGTGGCTCGACTGTGTCATTTAGGTTGGTAAATTGATACAAGCCAAACTCGACCACGGGCTAGACACAAAGGCGTGTAACTGGCCGTGTGAAACAAGTCAGTAGCGACCATGGGCTGGACACACGGGTGTGTGACTGGCGGTGTGGTGCAAATTCGTGGCGACCACGGGTGAGGCACACGGGCGTGTCTTTGGCCGTGTGGACAAGTCAGTAAGTATGCCCTGTTTTGCCACGGCTTGGACACATGGGTGTGTCCAAGGCCGTGTGAGGCATAGAGCTTATCCACACGGGCATGTGACCTCTGTAGTTTTGAAAAATGCTTGATTTTCAAAAAATTTTGTATGTGTTCAGTTTAGTCCTGACCCATTTCTAACACGTGTTTAAGGTTTCGTAGACCTAATTAAGGGACTATATGAATGTTAATTGCTATGTTTAGATGTGAAATGATTTTAAATGTTCTAAAATGATCTGTAATGCTTCTTAATCCTATTCTGGTGATGGTTACATGTTAAGGGTGTTACATATTCTTATGCCAACTTTATTGTAATACAATCAACCTATGTACATGCTCCCAACCAATCACTTGTATTTCTACAAGCTCAAGCACACAAATGACAAGAAAAATCAAAGAAAAGCATAAAAATTTAAAACAAATTCTCTATGTTATCCCCTCACATTTTAGAAAACACATTGTCCTCAATTTGTAGCTCTATAAAGGATAAGAAAAGAAGTTACCTGATTCATCATGATAATTTCGGTAACGATTGGTGGGTGCCTCCTCTTTCGATCATTGAAAGCTCAGAATCATTGTGCGTCTTCCATGTAGGGTTCCTACATAGGAAATTTAAACAAAACAACTAATAATCTATTATTACTCCTACACCTAACAATTAAAATATATCCCAAATCATTCCAAATTTTAATACAATATTTTAAAAAAAATTAAAATTAAAAAGTTTAATCATTCTTCTAAAAATCCATCTCATCATCCTCCTCCCCCTCATCAGATCCTTCTTCTTCTTCACTCTCTTTTTCCTCTTTTTCTTGCTCTGGATGTGTCGGCCCAAACATATCCGACGTATGATTAGGTATACTAATATTGTTTTTCCATGCTAATTCCTAAAAAATAGGGGCCAACTCCTGCATCCAATGTCTCATCTAGTCTAGCTTGGGATGACTGCTCTTGCCAATTTCCTATTAAATAGTCCATTTTTCTTTTCTTTGTGCTTAAGTCATAGTGGCTAACATCTCTTGCTGGTGTTTGTTCTACTATTTAATTTATTTAGCTTGTAGCTCAGTGTATTGTGTATATGGAGTATCGCCAATTATGCTTCGAGACGGTTTCATTTATTGCCTCGTAGATGCCATCGGAACGCCTTCTCTCTTACACAAGGTCGTCACTAAGTGAGGAAAGAAGACTCATACTCCCTGTCCACTAACACATCACTTCATAGTTTGGTATATCCATGTCCCAATGCATATATGTTTTTTCTGCAAAATAGCGTAAAGCAAAACCGTTTGAAATGTATTGACATTAGAAACATTCAAAGCAGGAGCTATTCTAGTGCACAAAAATTGGAACCACATTTTTGCTTCAGGAAATATTATTGCTTGATTAAAAAAAGGTTGGAATATCAATACTTGGGCAACATTTCCATTCGCCCCTTCCCTCGGTTATGAAATTTATAATGTTATCCATATCTATGTCTTATAAGTATTGTAAATTAGTTTCTTCTATAAAATTTATTTCATAAAATGGAGCATTATAAAATTCACAAATAACTCGAGAGGTAATTCATACATTTTTCCCTCGCACAGGTATTGATTCCCATGTATGACCTTCGATTTTTCTAGATTTTTGGTCCCATAAGGCTGCATAAAATTCCTAAACTACAGGTACCATAATAGAGTCTTTTAGGATTGTACAAAAATGTTACCATCAATGATATCTAACTAAAGGCCATATCTCATGATAGAGAACCATCGACAGTTCAAATCCCCTCACTTGAATAAATGCTTTTCCATGAAGTTCAACAAAATATTTTTCAACTTTTGGATTCGAAAAAATTGGAGAGACTCGGAACTGTTGTAGGTTCTGGTTCAGTAGTTTTTCTAAATTTTTGTGGAGGCATTTTGAGTATTGTTTAAATTCAAAAACTAATAAACTAGCAAACAAAGTTTCCGATGGAACAATAAAAAAGGAGTTTATAAACCCTTAACCTTGGAAGAAAATATGTTGAATTCCTCTTATATTCGTTTGTGGTTGCTCCTTCTAGTGGTTTATTTTCCTCTGGTTATGACAATTATGCATTTTAACTAATAGCAAAGAATATATGTAGATTTAGGGTTTTAATGTAAATGGGGTTTGGTTTGTGAGAGTTTTGATGTGTTTAGAATGTTAAAAAAAATAGAATGTGAGATTATGGTGTTTTTAGGTTAAAAATTAATACTTTGAAGGGTACAAGCTGGGTTGAATACTGGTTAATCTGCTGGGTTGAGTAAATCGGGCCGGGGCAACCCTGTAAAAAATTACAGCGATGTCACGACATAGAGGTTCTGTGTCACTACATCGGGGTTCAATGTCATGACACACTTTGGAATTTTGGATTTCTGGGTAAACTGACTTCGGTGTCGCGACACATAGTCTGTGTCGTGACATCGAAATGGTTTTCTCAATTTCATCGGTTCTAGCCTTGATGTTGCGACACGGAGTTATCGTTTTGCGACACTGGCTCTATTTTCACCCAAAATTCCAATTTATAGAATGTTACAATTTCTATAAACATAAAATTTAATAAAATTTAAATCTAAACTAAATAGTTTGCTAAATATACAATAATTTACAAAGGTTTAAACATTAATTTAAATAATCAAGTTTTACTGCTAGATTCATCCAACAGGTCTGTTAGTTCACATAAGGACGATTCTTTAGTTCCTTCAGTATTAGTTCATCGTCCATCGTGTCATTCCACCTTTGTTCACTTATCCCTTTCCTTGAAACTATTTTTCAACCTGCATGGATTAAAGGAAGTACGTCTACTGATTTGGGATGATTAGGTTTAGAAATAGATAATTCATTGCAATGCTCCATTGACTTTCTCTTACATTTCCCACTCTGTTGCTGGCCATATTTAAAGATTTAGGTTTCACCATTAATCCTTATTATTAATTCATTATATTCTAGATCAATGGTGGACTTTGAAGTGGCTAGGAAAGGTCTCCCTAATAGGATTGGTATCTCTCGATTTTCTACAAAATCTAGAACTACAAAGTCTACTGGGATGATAAAGCTGCACACTTTGACTAACACATATTCCAGTACTCCCTTCAGATGCATTTAAGATCTGTCAGCCAACTGTAGTGTTATCTAGGTATTTTTGAGGTCCCCTAACCTGATTTTTTCATAAATACATAAAGGCATTAAATTAATGCTAGCTTCTAGGTCACATAGAGCTCTATTAAAATGACTGCTCCCTATCTCTATTGGAATTGTAAAACTTCCCGGGTCTTTCAACTTTTGAGGCACCTGTCTCAAAATAACAGCACTTCAGAAAGCACTTATATTAACTTGTTCGCTTACCTTAATTTTCCTATGCCTAGACATAATTTCCTTTAAAACTTTAGCGTACTTAGGAACTTTTTCAATCGATTTAATTAAAGGCAGATTAACATTTTGTTTTGAACAAGTTTAGAAAACTTACAAACTCGTCTTCATCCCACTTTTTCTTTTCTTCCAGACATGAACGAAACAATATTTTTGCAACGTTAGAGTCTTTAATTGTTTCTATCTGTGGCTAAACTACAGGTCCAACTACTTCCTCTTGTTAAATTTCATTCTTAGCTTCTTAGGGTTCTTCCTGAAGATCATAAGTATTCTCCTTATGCATCTCTTGAAGTGGTTTCTCTAGACTACTTCATTCGATTGAAGGGTTATTGCTTTTATATGTTCGTTCCCTTATCTACGAGGATTATTTTTGGTATTACTAGGTATATGATATGCCGTAAGTTGTTGTAGCATATTAAACTAGTTTTCACATTTAAGGAGCTTGAATGCAAGCATTTTCGTTATGTTTCAATTGAGTTTCTTTAGTTTTACTTACATTCAATAAAATGTGCACATCTTTTATTGACTTTAAGGGCTAAGTAAGGCCTAAGGGAGAGCTAACGTACTTCGTGAATGTACATAAGACCATTACAAAGCATTTTGGGCAAATCTTAGAAGATATGTTGCAAGATGGGAGATCTGATGTTACAACATAAAGAGCATAATGAAGAAAGTAGGAACTCCTCTCCTATCATTCAGTTTTCAACATTAGTGAATTTCTCCTCCTCTGCTCGTGGTTTCTTTCTTGAAAAGTTTTTCACGTAAAATTTTTATGTTATATTTTTCTTTTCTTACTAATTTACGATCATTCCATAATATTATTATCGATGTTAGTTTTAACAAAATGATACCAGAGCTTTTCAGGTTCCTTGTCTCGATCACGGTAATGGTGACAATGAAGTATGATATTTCGTTATTGGATCGCAACACCAGATTTGCATTGTGGAAGGTAAAGATCCAGGCAGTTCCTGCATAGATAGATTATGAAGATGCCCTACTAAGTTTAAATAAGATGTCTTCAGCATTCACAAAGGAAAAGAAGAAGCGTAATGATTAAAAGGCTTTAACACAATTACATCTGCATCTTTCAAATGAAATTCTGTAGGACGTGTTGAAGAAGAAGACTGCCGCTACATTATGGGCAAAACTGCAGTAGCTATGCATGTTAAAAACCCTAACTAGCAAGTTACATATGAAGGAGCATCTTTATGCTCATCGTTTGGAGGAAGGTGTGTCTGTCCACAAACACTTAACTATGTTTAAAGAAATTCTCTCGAACCTAGAGGCCATGGAGGTTTGGTATGATAAAAAAGATTTAGGGTTAATTCTACTTTGTTCGTTTCCTCGTCTTATTCAACCTTTATAGATACGATTTTGAATAGTCACAAATCTCTAACAGTTGATAAATTCTATGTTTCACTCACCTCGTATGACAAGTGATCGCTGCAAATCAGAGTTTTAAAAGAATGATCAAAACCTGAAAACTAACTCTGACAACGATTAAAGGCAAGTACCTATCGAACAGTAGTATAGCTTAGGCAAGACCGGATATCGAACCCAAAGGAACTAAAAGTACTAATTCTAACTTTCTTTTTATTATTTAGCCTTAAAATTAGAGTGAAGTTGCTTTTGACGAAGACTAAACTAAGGACACAAAGACAAAAAGGACGAATAGAGAAATAACTTTGAAGGAAAACTCAGTTGATTGCGACGATACCCTCAAGAAGAATCCACCTAGACTTCACTTATTAATTAACCCTAAATTATATGAGTTCTTTTACTTAGCTTGATCCGTAAGACTCCCTAACCTATATTAAACCCTCTCTCGAGGCGAATAACGTCTAACCCTAGGTTAATTAGTGCAACTCTCGTTCGCTTATAAAACCCCCTAGGATAGCAGTAAATCGATCAATAGAATCCCATATTAGGTTTCACCCCAATCCGACAAAATCTCGTAACCCTATCTCTAGGCGTTCGATCAACTCTGCTTAATTATGTTAGATCTACTCTTAGGCAGGGTCTATTCCTCCTCCACCTAAGCACATTAGATTTGGATTAAGCAACATAATTAAGAATAAACTAAGTAATTATCACATAACTTACAAATCAACTAAAAGGATCCATCTAGGTTTCATCCCCTTCAGGTATCTGAGGGGTTTAGTTCATAATAAATAAACAAAACATCGCAAGAGAAAAGATAAAACAAAACATAACAAAAATCCTAAAACCCCCTGAAGAAATTGAAGGAGAATTCCGCCGTCTTGAGTATAATTCCGGCTTCTTAGGATGGATCAACTGGCTATCTTCGCGTTATTGCCTAACTCTGACCTTCTTGGCTTGGCTCCTTGGCCTAGCTTTGACGCTGGTTTTAGCTTCTGCCGTACTCCCCTTCAAGTTGCCCCTTTGGGTGTTTATATAGGCTTTGAGATGGCTTACTTGGTCCCTAAGTATCCTAATTTAAGTAGAATTCCTACTACGGTGTTTGAATAGGCTTTGGAATGTGTTTCTTTGCCTCCAAGTATCCTTTCTCGAATGAAATTGCTCTTTCCAACGACAGGGACATGGCCATAGCACACGCCCATGTGGATCGTGGCCAGGCCGTGCTCAGACTTCTTTAATGAGGCACGTCCGCGTAAATCGGGAGAAGGCGGTGCTCTAGATGATTGGCGTGGCACGGCCGTGTGGGCTTAAGTCCAGGCCGTGTCGATTTCTTCCTTGGCCTGAATTGGTCCGTTTTGGGCACGTTTCTCGTTCTTTTTATCCTCGGGTGCTTTCCTGGGAATAAGACATGAAAAGAAAGGATTAAAAGCACCTTTTTACATAAGTCAAGGGATAAATCATCCAAAAGCATACTAAATGTGGGATTAAAATATGTTACTTTTACGGTTTATCAACAAGATGAAGCATCTTGTGGCTGGATCCAATTCTCAGGAAGAGGGTCTCATTATTCGTGGGAGACAAGAATAAACTACTGATAATAATTGTGGGAGGACACAGGAATGAAATCCTTACAGTAAACCTAACGGTAGATCGAGATCTTCAAACAGAGGTAAACCCTATAACTTCTACAAGAAGAAAGGGCACATTAAGTCTGAGTGCTATAAGTTGCAGAATAAGATCAAAAGGGAGGTGACGAATCAAAAGAGAAAACAACTAGAACAATCGGGTAAAGCTGATGTTGTAAAAGACTACGGCGATGGTGAACTCCTAGGTGCTTCTGTTAATAACTCTAAAGTGTACAAGGACTAGGTCCTCAATACTGGACACACTTTCTATATGAGTCTCAATTCTAGATGCACCTTCTATATGTGTTTCACACAGTATCTGAAGGTGTTATTTTGATGGGAAATGATGCTTCATGTAGAATCATAGGTATTGACACGATTAGAATTAATATGTTTAATGGAGTCGTCAGAACACTTAGTGGCATACGACAAGTACACAATTGAAAATAGGGATCTAAATATCAGCAACGGTCCCCTCATTGTAATGAAAAGGTATATAAAAACTGCTAAATTATACTTTTTGCAGGGTTCATTGTTATTGGTGATGTAGTCATTCCTTCCTCTTCCTTGTTAGATGATGATGTTACTAAAATTTGGCATATGCGTCTAGGTCATATATGTGATAACGACATGTCAAAATTGGGAAAAAAGGACTTCTTCATGGACAAGGTAATAACAAACTGAAGTTATGTGAGCACTGCATTTTGGGGAAGCAAAAGAGAGTTTGATTCACCAAAGGAATCCATAACATGAAAGGAACATTGGATTATATTCATTCTAATCTTTGGGGACCATTTAGAGTGCCTTTGAGGATTGGCGCTAATTATATGTTGACGATCATCAGTTTAGGCATTCTTCCTAAAGCAAAAAAGTGATGTGTTTTCCACGTTTAAGGCTTGGAAAACTATGATCGAGAAGCTGACAGGAAAATAGATAAAACAGCTCTGCATAGATAATAGCTTGAAATTATGTTCTGATAAGTTAAATGTATTGTGCAAATCAGAAGGGATCTTAAAACACTTGGCAATTCATCTTAAAACACTTGACAGTTCGCCATACTCCACAACAAAATTGCGTTGCAGAATGAATGACTAGAACAATCATGGAAAAAGTTCAATGTATGTTATTGAATGCTTGTTTACCAAAGTTATTTTGGGCTAAAGTGGCCTATATTGCATATAATCTGATTAACCAGTCTCTGTCCATTGCCATTGAGAAAAGGACTCCCCAAGAGGTATGGTCTAGTAATCCTATTGATTATTCTGATTTGAAAATTTTTGAGTGTCTTGCGTATGCTCATGTTGATAATGGGAAATTGGAACCTAGATCCATTAAATGTGTTTTTCTTGATGATAAGGCTGGTGTTAAAAGGTATAAGCTATGATGTCCTAAAATGAGAAAAGTTGTAATTAGCAGAGAAGTTATTTTATATGAAACTCTTATGTTGTCTAACTTATCTCTTTAAGACTCTTCCAATAAATACCAGCAAAGTTCAAACGCACATGTGAAGCAAGTAGAGCTTCAGATTGATCTAGGATCTACAATAGTGTCTACTCCTCAAGTTAGTACAGAAACTCAGAGTAGAGTTGCCTCTTCACCACAATATTCTATTGCCAAGAACAAACTTAGAAGAAAAATTAAACCTCTAAAGAGGTTCGCCGGGACTGTCTAGTTGCTTATGCTCTAAATGTAGCTGAAGATATAGATGCAAATCAAGATCCATCAACTTATTCTGAGGCAATTGCTATGAAGATTCAGGATTATGGATGTTTTCCATGCAAGAAGAGATGGAATCGCCCCATAAGAATACAACATTGGACCTAGTGAAGCTTCCTAAGGTTAAAAAGGTTATTCGTTGTAAATGGGTGTTCAAAAAGAAAAAAAAGACTCTACGACTTAAAGTATCCAGATATAAAGCAAGGCTAGTTACAAAAGGTTACAGTTAGATTTTAGGTGTAGACTTCACAGAAGTGTTCTCTCCAGTTGTGAAGCATAGTTTGATTCAAACCTTCCTTGGTATTGTGGCCATGTACGATTTCGAGCTTGAGCAGTTAGATGTAAAAATAGAGTTCTTTCATGGAGAAATTGAGGAATATATTTACACGCAACAACAAGAGGGTTTTATAGTCTCAAAAAAAAAAAAGACTATATTTGCTTGCTGGAAAAGTCCCTTTATGGCCTAAAACAGTCACCTAGGTAATGGTACAAGAGGCTTGATTCATTTATGACTACTCATGATTTCAAAACAAGTAGATTTTACAGTTGTGTTTATTTTAAGAAAAATAGTGATGGTTCATTTGTATATCTACTCCTCTATGTTGATGACATGTTGATAGCAGCCAAAGATAAATGAGAGATAAGAAATGTCAAAGCAATTTGGCCATGAAATTATGGATAGTGGCCGGCCATCATTATGCATGTAATAGTGTTGGCATTTTATATTATATTTTATTTCATTTTATGTTTAAATAAATTAGTTAGCATATTATGATAAAAATAAAAAAGAGAAAAGAATTTGCATGCTCATCTTTTCATCTATTTGGCCGAAACTAAAGAGGTAAAAGAAGGGAAAAAGCTTCAAGAGGGTTTCGTCAATACTTATACTTAATTAAGGTATGATTTAGCTTTGGTTTTTGTTAATTTTTGTATTTTTGAGATGGTTGTTCACTCTACTAATAAGCCCATGTATTAATTTTATGCATTAGTGATATTTTTGAGATATGCCATTAATGATATGTTGGGCTTTGTGAAGATTTATAGTGTTAAATGAAATATTTGAGCTAGATGAACATACTTTGTTCTTGAGTTTTTGATGAATTTAGCTAATTAAGGTGAATTTGTGAAAATATTATTTTGGAGTTAAATTGTGAAATTTATGAGAAATAGGGACTTATATGGTCCCTAGGAAGATTTAACTATGCATGTATGTGGATAAATTTGGTGTATTTTGTGTTTTGTACAAATAGGACTAAATTGTAAAAGTTGCAAATGTCAGGGGTAAAATGGTAAATTACATAATTATGTGATTTTGGACTAAACTGAATGAAAATGTATTTGAATGAGCTTAATTTGGAATTATTTAGATCAAGAACAAAAGGAGACGGGATTGGATCGGGGAAAAACAAAGTTAAACGAATAGCCGGGAAGCTTAATCCGTCAATTTCTGAGGTAAGTTTAAGCAATTGGATTAAAGTGAATTTTATTCTATATTATACGCATATGTTAAATGATTTTAAGTGTGTTAATTATCATAGTGCCGAATGTGTTAATGGATTTAGCATGAGTTGGTCGAATGTAAAACTTGGTATTTGTATAAGTAAGCTCTGTTTAATCGAGTTGTTTGAATATGTATGTATGAAATATGAGATGGTTATATGTAAGGATGATATGAGAGATGATTGTTTTAAATTGGTGGATATATGTTTATTATTATAATAAGGGTGCCGAATGTAACAGTGTGTATTAGAATAAATGAGTTATTTGTAAACCTTTAATTATATGAGTATATACGATTAAATATTAGAACATATGTGTATTTCGTAATGAGGAGAAACTGGATTGATGGCACTATGTATGCAAGCTTATATACCGAGCACTGTGTGTGCGAGATTGGCTATCTGGGCACTATGTGTGCAAACTTATATACCGAGCACTGTGTGTACGAGATCGGTTGTCTGGGCACTATGTGTGTGAGTTGATATACCGAGCACTGTGTGTGCGAAATCGGTCGTATGGCACTATGTGTGCAGAAATAAGTAATGGCACTAAGTGTGCAATGAATTACTGGCAAATGGCACTTTTTGCACTCCTTATCAACGTAGTTACCCTAAATGTACAATATGTTACATATAATGCTCCATGTGTGCGGATTTGCAGACTCTCCAAAGATATAAACTTAATAATAGAGGTGACCGAAGAGTGATACTTTGGTAAGTGATGCTTGTCAATTGAATAACTTACAATTTACGAGGTAAGTATCTTGTATATGAAATGTTAGAAACGGGATATGGTTATTAACCTTTCAAATTGATGTAAGTGGATAAGTGGCTCATGGATATTCGGTTTTGTGATATATTAAATTTGGTGATTTTTTTTATAGGGATATATTATAAGTGTTTGCAGTTGTGAGTGTGTAAGATTCAAATTGGATTGGTTTTAATTTGCAAAATGAATAGAGGTATATTTTCCATTGCTTATAACTTACTAACCTATAATAGCTTACTTGGTGTGTTTGTTGCATTGTTCCATAGATTTTGAAGTCGAAGCTAGAGCTCGGGGATCATCGTCAAAGTCAATCACATTATCATCTATTTTGGTACCTTTTTGTATTCGAACCAAAGGTCTATGGCATGTATAGGCTGAATTACTTGTTGAAATGTTTTTCAAATGGTGCAATTGTGATTGTATAAAGATGCCATGCGAAAATGGCTATATTTCTATGTTTGGGTTAACTTGTTTATGCATGAAGTGATGCGTGTGTTTGTGCTTTATATGTCTTGATATAAGCATGTTTGGTATGTAAGTTTTGTGAATGCATGGAGGATACCTCATCTATACAATTTGAATGGATATTCATGAATGGAGTATATGCTAAATGATAGTACTAGAATATGATTGAGTTATACTTGATTTTGGTTTATTATTAGGCATATTCAAATGCATTATAATTTATAACCTAGAAGTTATATCAAATTATGTTATGTATTTGACAATCGAGATTATAAGCTTGGTTCGAATAAGGCATATAGTACCTTTTTATAATGAATATACTTTTGCTCAAGTTTATATGTACTTACAATATATATCATGAAAAGATTAGGTCATATTTTGTGTATGTTACTAATGAATGTATTATAATTAATGAATGAGTTGAAATAGGTGTATTTGCTAATATTTGGCCATGATTTGATCTAGTTTGGAGTCCAAATTTTATATTAAGTACTATGGCATATTCGGTCATGGGAAATGAGTGCTAAGGTGTGCTTATGATAGTATATATATATGTAGTGATCATTGTCGAATGTGATAAGCAACTATGAGATAAAGGAGATGGTTTGATATTTATATTTATGATATTATCATATGTGGTAATGAAATGAGAAATGTTCATAAGCGAAACTGATGCTATTGTTCAGAAATGATGTATGATTAAATGTAATGTCCATTATAGAAATGAAATAAATAAATAGTTACCATATGCCTATTTGGTCTTTGTTTTTGAGTTACCAAATGAATAGTGTTTTGCTTGATTTTATAAAAGTGCATTGATTTGTGTTTGGCCGAGTAATGCCTCATAGCCCTAATTCAGCGAGGGATATGGGTTAGGGGTGTTACATGTGATTAGTATCAGAGCCATGGTTTAGTCGATTCTCGGACTAACATAGCGCGTGTGAGTCTAGCTATACATGACATATTTTATAATATGATAGTGTGATGACTTCTGACAATGAAATGTGTTTTCTTCTATCGTATAGTAAATAGATCCTTATCCTGAGCGAGCTATAGCTGATGATGTCGAGAGTGTGGCACCTGCTGCAGCGCAAGGGACCGCGCCGGATGAATCTCGACCAGCTGCGAGTAATCCTAATGAGGGGGCTAGACCAGCCATCTATAATATGATGAATGATTGGTTCAATCAATATATTCAGGCCAATCCGGCTGTTCAATAATCCCTGAATCCAAATACTCGCCCTATAGTATCGGTGGTACCCCCGATTGTTAATACTGAAAGAGTAAGCAAGCCTCCAGTTGACACAATTAGAAAACACAGGGCTCAAGAGTTTAGAGCCGAAGATGATGATGATGCTGAGCGAGCTAAATTTTTGCTCGATAATACCATTCGTGTCTTCGGTGAGCTATCATGCACACCTGATGAGTGCCTGAAGTGCGCTATATCTTTATTACGGGATTCTACCTACTATTGGTGGAATACTCTCGTATCGGTTGTCCCGAAGGAACGTGTTACATGGGACTTCTTTCAGACGGAATTTCGTAAGAAATACATTAGTCAGCGATTCATAGACTCAAAACGTAAGGAATTTCTCGAGCTTAAACAGGGTCGCATGACCGTATCTGAGTTCGAGCGCAAGTTTGTGAGACTTAGTCGCTATGCTCGTGAGTGTGTTTCATCCGAGGCTGCTATGTGACGAAGATTCGAAGAAGGGCTAAACGAAGATATAAAACTACTAGTTGGCATACTCGAAATAAATGAGTTTGTAGTACTTGTCGAGCGAGCTTGTAAAGCCGAAGAGCTGGGGAAGGAAAAACGAAAAGCTGAGTTTGAAGCAAGAGATTTCCGGAAGAGATTACGGGTAAATTTTCTCAATCGTCAACAAAGAAGTTTAAAAATGACAGTAGCTGATCCAAAGCTAACACAGGGATCTCTATACGAGAACGACCACCAGTGAGTTCACGGGCTACCTCGATTGCTAGTGTTGGCAATACTCGACCGAATAAGCACAAGTGTCAACAGTGTGGTAGACGACATTTTGGTGAATGTTGGGGCAAATCAAACAATCGCACTTGCTACAGGTGTGGTTCACAGGATCATTTTGTTCGGGATTGCCCGAAGAAAGCTGAAAGGGGTAATGCTCAGAATGCGAGACTGTAACAGCCCGATATGGGGCCTAGTCTGAATAGTGGTGCGAGACCATGAAACTAAAATGAATTCATGAGTTTTTAAGGTTTATGTCATGTTTGCATGCTAGTATGAAAGATTCATGAAGCAATTTTGCTAAATTGTGGATGAATGGTCCAAAAGGACTAAATTGCAAAAGTTGCAAAATATGAGTTTCTAGAAGCTTTTTGTATGAAATAGCTTCAGAATAGTAATTAAAAGTCCTTAAATAGAAATTTTTCCAAAAATATAATTTTGGACAAAATTAGTCATGAGATGGTGTTATAGAAATTTTTAGTGATAAGGGCATTTTGGTCATTTATGTATTAAATGATTAAAATGGGAAAAAGATGAGAAAAATCTACTCATCTTCTTCCCCCATTGCCGAAAATTGAAGGAAGCCATAGCTAGGGTTCTTCAATTTTTCAAGCTTGCTAGTAACTGCTCCTAAGCCCGATTTTTGATATTCTTCGCAATTTTAAAGTCTCGGTAGCATGAGTAAGCTATTTTTAGCTATTTGATGAGCTAAGATGCATGTTTAAAAAAATTATCCATGAGTGACATGCATGCTAAATGATGTTTTATGGAAGTTTAAGAGAGTTTGATGATAGATAAACATCTTTTCCTTAATGAATTTCATGAAAAATGATAGTATGGACCATTTTGTAAAAGTTATAAAATTGGTCATACCTACTGGAAATAGAGAGAATTGATGATTGCTATAGTAGAGAAAATGATTCAGCTAAGCATGTAGATTAAGAAAGTTGCATGAAAATCATTTTACGAGCCTTGGGGCAAAAGTACAAATATGAGCAAGTATAGGAGCAAAATAGTAATTTTGTCAAATTTGAGTTATGAGTAAATTTAGTCAATATGATTATTAAATGATCTATTTATGATTATAGGTCAATAAAAACGAAGCCGAAATCAAAATCGAGGTAAGAACAAAGTCGAGGAATAAATTGCATATCTACATACATTTTGTATTTTGAGGTAAGTTTGTATGATTTCTAAGCTTTATGATTTATATCATTGAATTGCTTAATATGATGTACATTATCTTCATGAATTGTTTAATGTTATGTGCAACCAAGAAATTAATGAGATTAAATAAGAGAAAGTCCCGATTGAAAATGAATCCCAGGATACTCTGTAACAGACCAATTTTGACCCTAATCGGAACGGTGGTTTCGGAACCACGAATCCGAGCCTGAGTTATTTTAAATATTATGTTTTGTGTCTGTTATGTGTGATTTAGTAAGTGTAAAAATTTCCTGGAAAATCTTAACCATCTAAGTGTTTAAATTGCAAAAGGTCTAAATTGCAAGGAGAACCAAAGTAGTGGGCATTAATAAAAAGAGGGCTAAGTAAATGGTCCATTAAACATGGGGATTTGCATGTCAAATTCCCCATTTTTTTTAAACAAGGTGGACGGCAAGCATGCCTTTTATGTTCTTTTTTTTATTTTGTATGATATTTAGGCATTATTAAATTAAAAGCATGCCAAGAATATATGCTTTTTAATTATATATATTGATTTTAGTAATTTTATAAGAAAAAGCATGCTATATTTTATGATAAAAAGATAAAAACAAAAAGGAAAATAATTCCCCCTTCATTCATCCCCTTCTTACCCGATTCTTACCTTGAAGAGAAGAGAAGAACTTCATCCTCCCCCCATTCGGCCCTTGCACGCAATAGGATAGGTAAGAATTGAACTTGATTTTTAAAACCTACCTTGATATGGCTTAAATTCTTGATCATTTTTCTTTTGAAACAAACAAAAGTTGTTAATATTGGTATGATGAGATTCGGCCATGGGGGATAATGTTGTAGTTTGTTGTGTTAATAAGTTGGATAATATGAGAAGAAATGGCATGAACTTGTAAGAAGATTTGGTTGATTTGGCTTGAAGATACCTTCAAAGCTGGCCGAATATTGGGATGGATATTCATGAAAATTTCTCCTTGTGTTTTGATGTTAGGCCATCCTCTTATAATGAAATTAACCATAGAAGACTTTTATATGTGATGTTAAAATTATTGGGTGGACTAAGTCTAAGACTTGATTGCTTGAAGTAAATTAGTGCAAGGGGTAAAATGGATGGAAGGAAGAGTTATAAAGAATCCTAAGAACCTAAGGGCCATTCGGCCATGTAGAAGAAATCCATATAGGTTGAATTGGATTAGTTAAATGCATGAATTTGGTGTGATTATTTAGCTTGTTGCTTGGTTGTATGTTGAGAAAAATGCATGGGTATTGAATTGACATATTCGGCCATAAGAGAGAATGAATTTGAGCTATTGTATTCGGCTATACATGTATACTTATAAAGTGAATGTATGGCCATAGGTAAGAAGATAAATTTTTAAACTAAAGTACATTAAGGTGATAGAAGGAAGGGTTATAGGGGATCCTAGAGACCTAAGGGCCATTCGCCATGGAAAGGAAATCCAAATGAGTTAAAATTATATTGTGGTGTGAAATCGATTAAATTGAAAAAGTTAAATGCTTGAATTTGGGGTGGTTGTTTAAACTAAATGTATGAAGTAAGGATTCGGTTCCTAGTTTTCTTGAATTTAATTGTGTGTAAATTGTTTTGAGTTGAGTAAAAAGGGATAGAGTGAATATGAACAAAATTTATTTAACATTTTAGATCGGGAACTAAAAGAGAAGAAACAAGATCGAGGAAAAGCAAAGATTATCGAGTAGCCGATTTACACGGCTCATCGACGACCGAGGTAAGTCCTTTAGTTAAATTATGCCAAAGAATAAATTATGGTTATCTTGACTATTAAAAATTGATGAATGTTAATATCCAATTGCATCATGGCCGAATGTATATCTACATATTGGTTGATGATTTATGTTGAGTATATGATGGAAATTATTTTGGCTAATGCAAGATGCATGAGTAAGTCTTGAGCTACTTATTATTTAAAGATCATTTACAAATCTAGTGAATGATAAAATTTGTATAAGCTTGGTGTAAAACCATGAGTTGGCCGAATGTGATAATGATGGATTAGATTGATTTCAAATTTACTTATTGCAATGGGAATAAATGTTTATGATTCGATATGTGATAGTGAAATGTGAAAAGCATATAATAATATTCTGACATTAATCGGGCTTTATGCCTAGCAGGCCTCGTGCCGGTGACATTAATCGGGCTTTATGCCTAGCAGGCCTCGTGCCGGTGACATTAATCGGGCTTTATGCCTAGCAGGCCTCGTGCCGGTGACATTAATCGGGCTTTATGCCTAGCAGGCCTTGTGCCGGTGTTATTTATCGGGCTTTTTGCCTAGCAGGCCTTGTGCCGGTGTTATTTATCGGGCTTCTACGCCTAGCAGGCCTTGTGCCGGTGTTACTTTACGGGCTTTTATGCCTAGCAGGCTTGATGCCGGTGATGTACTTTACCAAAGATAAATCGAATCCTTGTTCAAGATAAATTAAAGTTAATTTATTGGGTTTACGTTTAATTAAGCGGTAAGGTATGTATGCTTAATATTACAGGTTAAATTAATATTGTGAGAATTGTGTTATATGTGCTTGAAATTAATATTGATGGATGTTATATGATGGAATTCGAGTTAGAATGTGCTATTATGGAACAATTGGTTTTCAAGCATAAATGTTTTATTATCATGAGTTAGGACTTACTAAGCTAGTAAGCTTAATTACGTGAAATGTTCTTCTTTGTTTTATAGATTTTGGTCACGTTGCAGACTCGTGAAGGATCTTCAAGAAGTCATCCACACTATCGCCTTCCTTTGGTATTTTGAATTTTTGGTTGTGATTTAGAAGGCATGTATAGGCTAGATGAAGTTTTACAAACATACGATGTTTGACCTTGTATATAATGACCATGCGAATATGGCTAAATATTTGGTTATGTATGTTTTGGGGTTTTGTCATAAATGTGGGTAATAGTGATACTCCTTTAAATCGATGATGTTAGAATATCATGTGAATGTTTTAAGTACAAGCTATCGTCGTAAGTGATTAAAAATGCATGGAGAGTATGAATTGCATGCGAGTATATCCGGTTATAAGCTAGTAAGCATATTTAGTATAGAAACAGTCTTTAGTTACAGCAGTAATGTGAGTTAGAAAAATCACCAAAAATAGGATAAGTTTAATTAGATGGTGAATGAAGTATAGAATTAATCCTTATTGTGTCTATTTTTACATGGAAGAAACATAGTAGGCAAAAGATCTATATATTATGAGATAATTAAGTTTTAGTGAGACCTGCTCTGAATGCATTCGTGAGTCACTGTTCTGTTTTGGAAAAATTGTCAAAAATTGTACAAAAATAATTAGGAAGCATGGGTTATATGTGTAAAACCCTTATTGAGTCTATTTTTCATTGGTATAAACTAGAACAGCATATGAAAATTGTGCAATGAGATAACTGTATTTTTGTAGAGACAGGTCAGAATTGTTAGACAGTGTAATAAGGGTAACTTTGATGAATAAACTGTACTAATTGACCATATGAAAATTTCTGGAAAAATTATGGTGAAATTTTATATGAGTCTAGTTTCAAGGAAAATTTACGGATCTAAATTTCGAGTTTTATAACTCAAGTTATGGTCGATTTAGTCAGCATGACACAGTTGGACAGCTTTAAAATTTTACACCTTAAGTTAATAGTCAAGTCTAGTAATGCCACGTACTCGATTCCGGTAAGGGCATCGGGTAAGGGGTGTTACATTTGATTGGTATCAGAGCTTACGGTTTAGTCGATTCTAGGACTATCGTAGCGCGTGTGAGTCTAGCTATACATGCCTTTACTATATGTTGATAGTGTGGTGACTTCTGACAGCCTGAACTTTGTTTTATATAGTAAATGGACACCGATCCCGAAAGAGCCGTGAGTGATGATGGGGAGAGCGTCGCGCTGACCGTGCCACGGATCAGCGCCGATAGACTCTCGACCTGTTTCGGGTAGCCACGAAGGAGAGACTAAACAAGCCTTTTATCGGATGATGAATGAGTGGTTTGCCCAATTTATTGAGAATAACCCGAATGTACACCAACCTCCACCCTGAATAATCCACTCCGATTCCTTCAAGACTTCGATGATAGATCCGCTGAGATCTAGTAGGCCCCAGCTTGATAAAATCTGAAAATTTGGGGCTGAAGAATTTAAAGCAAATGATGATGATGATGCTTTGAGAGCCGAAATGTGGCTTGATAACACTATACGGTACTTGATGAGCTATCTTGTACTCCTGATGAATGCTTAAAATGTGCCATATCCTTATCGAGGACATCTTTGCATATCACCGGTGGAACACACTAGTATCGATGGTTCCGAAAGAAAAAGTGACATGGGATTTCTTCCAAACTGAATTTACGCAAGAAGTATATTAGCCAAAGATTTATTGATCAAAAGCGAAAAGAGTTCCTTGGAAATTTGAAACAAGGACGAATGATCAGAATTGAGTATGAGCGAAAATTTGTCGAGCTCACCGTTATGCTAGAGAGTGTGTCTCTCTCTGAAGCCATTATGTGTAAAAGATTCAAGACGGCTTAAATGAAGATATAAAGATGTTTGTTGGCGTTCTTGAAATCCAAGAATTTGTAACCTTAGTTGAGAGAGCTTGCAAAGTCAAGAGCTCGGGAAGGAGAAAAGAAAGGCGTCGATACAAGCCGAGAGATATCCGAAAGAGGTCTTGGACAAAGTCTTTCATTCCACGAGCAAGAAGCTCGAGAGATGACTACACCGATGCGTGAAAACTACTACAGATCCGCCTAGACGGGATCGACCTCCTATGAGCTCCCGAGCTACCTCGATAGCTAGTGTTGGTAACATTCCACAAACTAGAGTTGAATGCAAATCTTGTGTGGGAAATGGCACTCGGGGAGTTGTAGATTCCATGATCGGTCTTGCTATAAGTGTGGATCGTCGGTCATTTTATCGAGAGTGTCCGAAGTTAGGCGAAAGCGAATGCGATTCGTAACACTACACCGAACAACGTGCCAATGCGAGGTAGACCACCCGACATTCGGGCAATGTAGGTGGTAGTCGAAAGAAACGAAGAATACTACGAGATCGATCCGAGGCTAGAGCTCGGCTAGAGCATATCTTTGCACGAGCTAGAGAGAATGCTTCCTCCCCGACGTCATTACCGGTACTTTCACTCTTTATGATACTCACGTGATTGCATTAATTGATCCTGGTTCGACTCATTCATATGTGTGTGAAACTTTGAAATTCGGAAAGACTCGCTAGTTGAGTGTACCGAGTTTGTGATTCGAGTGTCCAACCCTTTGGGTAGATGTGTGCTTGTTAATAAAGTGTGTAGAGATTGCCCGTTGATGATTGGGGATTATTGCTTCCCACTAATTTAATGTTGTTGCCCTTTGACGAATTTGATATAATCTTGGGTATGGACCGTTAACTTCACATGAGGCGGTAGTGGATTGTAAAAGAAAGCTTATCGATTTGAGATGTCGAAAGCGGTGAGACCATCGAAATTAAATCTGCGACATAAATGGGTTGCCTACAACAATATCTTCAATGTTAGCCCAAAAGTATGTGAGAAAAGGGTGTGAAGCTTATTTGGCCTATGTCTTTGGATAATAAAATGTCCGAGAAACAAATTGAATCGGTATCGATTGTATGTGAATACCACGATGTGTTTCTGAAGAACTACTGGGACTTACCCTCACGAGAGAGATGAGTTCGGCATTGAGTTGGTACGAGGCGACCCCGATTTCGATAGCTCCGTGCAAGAATGGCGCCTCTTTGATTAAAAGAACTGAAAGCGCAGATTGCAAGAGTTGATGTGATAAGGGCTTCGCACGCACCGAGTTTCTCTCCTTGGGGTGCACCAGTTTTATTTGTGAAAAAGAAGGATGGGACTATGAGAATGTGTATCGATTACCGGCAACTAAATAAGGTGACTATAAAGAATAAGTACCCGTTACCTCGGATTGATGATTTATTTGATCAGTGAAGGAGCTTGATGTTTTCAGATAGATTTGAGATCGGGCTATTATCGATTCTGAGTCGAGATTCGGATGTGCCAAAGATCGCATTCGAGCAGGTACGGACATTATGAGTTTTTAGTTATGCCATTTGGACTCACAAATGCACCTGCTGTTTTTATGGATCTAATGAACCGAGTCTTCCGACGGTTTTTGGATCGGTTTGTAGTAGTATTTATTGATGATATATTGATCTACTCCAAAAATGAAGCGAACACGCTGAGCATTTGAGAGTAGTACTACAAACTTTGAGAAACCAACGGTTATATATGCAAAATTCGATAAGTGTGAGTTACGGATGAATGAAGTCGACTTCTTGGGTCATGTGATTTCGATGTCGGTATTCGGTGGATCCAAATAAAATAGCACCATACTTGATTGGAAACCACCAAAGAATGTTTCCGAGATCCGAAGTTTTCCGGGCCTTGCGGGATATTATAGACGATTTGTAAAAGGTTTTTCCGTAATAGCTACACCTTTGACGAGACTACTACAGAAAGATGTCAAATTTGAGTGGTCGAAAGGTGTCGAAAAAGTTTGAGCAGTTGAAAGCCCTTTTGACCGAGGCTCCAGTGTTAACTCAGCCTGAATCGGGTAAAGAATTTACTATTTTTAGTGATGCTTCCTTGAATGGGTTGGGTTGTGTTTTAATGCAAGAAGGCAAGGTGATAGCCTACGCTTCAAGACAATTGAAGCCACATGAAAAGAATTATCCAACTCACGATCTGGAATTAGCAGCCATTGTATTCGCATTGAAAATTTGGCGTCACTATTTATTCGGTGAAAAATGTCATGTTTATTCAGATCATAAAAGTCTAAAATATTTAATGACTCAGAAAGATCTAAATTTGAGACAACGCCGATGGTTAGAATTGCTTGAAAGACTATGAATTAGTGATTGACTACCATCCGGGAAAGCTAATGTTGTTGCGAATGCGTTAAGTCGAAAATCATTATTCGCTCTTCGTGCATTAAGCGCCGCGGGTGGCTATGTCGATGATGGTTCAATCATAGCCGAGTTACAAGCAAGACCGATGCTTATTCAAAGAAATTTGTGATGCACGAGAAAGTTGATAAAAAGTTAGTTGCTATTCGGATTCGATGTAGAAAACGCTACGAATCGATTTCCGAGATAGATGCAAATGATCGCTTTGAATTATAAGAGTCGATTGTGTGTTCCTTGAACGCAGATTTGATCTGAATGATTAGAGTGAGGCCCATAATGGCTGAATGTCGATACACCGGTAGCACAAAAATGTATAATGATTTGAAACAGATTCTATTGGTGGCACGGCATGAAACGAGATATATCCGAATTTGTCTCCAAGTGTTTAATCATCAACAAATAAAAGCCGAGCATCAAGTACCATCCGGTTTACTTGACCAATCCACGATACCCGAATGGAAATGGGATAGAATTTCCATGGATTTTGTATCTGGACTCCCTATGACACCTAGTAAGAAGGATCTTTGTGTGGGGGTTATCGTTGATAGGCCCGACTAAATCAGCTCATTTTGTACTTTGAGATGCGTCCGACTATTCACTTGACAAACTTGCCGAATTGTATGTGTCGCAGATTGTAAGATTGCACGGTGTACCGAGTTCCATTATTTCAGATAGAGACCCAAGATTTACCTCGCGATTACGGAAGAAATTGCAAGATGCATTAGGTACTAAACTTCATTTTAGTACACCTTCCTTCCATCCGCAAACGTATTTTCGTCGATCTGGCGAACTATTTTGATACTTGAGGACATGTTGAGGTGTTGCGTTCTCGAGTTCGAAGGTGCGTGGGAACGATACCTACCTTTGATTGAGTTTGCTTACAATAATAGCTTTCAATCTAGCATAAAAATGGCACCTTATGAAGCCTTATATGGTGAAAATGTCGCACACCATTGTATTGGGTGAGCTCGGTGAGAATAAGATACACGGGGTTGATTGGATTAAAGAAAGCGAAGCAGGTGGTTGTAATTAGAAGTAATTTGAAAATTCGCCGGATCGTCAAAAGTCCTATGCCGATTTAAAACGCAAGGACATTGAATTTCAAGTCGGAGATCGGGTGTTCTTAAAAGTTTCTCCGTGGAAGAAAATACTCCGATTCGGTCGGAAAGGCAAGTTGAGTCCGAGATTTATCGGACCGTATGAAATCATCGAGCGTATAGGGCACGTGGCTTATCGATTGAAACCGCCTCCTTGACTTAGAAAAGATACACAATGTATTCCACGTTTGATGCTTGCGAGATATAGATCGGATCCGTCCCATGTGATCACCCCATCGTAGATTGAAATTCGATCGATTTGACCTATGATGAAGAACCGATCCGTATCTTAGCTCGGAAACCAAAGAGTTAAGAAATAAGAGGTTCCATTAGTAAAGATTCTATGGAATCGTCACGGAGTTGAAGAGGCTACGTGGGAGATTTGAAGAGTCAATGAAGCAACAATATTCGAACCTATTTATCGGTAAGATTTTCGAGGACGAAAATCCTTAAGAGAGTTATAAGACCAATTTTGACCCTAATCGGAACGGTGGTTTTGGAACCACGAATCCGAGCCTGAGAGTTATTTTAAATATTATGTTTTGTGTCTGTTATGTGTGATTTAGTAAGTGTAAAAATTTCGTGGAAAATCTTAACCATCTAAGTGTTTAAATTGCAAAAGGTCTAAATTGCAAGGAGAACCAAAGTAGTGGGCATTAATAAAAAGGGGCTAAGTAAATGGTCCATTAAACATGGGGATTTGCATGTCAAATTCCCATTTTTTTAAACAAGGTGGACTGCAAGCATGCCTTTTATGTTCTTTTTTTTATTTTGTATGATATTTAGGCATTATTAAATTAAAAGCATGCCAAGAATATATGCTTTTTAATTATATATATTGATTTTAGTAATTTTATAAGAAAAAGCATGCTATATTTTATGATAAAAGATAAAAACAAAAGGAAAATAATTCCCCCTTCATTCATCCCCTTCTTACCCGATTCTTACCTTGAAGAGAAGAGAAGAGCTTCATCCTCCCCCATTCGGCCCTTGCATGCAATAGGATAGGTAAGAATTGAACTTGATTTTTAAAACCGCCTTGATATGGCTTAAATTCTTGATCATTTTTCTTTTGAAACAAACAAAAGTTGTTAATATTGGTATGATGAGATTCGGCCATGGGGGATAATGTTGTAGTTTGTTGTGTTAATAAGTTAGATAATATGAGAAGAAATGGCATGAACTTGTAAGAAGATTTGGTTGATTTGGCTTGAAGATACCTTCAAAGCTGGCCGAATATTGGGATGGATATTCATGAAAATTTCTCCTTGTGTTTTGATGTTAGGCCATCCTCTTATAATGAAATTAACCATAGAAGACTTTTATATGTGATGTTAAAATTATTGGGTGGACTAAGTCTAAGACTTGATTGCTTGAAGTAAATTAGTGCAAGGGGGTAAAATGGATGGAAGGAAGAGTTATAAAGAATCCTAAGAACCTAAGGGCCATTCGGCCATGTAGAAGAAATCCATATAGGTTGAATTGGATTAGTTAAATGCATGAATTTGGTGTGATTATTTAGCTTGTTGCTTGGTTGTATGTTGAGGAAAATGCATGGGTATTGAATTGACATATTCGGCCATAAGAGAGAATGAATTTGAGCTATTGTATTCGGCTATACATGTATACTTATAAAGTGAATGTATGGCCATAGGTAAGAAGATAAATTTTTAAACTAAAGTACATTAAGGTGATAGAAGGAAGGGTTATAGGGGATCCTAGAGACCTAAGGGCCATTCGGCCATGGAAAGGAAATCCAAATGAGTTAAAATTATATTGTGGTGTGAAATCGATTAAATTGAAAAAGTTAAATGCTTGAATTTGGGGTGGTTGTTTAAACTAAATGTATGAAGTAAGGATTCGGTTCCTAGTTTTCTTGAATTTAATTGTGTGTAAATTGTTTTGAGTTGAGTAAAAAGGGATAGAGTGAATATGAACAAAATTTATTTAACATTTTAGATCGGGAACTAAAAGAGAAGAAACAAGATCGAGGAAAAGCAAAGATTATCGAGTAGCCGATTTACACGGCTCATCGACGACCAAGGTAAGTCCTTTAGTTAAATTATGTCAAAGAATAAATTATGGTTATCTTGACTATTAAAAATTGATGAATGTTAATATCCAATTGCATCATGGCCGAATGTATATCTACATATTGGTTGATGATTTATGTTGAGTATATGATGGAAATTATTTTGGCTAATGCAAGATGCATGAGTAAGTCTTGAGCTACTTATTATTTAAAGATCATTTACATATCTAGTGAATGATAAAATTTGTATAAGCTTGGTGTAAAACCATGAGTTGGCCGAATGTGATAATGATGGATTAGATTGATTTCAAATTTACTTATTGCAATGGGAATAAATGTTTATGATTCGATATGTGATAGTGAAATGTGAAAAGCATATAATAATATTCTGACATTAATCGGGCTTTATGCCTAGCAGGCCTCGTGCCGGTGACATTAATTGGGCTTTATGCCTAGCAGGCCTCGTGCCGGTGACATTAATCGGGCTTTATGCCTAGCAGGCCTTGTGCCGGTGTTATTTATCGGGCTTTTTGCCTAGCAGGCCTTGTGCCGGTGTTATTTATCGGGCTTCTACGCCTAGCAGGCCTTGTGCCGGTGTTACTTTACGGGCTTTTATGCCTAGCAGGCTTGATGCCGGTGATGTACTTTACCAAAGATAAATCGAATCCTTGTTCAAGATAAATTAAAGTTAATTTATTGGGTTTACGTTTCAGGTAAGCAGGTAAGGTATGTATGCTTAATATTACCTGGGTTAAATTAATATTGTGAGAATTGTGTTATATGTGTTTGAAATTAATATTGATGGATGTTATATGATGGAATTCGAGTTAGAATGTGCTATTATGGAACAATTGGTTTTCAAGCATAAATGTTTTATTATCATGAGTTAGGACTTACTAAGCTAGTAAGCTTAATTACGTGAAATGTTCTTCTTTGTTTTATAGATTTTGGTCACGTTGCGGACTCGTGAAGGATCTTCAAGAAGTCATCCACACTATCGCCTTCCTTTGGTATTTTGAATTTTTGGTTGTGATTTAGAAGGCATGTATAGGCTAGATGAAGTTTTACAAACATACGATGTTTGACCTTGTATATAACAGCCATGCGAATATGGCTAAATATTTGGTTATGTATGTTTTGGGGTTTTGTCATAAATGTGGGTAATAGTGATACTCCTTTAAATCGATGATGTTAGAATATCATGTGAATGTTTTAAGTACAAGCTATCGTCGTAAGTGATTAAAAATGCATGGAGAGTATGAATTGCATGCGAGTATATCCGGTTATAAGCTAGTAAGCATATTTAGTATAGAAACAGTCTTTAGTTACAGCAGTAATGTGAGTTAGAAAAATCACCAAAAATAGGATAAGTTTAATTAGATGGTGAATGAAGTATAGAATTAATCCTTATTGTGTCTATTTTTACATGGAAGAAACAGAGTAGGCAAAAGATCTATATATTATGAGATAATTAAGTTTTAGTGAGACCTGCTCTGAATGCATTCGTGAGTCACTGTTCTGTTTTGGAAAAATTGTCAAAAATTGTACAAAAATAATTAGGAAGCATGGGTTATATGTGTAAAACCCTTATTGAGTTTATTTTTCATTGGTATAAACTAGAAGAGCATATGAAAATTGTGTAATGAGATAACTGTATTTTTGTAGAGACAGGTCAGAATTGTTAGACAGTGTAATAAGGGTAACTTTGATGAATAAACTGTACTAATTGACCACATGAAAAATTCTGGAAAAATTATGGTGAAATGTTATATGAGTCTAGTTTCAAGGAAAATTTACGGATCTAAATTTCGAGTTTTATAACTCAAGTTATGGTCAATTTAGTCAGCATGACACAGTTGGACAGCTTTAAAATTTTACACCTTAAGTTAATAGTCAAGTCTAGTAATGCCACGTACTCGATTCCGGTAAGGGCATCGGGTAAGGGGTGTTACATACTCGATCTATCACAAGAGATAAGAAAGTCCGTATAAGACCAAGCCTAGGTAGGGCATCGGCAATCAAGTACAGATATCATGTAAGTCCAAGGCAAGCTTGGCATTGAACAGATATCATGTAAGTCCAAGGCAAGCTTGGGATTGAACAGATATCATGTAAGTCCAAGGCAAGCTTCGCATTGAACAGATATCATGTATGTCCAAGGCAAGCTTGGCATTGAACAAATATCATGTAAGTCCAAGGCAAGCTTGGCATTGAATAGTTATCAAGAAAAAGACTTCATATAAGTCCATGTCAAGACATGGCCTCGAAACCAAGATGAGACTTAGTATCCTCGGTTATTCGTAGAAATTCATCGGGCAAATGAGTAAAGTTAAAATGAGATGACAAGAAAGCTAAATGAGTAAAGTTATTATCAAGTTGGAATTGAGTAATATTTATGTTATGAATGATGAATCAGAGATCAAGATTATTATGTTAAAGTATGTTGATCAATGTGATTAAGTGATACAGGAATTTTGTTTACATTACAAGTATGAGAATATTAAGTATCATGAGACACGTAAGAATTGGTATGAGTAAGTAAGCTCTACAGCTGAAACCTATGATACCATTGTTAGGTCAATTGGTTTATATTAAGCAAGTATATTGATATGTGCTTTACATGCGAACTCACTAAGCTAAATGCTTACTTCTTTAATTCTTTCTTCTATGTAGACCCGCCAAGCTAACTTGTGGATCGTTGGAGTGGAGCTCGTAGGACACTATCAATCCTTATTTTGGTATATCCAAATTATTTTACTGAGTATGGCATGTACTTTGAGAACATGTTTAAGGAAGGGTTATTGTATAAGTTATTAAGTTATTATTCTTTTGTAAATGGCTAAGTGATTGGCCAAATTGACCATGTATGTATGTTTATTGAAGTCAATGAAGTGTGTAGTATTATTATTGAAAATGTATTGGCTGATCTTAGTTTCAGGGTGGCAAATGGCTTGGTAAATAGGCTTTAAGTGCCCACACGGTTGGACACACGGGCGTGTGTCTAGGCCGTGTATACCCTGCACCTTATTATTTTAAAAATAAGATAGGCCACGGTTACTCCCCACGGCCGTTTGTATGAGCCATGTAGGACACACGGTTTGGACATGGGCGTGTGCCCAAGTTGTGTGGATCAACGCAGTTGCTTCCCACGGTTGGACAACACGGGCGTGTCAATACCGTGTGAATAAAGTCAGTAACTCCCCACGGTTGTAGGCATGGGCGTGTCTAAGGGTGCACGGGCGTGTCCCTTGTCACATGGGCGTGTGAACCCTACTTCAAGTAAGAGTTTTTGACTAAGTCCTGAAAGTTTTCGGATAAGTGTTTAAGGCCTCGTAGGCCCATCAAATGCATGATTAGTCTAAGAAAGAGAAGTTTTAAGTCGTAACGAAATTTTACGGCCCGTAAGTGTATGTTTATGTGAGATCAAGCATGGTAATGTCTTGTATCCAGTCCTAGCATCAGACATGGGCATGGGGTGTTACATTTAGTGGTATCAGAGCTATGGTATAGAAGATTCTAGGACTAGCGTTGCACGAGCATGAGTCTAGCTATACATGCCATATGTAAGAATGTTTTTATAATGATAGTGTGATGACTCCTGACGACTTAAATTATGTTTATACATATAGTAAATGGATTCGTAAAGAGCTGTGCCGGATGATGTAGAAAGTAACGCATCAGCTCCTGCTGAAGGGACGGTGCCGAATGAGAACGAGAATAGACCCACTACGGTGAGTCAAAGAGGAGGAGAAGAGGCTAGAGAAGCCTTCCTGAAACACCCCAAACCCGGCCCACGAGTCTCGACCGGATCTGGTATGTTCCTCGAGTAAAATGGTTTAAACTTTTTAGATTACTTTGGAAAATTTGGATGGTTTTGAAAGAGATTTTACTTTGTGTTGGGCTCGAGTTGAAACAAGTTTATCTTATGTTGAAACCCATTTGTTTTAGAGTGTCCAAATCATTTAGAGTTTATTTTTAAAATAAACTTTCATAATCTTTTAACTTGATTAAATTCGTAACATAATGAGTTCAAATAAAAAAAAACATGCATAAAACAGTTCATACTTTGGCCTTATTACATCAAAATTCAAAACCCGAAATAAATTCAAAGTATTTAAAATATAAATATGTCCAAAATCAAATAAAATCCCGAACTGAGCATGGCCACCGTCAAGTTCCTACCGACCCAGTCCATCACTGATCATCACCTGAAAAATATTCCCACAACGGGGTGAGTCATACAGACTCAGTGTGTACAACCAACACTAAGTCCAACAGTTTAGGCATAACAGTCCATACAAATACATTTAGCAGAAATAAAGAAAATGATGCAAACTCGAACCCAAAACCTAGGTACCATCCGCTACACATCACCTATACCAACCTGCACACCGTGGGGACTACTAAGTCAACCCTCCATCCGCTACACATCATCGAAGGCAGTCGCTGCAGTCGACGTGCTCATCGCCCTTATATATTATGGCATAGCCACCAGATAACATTTTGTGTCAAGAGACACCGCATTCAGATACTGTGACTGGAGTCACCACATTCAGATACTGTGACCGAAGTCACCACATTCACTTCCCCTTCCATAATAACCCATATGCCCATGTCATACATATCATGCACAGATTATGTCCCATTCTTTATTTCACATTCCTATAATTTCACATATGCTATAACAGATCACATTATACTCATAGTCGGAGTAGGAAACGTACCTGAGTACTTTGTACCATTGCATGGTACCTTTGGCCACATTCACATTAATAAAACACATATATATATATATATATCAAATTTATTGCCTTAAATCTATTAAGAGCTAGTGTAGGGTACACACCTGATTTACTTAGCGAATTTACTGAAATCCCGAAGAATCCCGATCTGTTGCTCGAGATCTTGGTTACTATATTCGGCCATTACTAGGCATATTAGCAAAGAGCTTTTCGGCTAAATAATCAAATCCCGAGGGATTATCACAACCCAAAACCTTACCTTGCTACCGATTTGATTAGCAATCAAACCCCGAAGCTTGTAGTCTTTCTCTCTTGTAATCGACTAGCACTAGATCACTTTAACTTGGTTAGTTTCGGCTTTTAAACATTTAAGAAACAGATCGGAATCTAAGTATGGCCTTGGCCGAATGTACATATGTACTCACCTTGTGATTTCAAATCCCGAAAAGTACTATTTGATTGGGTATCTGTCGAAACCACTATGGCAAGTGTTAGATCCAATTCTATCATTTAATCTTAACAAATGGCCCTTGGTCGAATAGTGCATGTCACTTACCTTGATGAATCGAACCCACGTAACTTCTTTACCGCTCCTTCACGCTAGCTACAACAAAGAAAACACTAGATTATGGCCTATGAACATTCGGCCAACCTTAGCCAAGTCCTACTCACACGATTTCGGCACACCAAATGAAGACGAGATAAAACCGATTACTTAAAGACATACTTACCGCTATCGTTGCTTGTGAAGACCAAGAGAAAATAGATTTCGGCTATCTATTTTGGCTTTAAAGGCTTGCGGCAAAGAAGAGAAAATAGGCACTTTGGTATTCGGCTATCACAAGTATGTTTTCGGCCTTGAGAAACTTGTGAGAAGAAGGAGTGAAGGCAATGGTGGTTCAGCTAACCAAAAGAAAAGAAGAATGGGAGAGGCTTAAGAGAAGTCGGCAATGGTGAGGGTGAAGAAGTTTCGGCCCTTAGCAAAATAATTGAGAAAATGAGAGGATTTTTCTTGACTACAAATTTCGGCAAGAAACACTAGAGGAGAAACAAATAAAATTCGGCCCTTACCCCCTATACGTAACCAAATATACCAACCCAAGGAGCCCCCCATTCGGCCACTACCTCATCCCTTATCAAATCCCTTGATAATCTCCTATTTTCTCTCTACTCTCCTCATTCAAACATTTTGAATAAGTCCACACTTATCCCCCTCTTCTTAGCCGAATTTTTAAAGGAATTATCCAAGTCTAATCCTCATCTATTGAGAGTCCATATGCCGCCCAACAGCTCCTCCTATTTGATGCAAAAACAAATGCTCCCATTTGCTTCCTCCGCAACTCGAACCTTGGCCCATTACACCTATTTGTGGCGTCACTTACAGAGGCCTTAAGTGGCGCCTCCAAGCCACTTTTCCAAGCCCAATTGTGTGTCATGTTTCACATACAATTTCTCTTAAGGCCTATCAATCTTAGCTTCCTCTTTTAAACTTAAAATCTACTAATTTCTAAGGCATTCCCCTATTTTCTAAAGTTCATAAAATTCACACAACACATGCATAACACACAAAGGCATGCTATTTCATATCGTTAAGCAAAATGCACAAGCCCAATTTTGGAATATTACAGTTCTACCGCCTTTAAAATAATTTCGACCTCGAAATTACCTGGCAAAAATAAGTGAGGGTATTGCTGTCACATTGCCTCTTCTGGCTCCCACGAAGCTTCCTCCGGTCCATGATTATGCCATAACACTTTGACTAAAGGAACTGATTTCCTTCGTAATAATTTCACGTCCCGTTCCAACATCTGAATCGGCTCTTCTTCATAGGACAAATCTAGCCTTAGCTCCACCTCTTCAACCGAAACCACGTGAGATGGATCCGATTGATAACGACGTAGCATAGAAACATGAAATACGTCGTGCATCTGCTTCAATTTCAAAGGCAACTCTAACTGGTATGCCACTGGTCCAAATCGCTTCAATACCCGATAAGGTCCTATAAACCTTGGACTTAACTTCCCTTTGCGACCAAACCTCATCACTTTCTTCCATGGCGAAACCTTAAGAAACACTTGATCTTCCACAGCAAATTCTATCTCCTTCCGTTTCAGATCCGTGTACGACTTTTGCCTATCAGATGCTTCCTTCAACCGTGCCCAAATTACCTCAACCTTTTCCTCAGACTCTGCCACAATTTTTGGACCTAAAACTCGACGTTCCCCTAATTCCATCCAACATGTAGGAGTGCGACATTTCCGTCCATACAGCGTTTTATACGGTGCCATCCGAATACTGGCCTAATAGCTATTATTGTACGCAAATTTCGCTAAAGGCAAATAGGCCTCCCAACTTCCTCTGAAGTCTATTACACAGCCTCTTAACATATCCTCCAACACTTGGATTACCCATTCAGAATGCCCGTCAGACTGTGGATGAAAAGCCGTAGTGAAATCCAATCTGGTGCCCAAAGCCTGATGTAATGCTTTCCAAAACTAAGACGTAAACCTTGGGTCTCTATTCGAAATGATTGACAGCGGCACTCCATACAACCTTACAATCTCTGCCACATATAACTTCGCCATCTTCTGCAAAAAATAGTTAACCCTTACTGGAATGAAGTGCACGGACTTTGTCAACCGATCCACTATTACCCATACCGAGTCATTCTTAGTAGGCGTAAGGGGAAGCCTACTAACGAAGTCCATGGTAATTCTCTCCCACTTCCACTGCAGAATCTTGATTGGCTGAAGTAACCATGACGGAACCTGATGTTCAGCCTTAACTTGCTGACATGTCAAGCACTTGCCGACAAATTCGATAACTTCCTGTTTTAGACCAGGCCACCAAAATTGTTCCCTTAAATCCCTGAAGAATTCTCCGCCTAAGTTCCTCATTCTTCGGCATACAAACCTTACCCTTGAAACACAATACTTCATCACTGGATATACTGTAATCCTCTAAACCACCAATCCGAACTTGCCGTGTCTTAGCACTTAGATCCTCATCAGCCAACTGGCCCTCTTTTACCTCACTCAACCATGTCGGTTTGACTTGCAACTCCGCCAACAGACTTCCATCGTCATACAAACTCAAATGCGCAAACATCACCCTCAGATCCGACACTACCTTCCGACTCAGGGGATCTGCTACCACATTCGCCTTGCCCGGGTGATACTCTATAGAACAATCATAGTCCTTCAGTAATTCCACCCACCTTCATTGTCTCGAGTTCACTCATACGCTTGCAAGATACTTGAGGCTCTTGTGGTCTGTGTAAATCATTGACTTTTCTCTATAAAGGTAGTGCCTCCACACCTTAAGAGCAAAGACCACTGCCGCTAATTCTAAATCATGCGTCGGGTAGTTAACTTCATGCGGCCTTAATTGTCGAGACGCATACGCGACTACTTTCCCATCTTGCATCAGTATGCAACCCAATCCTGTATGAGAAGCGTCACAATACACCATGAAGTCCTTTCCTGCCTCAGGCTGAATCAAAACCGGAGCTTCAGTCAAGACCCTCTTAAGCTTTTCAAAGCTCTCCTGTTGTTTATCCGTCCATACAAAAGGTACTTCCTTCCTTAGCAGCTTTGTCAAAGGTGCGGCTATCAATGAGAATCCTTCCATAAACCTTCTGTAGTAGCCTACCAATCCCAAGAAACTACGAATCTCAGCCACAAACTTTGGTGGTTTCCAATCCAACACCGCTTCAATCTTTCTAGGATCCACCCTTATTCCTTCAGCCGACACTACATGCCCTAAGTATGTAACCTCCTTAAGCTAAAATTCACACTTGCTGAATTTGGCATAAAGCTTCTTCTCCCTTAACACTTGCAACACTATTCGGAGATGCTCATCATGTTCTTCCTCTGACTTGGAATATACTAGAATGTCGTCAATGAATACAACGACGAACCGATCCAAGTAAGGTTGAAAAACCCAGTTCATCATATCCATGAATGCGGCTGGGGCGTTCATCAAACCAAACGGCGTCACTAAGAACTCATAGTGCCCGTATCTTGTTCGGAAAGCCGTCTTATGAATATCTGCCTCTTTCACCTTAAGTTGATGATAACCCGACCGTAGATCTATCTTCGAAAATACTGCTGCTCCCTTCAGCTGATCAAACAAGTCATCTATCCTTGGCAAGGGATACTTGTTCTTGATGGTCAGCTTATTCAATTAACGATAATCTATGCACATACGCATAGTTCCGTCCTTCTTCTTCACAAACAGGACCGGTGCTCCCCATGGAGACACACTGGGTCGAATAAACCCACGATCGAGCAACTCCTAGATTTGAGCCTTGAGCTCAACCAACTCCTTTGGTGCCATTCTATATGGGGCAATTAACACAGGAGCTGTTCCCGTAGCAAGTCAATTCCAAACTCCACTTCCCTGCCTGGGGGTATTCCAGGTAATTCCTCCGGAAAGACATCCACAAAATCCCTTACTGTCCTTACTCCACTAACTCCCCCTTCCTTAGCATCCAATGCACTAACGAAAGTCAAGAAAGCCTTGCACCCTTTCCGAACCATCTTTACAACCTTAAGTGCTGAAACTACATTAGACAAGTAGTTTCTTCTTTCTCCTACCATAACTATCACCTCATCCTCTGGGGTCTTTAACTCCATTTGCTTGGCTGTACAATCCAACACAGCCCGATCTTCCACTAGCCAATCCATGCCGAGTATGAGATCGAATTCTCCGAAGGGTTGTTCCATTAAGTCGGCAGGAAAGTTCACTCCCTGAATCTCTAGAGGTACACTCCGAAAGATTTTATTCACCACTACAGTTTGACCTAGTGGGCTTACTACAGTCATCTCCCTAGCAGAAAGTTCAGAGGCTATGCCTAGTGTTTCAACTACACTTCATGCAACATAGGAGTGGGTCGAACCCACATCAATCAGAGCAATATAAGGTTTACCAAATACAAGGAACGTACCGGTTATGACGTCCGGCGCGTCTCCATCCTCCCTCCGACGAACCGCATAAACTAGACCCGGCTGTCTTGCCTCTGTATTCTCGACACCTTTGCCAGGTGTTCCTCGTCCCCTTCTAGCACCGTTACCTCTACCATTCAGACCACGACCTCACTGAGGCTGCTGTCCACCTCTACCAGCCTGATTAACATTCTGAGCTGCTGGTCGATTCCCATCTGGTTTCATCAAACAGTCCTTAATCATGTGGTCATTAGATCCACACTTAAAACATCCTCCCATCTTCTTCCAACACTCTCCTAGATGCATCTTCCCACATTGATTACATGTACGATACTGCCCTCCTATAGCAGTTTGCTGACCTCGCGGCCTATCAACTCTCGGCCTTTTTTGAACATTACCAGATGATCCTGACGATCCTGACGGTCCAAATCCTCTTTTCTGCCTATTCCGATTAGTATTCTGTCTTACAGAGTCCTTAATTCCCTCGGCTACCTTAGCCTTCTCTACCAACACTGCGAACTCCCTCTCTTGCTGCGGAGCTATCAATAACCTTAGATCGTCTCTTAGTCCGTCCTCAAACCGGACACACCGCTCATGTTCAGTAGCCACCATCCCTATAGCATAATGGCTCAGCCTTAAGAATTCAGCCTCGTATGCTGCCACAGACTTATTTCCTTGAACCAGCCCCAGAAATGCCTTCCTCTGTGCACCAATGTAGTGAGTACCAACATACTTCTTCTGATATGCCGCTTTAACATATTCCCAAGTAAGTTCCTCAGCCGTAGCACTATCCCGAACCGTGAGCCACCATTGATATGACTCATCGCGGAGAAACGACACTAACCCTTTCAGTTTTTCCTCAGCGGTCAAATCGAGCTCATCCATGATCCGCTCAGTCGCTTCCAACGATGCTTCCGTAGTATTGGGTGCCACACCGATCGCCACGGAACACCTCACTCATTGGCTCGAGTCGCCGGTACAAACTTTCGAGTGCCCATATTCCCTCCAAAGACCACCACCATATTCGTAACTCGTAGCACACGGCTGCGATACAAACATCATCTCCCGTCTCGATCTTGGCTTTGCTCAAAGACCAACAAATGTGGTGGTGGTGGTGGTACCTCATTCTCAGATCCTTGACCCGATCTAACAGGTTTCGACACGGTCATTCGGCCTTGACCGCGTCCTCGTACGTTACGACCATGTCCCCTAGAGCTCATTTCTACTATCGTACTTTAATCTGATTAAGAAATTTTTATGCATTAGTATATGTTCCACTGATTATCCGCGAAGAAATTTTTATGAAAGAAGTTTATGAGTAGTTCTTTCGATCAATCAAAGTTTCAAGTTCTCTATCCTAATTCAAAAAAGCACATTCATCCAAACATTCATTCAGTAGTACCTAGCACACACATTCACTATTCGAACTTCCTTGTCTATTCCTATCCTAGGGGTATTTTCTTAATTTGTCCTACAGGGGTATTTTGGTAATAAGTCGGGGTCAATTTGAAAAAATCTCTAGAAATCAAAGGTGTGTCAAAATTTGCAAAACTTGGGGTTCTTTTGAGAATTTGTTTTCCAAATCGGGGCCGTTGCATAAATTTTGGAAATCAGGGGTCATTTTGGTAATTTTGTAAAGCAGGGGTAATTTCATAAATTTCCAAATCAAGGTGTCTTGGTATTTCGCAAAGATAAGGTTTTTGGACATTTTTGCAAAAATTTGAAAATTTTATTAAAATCAGGGGTAGTATGGAAATTTTGAAATCCAAGGGCATTTTAGTAATTTTTCCCACTAGGGGTATTTAGGTAATTTTGTAAATCGAAAATATTTTGGAAAATTTTCGAACTAGGTTTTGCTACAATTTAAAGGGGTAATTTAGTGATTTTAAAACTAGGGTTTCCATGAAAATACGGCTAGTCCCTTTCGGGTTTTAATTATTGGGTTTAGCCCGTGAATGAGTCCTCTTGGTTAGGGTGAACCGGTCTACGCACTGTAGGATTCCAAATAAGAGGAGGTGAGTCACTAGGACTGCTTAAGTACCAGGCTCTTCTGGATCCAATCCTATACATGCGCACAAAGGTTGCCACACCCTAACTCGGCGACTTAGCCACAGGTTTGTTTACTTAGGCACTTAAGTCTTATATGATTGTTGGGGTAAACTAGTCCTAGGGTTCAAGTACCTAGTATACTAATCTACGTTCCATTTCTACCCTTCTACAAGTCATACTATAAATCACACAGTAGTTAGAAGTACTTACCTGGTGGACTTCGGGTCGGAGACTTGGGTGCCATGCCTGAAAACCTATTTTTTTTTCATAAAAGTTTTTCTCAAAACTTGTTTGGGCCTTATTTTAAAAACATTATGGGCTTTAAACCCAAGGCTGAGAGTTTAAAACTGGACTCTGATACCAAGCTGAAACACCCCAAACCTGGCCCACGAGTCTCAACTGGATCTGGTATGTTCCTCGAGTAAAACGGTTCAGACTTTTTAGATTACTTTGGAAAATTTGGATGGTTTAGAAAGAGATTTTACTTTGTGTTGGGCTCGAGTTGAAACAAGTTTTTCTTATGTTGAAACCCATTTGTTTTAGAGTGTCCAAATCATTTAGAGTTTATTTTTAAAATAAACTTTCATAATCTTTTAACTTGATTAAATTCGTAACATAATGAGTTCAAATAAAAAAAAACATGCATAAAATGCCATACTTTGGCCTTATTACATCAAAATTCAAAACCCAAATAAATTCAAAGTATTTAAAATATAAACATGTCCAAAATCAAATAAAATCCCGAAAGCAGCATGGCCACCGCAAGTTCCTCGCCGACCCTACCCATCACCGATCATCACCAAAAAATATTCCCACAACGGGTGAGTCATCTGACTTTAGTGTGTACAACCAACACTAAGTCCAACAGTTTAGGCATAACACTCCATACAAATACATTTAGCAGAATTAAAGAAAATGATGCAAGCTCGAACCCAAAACCTAGGTACCATCCGCTACACATCACCCGTACCAACCTGCACACCGCGGGGACTACTAGGTCAACCCTCCATCCGCTACACATCATCGAAGGCGATCATTTGCGATCGACGTGCTCATCGCCCTTATATATTATGGCATAGCCACCAGATAACATTTTGTGTCAAGAGACACCACATTCAGACACTGTGACCGAAGTCACCATATTTAGATACTGTGACCAAAGTCACCATATTCACTTCCCCTTCCATAATAACCCATATGCCCATGTCATACGCATCATGGACAGATTATGTCCCATTCTTTATTTCACATTCCTATAATTTCACATATGCTATAACAGATCACATTATACTCATAGTCGGAGTAGGAAACGTACCTGAGTACTTTGTACCATTGCATTGTACCTTTGGCCACATTCACATTAATAAAACACATATATATATCAAATTTATTGCCTTAAATCTATTAAGAGCTAGTGTGGGGTACACACCTGATTTACTTAGCGAATTTATTGAAATCCCGAAGAATCTCGATCTATTGCTCTAGATATTGGTTGCTATATTCGGCCATTACTAGGCATATTAGCAAAGAGCCTTTCGGCTAAATAATCAAATCCCGAGGGATTATCACAACCCAAAACCTTACCTTGCTGCCGATTTGATTAGCAATCAAATCCCGAAGCTTGTAGTCTTTCTCTCTTGTAATCGGCTAGCACTAGATCACTTTAACTTGGTTAGTTTCGGCTTTTAAACATTTAAGAAACAGATCGGAATCTAAGTATGGCCTTGGCCGAATGAACATATGTACTCACCTTGCGATTTCAAATCCCGAAAAGTGCTATTTGGTTGGGTATCTGTCGAAACCACTATGGCAAGTGTTAGATCCAATTCTATCATTTAATCTTAACAAATGGCCCTTGGCCGAATAGTGCATGTCACTTATCTTGATGAATCGAACCCACGTAACTTCTTTACTGCTCCTTCATGCTAGCTACAACAAAGAAAACACTAGATTATGGCCTATGAACATTCGGCCAACCTTAGCCAAGGCCTACTCACACGATTTCGGCACACCAAATGAAGATGAGATAAAACCGATTACTTAAAGACATATTTACCGCTATCATTGCTTGTAAAGACCAAGAGAAAATAGATTTTGGCTATCTATTTCAGCTTTAAAGGCTTACGGCAAAGAAGAGAAATTAGGCACTTTGGTATTTGGCTATCACAAGTATGTTTTCGGCCTTGAGAAACTTGTGAGAAGAAGGAGTGAAGGCAATGGTGGTTCGGCTAACCAAAAGAAAAGAAGAATGGGAGAGGCTTAAGAGAAGTCGGCAATGGTGAAGGTGAAGAAGTTTCGGCCTTTAGGAAAATAATTGAGAAAAGGAGAGGATTTTTCTTGACTACAAATTTTGGCAAGAAACACTAGAGGAGAAACAAATAAAATTCGGCCCCTACCCCCTATACATGACCGAATATACCAACCCAAGGAGCCCCCCATTCGGCCACTACCTCATCCCTTATCAAATCCCTTGATAATCTCCTATTTTCTCTCTACTCTCCTCATTCAAACATTTTGAATAAGTCCACACTTATCCCCCTCTTCTTAGCCGAATTTTTAAAGGAATTATCCAAGTCTAATCCTCATCTTTTGAGAGTCCATATGCCGCCCAACAGCTCCTCCTATTTGATGCAAAAACAAATGCCCCCATTTGCTTCCTCCGCAACTCGAACCTTGGCCCATTACACCTATTTGTGGCGTCACTTACAGAGGCCTTAAGTGGCGCCTCCAAGCCACTTTTCCAAGCCCAATTGTGTGTCATGTTTCACATACAATTTCTCTTAAGGCCTATCAGCCTTAGCTTCCTCTTTTAAACTTAAAATCTACTAATTTCTAAGGCATTCCCCTATTTTCTAAAGTTCATAAAATTCACACAACACATGCATAACACACAAAGGCATGCTATTTCATATCGTTAAGCAAAATGCACAAGCCCAATTTTGGAATATTACACTTTCTCCATATGATTAATGCCTAGTATACGGAGTTCGTTCGTGTGAATCCGAATGCACAACCCCTCCACCCCCGTCTGTTCAACAATCTGCTCCAGTAGCCCCTCAAGTAGTAGAGGTGGTAAGAGGAGATAAACCACCAATTGATAGGATCAGGAAACATGGGGCAGAAGAGTTTCGGGCAAAAAGAGATAATGATCCAGAGAAGGCTGAATTCTGGTTAGAAAATACCATCAGGGTATTTAATGAGTTGTCATGCACCCCTGAAGAATGCATGAAGTGTGTAGTCTCTCTTTTAAGAGACTCTGCTTACCAATGGTGGAACACACTTTTGTCAGTAGTACCGAGGGAAAGAATCACATGGGAATTCTTCCAAGAAGAGTTCAAGAAAAAGTATATCAGCCAAAGGTTTGTAGACCAGGAGAGGAAGGAATTTCTAGAGCTGAAGCAAGGCAAGATGTCAGTAGCTGATTATGAGCGAGAGTTTACAGGACTTAGCAAGTGCGCTCGCTAATGTGTATCCACTGAGGCCATTATGAGTAAAAGGTTTGAAGATGGATTAAATGAAGACATAAAGTTGTTAGTTGTTGCCCTGGAGTTAAAAGTATTTGTTGTACTAGTACAAAGGGCTTGTAAAGCCGAAGAACTAGTAAAAGAGAAGAAGAAGTCTGAAATGGAGTCTCGTGACTCTAGAAAGAGACAGTGGAATAAATCATTCCAACCTTCGTCCAAGAAGTCAAGAAATTTCCCTGCTCGATCTGCTACTTCCACTGATTTTCAAGAAAAGACAAGAGTAAGCAATATATGGGAAATAAAGCACAGACGACTTCAGTTACTAGTGTGGGAAATATTCAATCTGACAGACCTGATTGCCCATAGTGTGGCAGATGTCATTTTGGAGAATGCCGAGCACATGAAAATGCATGTTTTAGATATGGTTCCCAAGACCATTTTATAAAAGATTGTCCAGAGATGATTAAAGAAGAGAGAACTTAGAACCAGAGATCCGAGAGTATGGTCAGAGGGAGACCGCAAAGGAACTCGGGAAGTGGGGCAAGTGGAAGAGGTAACCCTCGAGAGCAGGCCACAAGACCTGAGGGTAGAGCGCCTACAAGGACCTATGCCATTCGCGCTCACGAAGAGGCATCTTCTCATGATGTTATTACGGGTACCTTTTCTCTTTTTCAAACCAAAGTTATTGCTTTAATAGATCCTGGATCCACACACTCTTACATTTGTATGATATTAGTATCCGATTTGAGTATGCTTATAGATTCTACAGAATTTACGATTAAAGTGTCTAATCCTTTAGGCAAGAGTGTGTTAGTTGATAAAGTATGTAAAGATTGTCCATTAATAATTAGAGGTCATTGCTTTAAAGCAAATCTTATGTTGTTACCATTTGATGAGTTTGACCTCATTATTGGAATGGATTGGTTGACTGCTCATAATGTAATAGTCAATTGTGGGAAGAAGTGTATAGACATGAAATGTGAAAATGGGGATATTCTTCATGTCGAATTAGATGAATATGTTAGATTGCCGGTAATGATCTCTAATATGACAGCACAGAGATGTTTAAGAAAAGGGTACGAATCATATCTGGCCTTTGTGATGAATGACAAAGAAATAGAGTTAAAGATTTAGTCAGTACCGATAGTTTGTGAGTACCGGGATGTTTTTCCTGAGGAATTGCCAGGACTACCGCCAGCTAGAGAGGTTGAGTTCAGCATTGAGCTAGTTCCCGATATAGTACCGATATCTATTGCTCTTTACAGAATGGCTCCAACAGAGTTGAAAGAATTGAAGTTACAATTGCAAGAGTTGATAGATAAAGGCTTTGCAAGATCAATTTGTTCACCATGGGGTGCTCCGATTTTATTTGTGAAAAAGAAAGATGGCACCATGAGATTGTGCATAGATTACCGTCAACTTAATAAAGTGACAGTAAAGAACAAGTACCCATTGCCTAAGATCGATAATTTGTTCGATCAATTGAAAGGAGCCACTGTGTTCTCCAAAATAGACTTGAGATCAGGGTACTACCAGCTGAGAGTGAAAGATGCAGATGTATCCAAGACTGCTTTTCGAGCAAGGTATGGACATTATGAATTTTTAGTCATGCCCTTTGGGTTAACCAATGCTCCCGCGGTATTCATGGATTTAACGAACCATATCTTTAGACCATACCTTGACAAGTTTGTAGTCATTTTTATTGACGACATACTGATTTATTCTCGAGATGAGAATGAGCATGTTAAGCACCTACGGGTAGTTTTACAGACTCTTCGAGAAAATCAGTTGTATGCTAAATTTAGTAAAAGAAAATTTTGGCTCAAGGAAGTAGGATTTCTTGGACATGTTGTCTCAAGAGATGGAGTCCGAGTAGATCCAAGTAAGATTTCAGCCATAATGGACTAGAAGCCACCTAAGAACATTTTTGAGATTAGAAGTTTTCTAGGCTTAGCTGGCTATTACAGACGATTCGTCAAGGGGTTTTCCATTATTGCAACCCCGATGACTAAATTGTTACAAAAAAATTTGAAGTTTGAGTGTGACAGAATGATGCCAGCAAAGTTTCAAGAAATTAAAAGCAATGTTGAAAGAAGCTCCAGTTTTAGTACAACCTGAGACAGGAAAAGAATTTGTGATTTACAGCGATGCATCCTTAATTGGATTGGGTTGTGTACTCATGCAAGAAGGCAAGGTGATTGCTTATGCCTCAAGATAGTTGAATCCTCATGAGAAGAATTACCCGACACATGATCTAGAATTGGCTGCTATAGTCTTCGATTTGAAAATTTAGAGACACCATTTATATGGTGAAAGATGTCAGATTTTTACACAAAAGTCTGAAGTACTTGATGACGCAGAAAGAGTTAAACTTAAGACAACGAAGATGGTTAGAGTTGATAAAGGACTATGAGTTAGTCATTAACTACCATCCAGGAAAGGCGAATGTGGTCGCTGATGCTTTGAGCAGGAAGTCCCTTTTTGCGTTAAGGGCAATGAATTTGCTGATGACCTTATCCGATGATGATTCTATTCTAGCTCAGTTGAGAGCTAGACCAATGTTTCATCAAGAGATCTTTAAAGCTTAGAAAGGAAATAACGAATTACGAGTCAAGAGAGCTCAATACGAGTCAGGTATTGAATCTGACTTTCGGATAAATTCTGATGGATACTTAATGTTTAGAGATAGAGTTTGTGTACCGAGAAAAGAAGAGCTTATTCAGAGAATTTTCCACGAGGCACATAACGGATGTTTATCTGTACATCCAGGTAGTACTAAGATGTAAAATGACTTGAAGCAATAGTATTAGTGGCCGAAAATGAAGAAAGATATTTCAGAGTTTGTTTCCAAGTGCATGATTTGTTAGCAAGTAAAGGCTGAACACCAAGTACCTTCGGGTTTAGTTCAACCCATCTTGGTTCCCGAGTGGAAATGGGATCGTATCACCATGGATTTTGTAACGGGCTTACCGTTGTCTCCGAGCAAGAAAGATGCTGTATGGGTAGTGGTTGATAGACTCACAAAGTCAGTTCATTTCTTACCTGTACCAGCTGATTATTCTCTAAACAAGTTGGAAAACTTGTATGTTTCAGAAATAGTAAGGCTTCACGGAGTTCCTTTATCGATTATTTCAGATAGGGATCCGAGATTCACCTCCTGATTTTGGAAGAAGCTGCAAGGAGCCTTGGGTACAAAGTTAAGCTTTAGTACGACTTTTCATTCTCAAACTAACGGTCAGTCAGAGAGATTAATCCAAGTACTCAAGGATATGCTCAGATGTTGTATTTTAGGATTTCAAGGTAGTTGGGAAAAGTTTCTCCCATTGGTAGAATTCACCTATAATAATAGCTTTCAGTCGAGCTTAAAAATGGCGCCTTATGAGTCTCTATATGGGCGTAAGTGCAGAACGCCTTTGTTTTGGACGGAACTCAAAGAAAACCAAATTCACGGGATTGATTTGGTTAGAGAAGCTGAAGAAAAGTGAAGATAATACGAGAATGTTTAAAGGCTGCATCAGATAGACAGAAATCCTATTCAGATTTAAAAAGAAAAGAGATAGAGTATCAAGTCAGGGATAAAGTTTTCTTGAAAGTGTCACCATGGAGAAAAGTTCTCAGATTTGGCCGGAAAGGCAAGTTAAGTCCACGTTTCATCGGACCTTATGAGATTACTGAGAGAGTTGGGCCGGGAGCTTACCGTTTGGCCTTACCATCAGAATTAGAAAAGATACATGATATGTTTCACGTGTCAATGTTGCGACGCTACAGATCAGATCCTTCACATGTAATTACCCCGTCAGAACTAGAGATTCATCCCGACATGACTTATGGTGAAGAACCAGTCAAGATTTTAGCTCGGGAAGTCAAGCAGTTGAGAAATAAAAGTATTGCCTTAATGAAAATATTGTGGCAAAGACACAGGATAGAAGAAGCTACATGGGAAACCGAAGAGAATATGAGAAACCAATATCCAACCCTTTTTGCTGGTAAGATTTTCGAGGACGAAAATCCCCAGTGGGAGAATTGTAACAGCCCGATTTAGGGCCTAGTCGGAATAGTGGTGCGAGACCATGAAACCGAAATGAATTCATGATTTTATAAGGTTTATGTCATGTTTGCATGCTAGTATGAAAGATTCATGAAGCAATTTTGCTAAATTGTGGATGAATGGTCCAAAAGGACTAAATTGCAAAAGTTGCAAAATATGAGTTTCTAGAAGCTTTTTGTATGAAATAGCTTTAGAATAGTAATTAGAAGTCCTTAAATAGCAATTTTTCCAAAAATATAATTTTGGACAAAATTAGTCATGAGATGGTGTTATAGAAATTTTTAGTGATAAGGGCATTTTGGTCATTTATGTATTAAATGATTAAAATGGGAAAAAGATGAGAAAAATCTACTCATCTTCTTCCCCTATTGCCGAAAATTGAAGGAAGCCATAGCTAGGGTTCTTCAATTTTTCAAGCTTGCTAGTAAGTGCTCCTAAGCCCGGTTTTTGATATTCTTCGCATTTTTGAAGTCCCGGTAGCATGAGTAAGCTATTTTTAGCTATTTGATGAGCTAAGATACATGTTTAAAAAATTTAGCCATGAGTGACATGCATGCTAAATGATGTTTTATGGAAGTTTAAGAGAGTCTGATGATAGATAAACATCTTTTCCTTAATGAATTTCATGAAAAATGATAGTATGGACCATTTTGTAAAAGTTATAAAATTGGTCATATCTACTAGAAATAGAGAGAATTGATGATTGTTATAGTAGAGAAAATGATTCATCTAAGCATGTAGATTAAGAAAGTTGCATGAAAATCATTTTACGAGCCTTGGGGGCAAAACTGCAAATATGAGAAAGTATAGGGGCAAAATAGTAATTTTGCCAAATTATGAGTTATGAGTCAATTTAGTCAATATGATTATTAAATGATCTATTTATGATTATAGATCAAGAAAAACGAAGCCCAGATCAAAATCGAGGCAAGAACAAAGTCAATGAATAAATTGCATATCTACATACATTTTGTATTTTGAGGTAAGTTTGTATGATTTCTAAGCTTTATGATATATATCATTGAATTGCTTAATATGATGTACATTATCTTCATGAATTGTTTATTGTTATGTTCAACCAAGAATTTAATGAGATTAAACAAGAGAAAGTCCCGATTGAAAATGAATCCCATACTCGGTCTATCACAAGAGATAAGAAAGTCCGTATAAGACCAAGCCTAGGCAGGGCATCGATAATCAAGTACAGATATCATGTCAGTCAATGGCAAGCTTGGCATTGAACAGATATCATGTAAGTCCAAGGCAAGCTTGGCATTGAACAGATATCATGTAAGTCCAAGGCAAGCTTGGCATTGAACAGATAACATGTAAGTCCAAGGCAAGCTTGGCATTGAACATATATCATGTAAGTCCAAGGCAAGCATGGCATTGAACAGATATCATGTAAGCCCGAGGCAAGCTTTGCATTGAACAGATATCATGTAAGTCCAAGGCCAGCTTGGCATTGAACAGATATCATGTAAGTGCAAGGCAAGCTTGACATTGAACAGATATCATGTAAGTCCAAGGCAAGCTTGGCATTGAACAGATATCATGTAAGTCCAAGGCAAGCTTGCCATTGAATAGTTATTAAGAAAAAGACTTCGTGTAAGTCCATGTCTAGACATGGCCTCGAAACCAAGATGAGACATAGTATCCTCGGTTATACGTAGAAATTCATCGGGCAAATGATTAAAGTTAAAATGAGATGACAGGAAAGCTAAATGAGTAAAGTTATTATCAAGTTGGAATTGAGTAATATTTATGTTATGAATGATGAATCAGCAATCATCATTATTATGTTAAAGTATGATGATCAATGTGATTAAGTGATACAGGAATTTTGTTTACCTTACAAGTACGAGGATATTAAGTATCGTGAGACACGTAAGGATTGGTATGAGTAAGTAAGCTCTACAGCTGAAACCTATGATACCATTGTTAGGTCAATTGGTTTATATTTAGCAAGTATATTGATATGTGCTTTACATGCAAACTTACTAAGCTAAATGCTTCCTTCTTTAATTCTTTCTTTTATGTAGACCCGTCAAGCTAACTTGTGGATCGTTGTAGTCGGAGCTCGTAGCACACTATCAATCCTTATTTTGGTATATGCAAATTATTTTACTAAGTATGGCATGTATAGGGAGCATTCATTTTGAGAACATGTTTAAGGAAGGGTTATTGTATAAGTTATTAAGTTATTATTCCTTTGTAAATGGCAAAGTGATTGGCCAAATTGACCATGTATGTATGTTTATTGAAGCCAATGAAGTGTGTAGTATTATTATTGAAAATTTATTGGCTGATCTTAGTTTCAGGGTGGTAAATGGCTTGGTAAATAGCCTTTAAGTGCCCACACAGTTAGATATACGGGCATGTGTCTATGCCGTGTATACCCTACACCTTATTGTTTTAAAAACAAGATAGCCACGGTTACTCCCCACGCCCATTTATATGAGCTGTGTAGGACACACGGTTTCGACATAGGCGTGTGCCCAAGCCCTGTGGATCAAGTCAGTAGGTTCCCACGGTTGGACGACACAGGCGTGTCAAGACCGTGAAAATAAAGTCAGTAACTCCCCACGGTTGTACGCATGGGCGTGACTAAGGGTACACGGGCGTATCCCATGTCACATGGGCGTGTGAACCCTGCTTCAAGGAAGAGTTTTTGACTAAGTCTCGAAAGTTTTCGGATAAGTGTTTAAGGCCTCGTAGGCCCATGAAATGCATGATTAGTCTAAGAAAGAGAAGTTTTAAGTCAGAACAAAATTTTACGTCCCGTAAGTCTATGTTTATGTGAGATTAAGCATGGTAATGCCTCATATCCAGTCCTAGCATCGGACATTGGTATGGGGTGTTACAAAGACCGAGCAGCACTACAGCTAAAGGTAGACCACCTCGTAATGTGGGAGGTAGGAGTGGCGCTCAGAGGGGGATGTCAAATGCGGCTATTCGATCAGAGGCCCGTGCACCGGCTAGAGCTTATGCCATTTGTGCCAGAGAGGAGGCTTCCTCTCCAGATGTCATCACCGGTATATTCACTCTCTTTGATACTAGTGCAATTGCTTTGTTTGATCCCGGTTCAACTCATTCGTATGTCTGTGAAACATTAGTATCCAGCAAGACTCTACCTGTTGAGTCTACTGAGTTTGTGATTCGGGTTTTGAACCCCCTGGGTCGGTGTGTGCTAGTTAATAGAATGTGCAAGAATTGTCCTTTAATGAGTCGAGACTCATGTTTTCCGGTCGATCTGATGTTGCTACCATTTGACGAGTTCGATATTATCCTCGGTATGGATTGGCTAACCATGCATGATGCAGTAGTGAATTCTAGATGAAAGACTATTGATTTGCGGTGTCAGAATAATGAGATAATTCGAATTGAATCTGTGGATTTGAATGGGCTACTAGCAGTGATATCCTCGATATTGGCTAGTCAATATTTGAGAAAAGATTGCGAAGCTTACTTAGCTTTTATGATTGATAGCAAAGGAACCGAAAAGAAGATTAAATCTGTACATGTTGTTTGTGAGTATCGGAATGTGTTTCTGGGGGAATTGCCGAGATTGCCACCTGTTCGGGAGGTAGAGTTTGGTAATGAGGTAGTGCCAGGGACGACTTTGATCTCGATAGCTCCGTATAGAATAGCACCAACCAAATTAAAGGAGTTGAAATCGCAGTTGCAAGAACTGACGGACAGAGGTTTTGCCTGATCAAGTTTTTCTCCCTGGGGTGCGCTAGTTCTTTTTGTGAAAAAGAAAGACGGAACTTTGAGAATGTGCATCGACTACCAACAACTCAATAATGACTGTAAAGAATAAATACCCGTTGCCATGTATCAATGATATATTTGATCAGCTCAAGGGAGCTTCGATATTCTCGAAAATTGATCTGAGGTCAGGTTATTATCAGTTGCGAGTTAGAGACTCGGATGTACCAAAGACTGCTTTTTGGACGAGATACAGCCATTACGAGTTTTTAGTGATGCCATTCGGACTCACTAATGCCCCTGTTATTTTTATGGATCTGATGAATCGGGTATTCAAACTGTATCTAGATCAGTTTGTGGCTGTATTCATAGATGACATTTTGATCTATTCAAGTGATAAAACCGAGCATGCCAAGCATTTGAGACTTGTGTTACAGATTTTGAGTGGTAAGCAGTTATACGCGAAATTCAACAAATGTGAGTTTTGGTTGAATGAAGTTAGTTTCTTGGGGCATGTTGTTTCAGCATCGGGCGTTCGGGTTGACCCGAGTAAAGTTTCGGCTATACTTGATTGGAAAGCTCCGCGAAATGTTCCTAAAATTTGGAGTTTTCTGGGACTTGTCAGATACTATAGACGCTTCGTGAAAGGATTTTCTATGATTACAGCCCCGATGACAAAGCTATTACAGAAAGACTTTAAATTCGGTGGTCAGAAAGATGTCAAAAGAGTTTTGATCAGCTAAAAACTTTGCTAACGGAAGCTCCAGTGCTGGTTCAGCCAGAGTCGGGTAAAGAGTTCATTATGTTTAGTGATGCATCTTTAAATGGGTTGGGCTGTGTGTTGATGCAGGAGGGTAAAGTTGTAGCCTACGCCTCGAGACAGTTGAAGCTGCACGAAAAGAACTATCCAACTCACGATCTCGAGTTGGCTGCTATAGTTTTTGCTTTAAAAATATGGCGTCACTATCTATTTGGTGAAAAATGCCATGTCTTTTCAGATCACAAGAGTCTAAAGTATTTAATGACTCAAAAGGATCTGAATTTGAGACAACGACGATGGTTGGAGCTAATAAAAGATTACGAGCTTGTGATTGATTATCACTCGGGGAAAGCTAATGCAGTGGCTGACGCACTTAGCCGAAAGTCATTATTTGCTCTATGTACAATGAATGAAGATATAGCTATGACTGATGATGGTGTAATTATTGCAGAATTGAAAGCGAAACCACTGTTCGTACAACAAATTCACGAAGCTCAAGAGATTGATAATGACCTAATAGCAAAAAGGAGTAAATGTGGTTCGAGTACTGATTCCGATTTTCAATTAGATGCTGAGGGATGTCTACAGTTTAAGAATCAGATATGTGTGCCTAAGAACCCTGAGTTGATTCGAATGATTTGTGATGAAGCTCATAATAGCAGATTGTCGATTCATCCGAGTAGTACGAAGATGTATAACGACCTGAGACAGCATTTTTGGTGGAATGGTATGAAACGAGATATTTCAGACTATGTGTTGAAGTGTGTAATATGTCAACAAGTGAAAGCCGAGCATCAGGTGCCATCGGGACTACTCCAACCAATTATGATACCTGAGTTGAAGTGGGATCGACTTACAATGGATTTCGTATCTGGTTTGCCGTTGACGCAGAGTAAGAAAGACTCAATTTGGGTTACTATTGATAGATTGACGAAATCGGCCCATTTTATTCCGGTACTATGGATTTCTCACTTAATAAGTTAGCTGATTTGTAATATCTCAAATCGTACGATTGCACGGAGTACCTATTTCTAGTGTTTCGGATAGAGATCCGAGGTTTACATCGCGGTTTTGGATTAAACTGCAAGATGCTCTAGGTACCAAATTGCATTCCAGTACTACTTTTCACCCTCAGTCTGATGGTCAATCCGAGCGTGTTATTCAAATACTCGAGGATATGTTATGATGTTGCGTTCTCGAATTTGAGGGTACGTGGGAACGATACTTGCCTTTGATTGAATTTTGCGTACAATAATAGCTTTCAATCAAGTATCAAAATGGAACCTTACGAAGTTTTGTACGGTCGTAAATGTCGTACACCTTTATATGGGACCGAAATAAGTGAAAGCAAGATACACGGGGTCGATTTAATCAGAAAGACTGAGCAGAAAGTAAAAGTAATCCAAGAAAGTTTGAAAGCCGCGTCAGATCATCAGAAGTCGTATGCAGACTTGAAACGTAAAGATATAGAGTTTCATGTGGGTGACCAAGTATTTTTGAAAGTCTCGCCGTGGAAAAAGATACTTAGATTTGGTCGTAAAGGAAAGCTGAGTCCGCGATTCATTAGGCCGTATAAAGTTATTGAGTGTATTGGGCCGGTTGCGTATAGACTTATGTTGCCATCTGAGCTAGAGAAGATTCACAATGTCTTTCATGTATCGATGCTTCGATGATACCGATCCGATCCTTCTCATGTGATTAGCCTATCAAAGATTGAGATTCAACCGGACTTGACTTATGAGGAAGAACCAATTCGCATCTTAGCTCGTGAAGTGAAAAAGTTGGGAAATAAGAAAATCTCATTGGTTAAAGTATTGTGGCATAAGCACGGAGTTGAGGAAGCAACATGGGAACTTGAAGATTCAATGAAAGAATGCTATCCACACTTATTCAATTGTAAGATTTTTGGGGACAAAAATCTCTTAAAAGGGGAGAGTTGTAACAGCCTGATTTTGACCCTAATCGAAACGGTGGTTTCAGGATCACGAATTCGAGTTGAAAAAATATTTTATTATTATTTTCTATGCTTATTATGTTTGATTTGATGTGATTGAAAATTTCGTATTAAAATTTGATTGAATTGGTGCTTAATTATGAAAAAGGGCTTAATCGCATAAAAAGAAAATTTGGTGGTTAATTGTGTAGGTGCCGAGTTGTTGATGTCTTCTTAAATTTGAGGTTTAAATAGATATTTGGCCATGAAACTATGGATAGTGGCCGGCCATCATTATGCATGTAATAGTGTTGGCATTTTATATTATATTTTATTTCATTTTATGTTAAAATAAATTAGTTAACATATTATGATAAAAACAAAAAGGAGAAAAGAATTTGCATGTTCATCTTTTCATCTATTTGGCTGAAACTAAAGAGGTAAAAGAAGGGAAAAAGCATCAAGAGGGTTTCGGCAATACTTATACTTAATTAAAGTATGATTTAGCTTTGGTTTTTGATTATTTTTATATTTTTGAGATTGTTGTTTACTCTACTAATAAGCCCATGTATTAATTTTGTACATTAGTGATATTTGTGAGATATGCCATTGATGATATGTTAAGCTTTGTGAAGATTTATGGTGTTAAATGAAAGATTTGAGCTAGATGAACATACTTTGTTCTTGAGTTTTTGATGAATTTAGTAATTAAGGTGAATTTGTGAAAATATTATTTTGGAGGGTTAAATTGTGAAATTTATGAGAAATAGGGACTTATATGGTCACTAGGAAGATTTGGCTATGCATGTATGTGGATAAATTTGGTGTATTTTGTGTTTTGTACAAATAGGACTAAATTGTAAAAGTTGCAAATGTCAGGGGTAAAATGGTAAATTATATAATTATGTGATTTTGGACTAAATTGAATGAAAATATATTTGAATGAGCTTAATTTGGAATTATTTAGATCAAGAACAAAAGGACACGGTATTGGATCGGGGAAAAACAAAGTTAAACGAATAGCCGGGAAGCTTAATCCGTCAATTTCTGAGGTAAGTTTAAGCAATTGGATTAAAGTGAATTTTATTCTATATTATACGCATATGTTAAATGATTTTAAGTGTGTTAATTATCATAGTGCCGAATGTGTTAATGGATTTAGCATGAGTTGGCCGAATGTAAAACTTGGTATTTGTATAAGTAAACTCTGATTAATTGAGTTGTTTGAATATGTATGTATGAAATATGAGATGGTTGTATGTAAGGATGATATGAGAGATGATTGTTTTAAATTGGTGGATATATGTTTATTATTATAATAAGGGTGCCAAATGTAACAGTGTGTATCAGAATAAATGAGTTATTTGTAAACCTTTAATTATATGAGTATATATGATTAAATATTAGAACATATGTGTATTTCGTAATAAGGAGAAACTAGATTGATGGCACTATGTGTGCAAGCTTATATACTGAGCACTGTGCGTGCGAGATCAGTAGTCTGGGCACTATGTGTACGAACTTATATACTGAGCACTGTGTGTACGAGATCGGTTGTTTGGGCACTATGTGTGTGAGTTGATATACCGAGCACTGTGTGTGCGAAATCGATCGTATGGCACTATGTGTACGGAAATAAGTAATGGCACTAACTGTGCGATACATTACTGGCAAATGGCACTTTTTGCACTTCTTATCAACGTAGTTACCCTAAATGTACAATATGCTACATATAACGCTCCATGTGTGCGGATTTGCAGACTCTCCAAAGATATAAACTTAATAATAGAGGTGACCGAAGAGTGATACTTTGGTAAGTGATGCTTATCAATTGAATGACTTAGAATTTACGAGGTAAGTGTCTTGTATATAAAATGTTAGAAACGGGATATGGTTATTAATCTTTGAAATTGATGTAAGTGGATAAGTGGCTCATGGATATTCGGTTTTGTGACATATTAAATTTGGTGATCTTTTTTATAGGGATATGTTATAAGTGTTTGCGGTTGTGAGTGTGTAATAATCAAATTGGATTGGTTTTAATTTGCAAAATGAATAGAGGTATATTTTCCATTGCTTATAACTTACTAAGCTATAATAGCTTCCTTGGTGTGTTTGTTGCATTGTTCCATAGATTTTGCAGTCGAAGCTCGAGCTCGGGGATCATCGTCGAAGTCAATCACATTATCATCTATTTTAGTACCTTTTTGTATTCAAACCTAAGGTCTATGGCATGTATAGGCTGAATTACTTGTTGAAATGTTTTTCAAATGGTGCAATTGTGATTGTATAAAGATGCCATGCGAAAATGGCTATATTTCTATGTTTGGGTTGACTTGTTTATGCATGAAGTGATGTGTGTGTTTGTGCCTTATATGTCTTGATATAAGCATGTTTGGTATGTAAGTTTTGTGAATACATGGAGGATACCTCATCTATACAATTCAAATGGATATTCATGAATGGAGTATATGCTAAATGATGTTAGTAAGTACTAGAATATGATTTAGTTATACTTGATTTTGGTTTATTATTAGGCATATTCGGATACATTATAATTTATAACCTAAAAGTTATATCAAATTATGTTATGTATTTGACAATCGAGATTATAAGCTTGGTTTGAATAAGGCATATAGTACCTTTTTATAATGAATATACATTTGCTCAAGTTTATATATACTTACAATATATATCATGAAAACTTTAGGTTATATTTTGTGTATGTGACTAATGAATGTATTATATTAATGAATAAGTTGAAGTAGGTGTATTTGCTAATATTTGGCCATGATTTGATCTAGTTTGGAGTCCAAATTTTCTATTAAGTACTATGGCATATTCGGTCATGGGAAATGAGTGCTAAAGTGTGCTTATGATAGTGTATATATATATATGTAGTGATCATTGCCGAATGTGATAAGCACCTATGAGATAAAGGAGTTGGTTTGATATTTATATTTATGGTATAATCGTATGTGGTAATGAAATGAGAAATGTTCATAAGCGAAACTGATGCTATTGTTCAGAAATGATGTATGATTGAATGTAATGTCCATTATAGAAATGAAATAAATGAATAGTTACCATATGCCTATTTGGTCTTTGTTTTTGAGTTACCAAATGAATAGTGTTTTACTTGATTTTATAAAAGTGCATTGATTGTGTTTGCCCGAGTAATGCCTCATAACCCTAATTCGACGACGGATACGGGTTAAGGGTGTTACATATGCTATAGTTTGCTCACATCCAGATTTATCATATGCAGTTAGTAGATACATGGAAAATCGGGATAAAGAACACTAAAAAGCAGTTTAGTGGATTTTTAGATACTTACGAGGTACTACTAATGTTTTCTTACAGTTTGGAAGAACTAGAGATGGAGAAATTGGGTATGTTGATTCTGATTTTTCCGGAGACCTTGGTAAAAAAAGATATCTCACAAGGTATGTCTTTACTATTGGAGGTTGTGCAATTAGTTGGAAACCCACTTTACAGACTACAGTTGCTTTGTCTACTTCTGAAGCTAAGTACATGGCGATTACTGAGGCTTGCAAAGAAGCTATTAGGTTAAAAGGACTTTTTGGTGAACTCAGTAAAGACCTTCAGATCAGTACAGTGTTTTGTGATAGCTAGAGTGCCATCTTCCTTACGAAGGATCAAATGTTTTATAAGAGAACAAAGAACATTGATGCTCTGTATTATTTTGTACGTGATATTATTTCTCGAGGTGATATTGTTGTGAGAAAAGTTAGTGCTCATGATAATCCTATAAATATGATGACTAAGTCATTTCCTATAACTAAGTTTGAGGATTGCTTGGACTTGGTTGGTGTTCATTATTGAAGAATATCCTTTTAGGGGTTTTGTGTAAGAGGTGGAGAACTTGTTCGTTGAGAGTTCATGATTGATAAGTGTCAAAAGTAATACATTTTAATCACATTCTTAATGCGTTTTTTGGGTGATTAATCAACAGAAAATGGTAAATTTTATGCTCCTAATCCTTTAAATTCATGTTTCTATACTTAGAAGAGCATTCAAGAGAAAAATAAGCGAAAATGGAGTGAAAATCAGACAATTGGAGCAAATTTCAGGAGCCACACGGGCTGGGCCTTCCCACACGGCCATGTGCCAGACCGTGTGGATTTTGCAATTTACACTTCGGACACATAGAAAAATGAAATTTTTAGATTTTTCAGGCATTTTAATACCTATAAATACAAAATATAAGAAGAGGAAAGTGAGCCGTTAGAGAATATTGAAGAAATCAACTCCGAAAACGCCATTGAAGTCGACTCTGAAGCAGATTTCTACAAAGATTAAAGATCTCCTTTTAATTTCTTTGAAGTTTTTATGAGTTTCTTTATTTCTTGTCGTTATACTAACTTTGAGGTATTTTTATTTGTGATTATTAACTAATTTTCTAAATACCTAGGGGAGTAGAATCCTGTGATGAATTTTATCTTTTGATTTATGTTTTACGTAATAAATACCTGAATCTTGTTCTCAGTTATGTGTGCTTAATTCTTGATTTAATATCTTTGGATTATTAATTCATGTTCGATGTGCTTAATTCTGAGGTGGAATAGACCCTATTTAAGAGTAGATTTAGCATAATTGAATGGAATTGCACGCAATCCTAAAAATAGGATGACATAAATCTATCGGATTAGAGTCAAATCTAATAAGGGAATCCATATATCGAGTTAATGCAATAATAGGGGTTTTAATTAGAAACAAATTTCAATTAATCAACTTGGAGTCAATTGCTCTTAATTTTAAAGAGAGATATTAGCATAATTCAGGAATCTTTATGGATCAATATCTTAAGTGACTAAATTGTTTAATTCAGATTGATAATTATAGATGCAATCTAGGTTGATTCTTTCTTATGTATTGTTTCGCTTCTTAGTTATTATTCGATTATTTTCCTGATTTTTTCTTTGCTGAGTTCTTAGTTAATTGATTTAGTTAATTTTAGTTTAATTCAATCACTTCAATTTGTCGGTTAGATAATAGGAAAATGATAATTACTAGTACTTTTAGTCCTCATGGGAACGATATATTTGCTCACCATAGTTATACTATTTACCGATAGGTGCACTTGCATTTGTCGTATTTTTAGTTGGCTTCGTGGACACCAAGTTTTTGATGCCATTGTTGAGGACTTAAATATTAGGAAAACTTTATTTCTATTAATTTAGCCCTTTTTTATTTTACTTTTATTTTTACTTGTTTAATTTAATTTTATATTTTTATATTTTCATTTGTTTGATTTTGATAGGTTGTTTTGGTTTATGACTAGAGGAAACCCGTTGGAACCAATATTTTTTTATATTGAGATTGAAAGAACTGCTGATAGAAATCATGGAGAGGTTAAATAAGTAAGGCAAAATCAATAGAGTATAGTAGACGATCACGAGGAAAAGAACATTACTGTGGAGATGGGTGATAATCAAAATAATCAGCTACCTCCCGCAGGTCCTACCCCTCATACCATGTATAATTATGTTAAGCTCACTTTGAATGGAGTTGAATCGAGTATTGTTAGGCTGACTGTTAATGCAAACAACTTTGAGGTCAAGCCGAGCACAATTCAAATGGTGTAAAATATGTTCAATTTTATGGTTTGGAAGATGAATATCCGTATGCTCATTTGGCTAACTTTTTGGAGATTTGCAATACTTTCAAGATTAATGGTGTTATTAATGATGCCATACGCTTATGGTTGTTCCTATTCTCATTGAGGAGCAAGGCAAAACAGTGGTTAAACTTTTACCATGAGGTTCTATCACTACTTAGGTGTAGATGATTGAAATTTTTTTGTTAAAATATTTTCCACCAGCTAAAATAGCTAAGTTGAGGAATGACATCTCTTCCTTTGTTTAGTTTGATATTGAGACTCTTTAGGATACATGGGAGAGGTTCAAGGATTTGTTGAGAAGGTGTCCTCACCATGGGTTACCTTTGTGGCTCCAATTCAAACTATTTATAATGATTTGAACCCCTCAACTAGACAAATGATTGATGCAACAACTGGCGGAACTTTAAATAACAAAACACCTAAGGCAGCTCAAGAATCTAATGAGGAGATGGCACTGAATAATTATCAGTGGAAAGTTACGAGAGTAAAACCTATCAAGGTAGCCAGAGTTTTTGATATTGATACAGTTTCTATGCTAGCTAATCAAGTTGAAGCTCTTGGTAAGAAAATTGATGGTTTAAATTTGTCTAAACAGGTGAATCTGGTGATGCAGTGCGATGCGAATGGAGCGGGAATGGTTAATTTAGAATATTCACCCATCAAGTCTAACATGGAGCATGAGCAAGTTGACCTTATGGGTAATAATTCTAGATCTCAGAATAATCCTTATAGTAATATGTATAATGTAGGTTGGAGTAACCATCCAAATTTCTCATAGGGTGGTTAAGGAAATTAAAGGTCACAACCCCCTCTGGGTTTTCAGCGACCTTATCAGCATGAAAAGAAACCGCACCTTGAAGAGATGTTAGCCAAATTTATTTCATTGTCAAAAATTTAATTTCAAAACACTGAGATAGCTTTGAAAAATAAGCAAGCATCAATTCATTGGCTCAAAAATCAGATTGGGCAGCTAGCTAAACTTTTTTCAGAAATACAGCAAGCTAGCTTACCTAGTAACATTGAACCCAATCTAAAAGTGTAACACCTCTAACCCGGAACCGTCGCTGGACTAGGGTTAAGAGGCATTACTAATCATTTCCGAACATTTCATACCATTTTACAACACAAAGTCATTCATTCTTAAAACATATCACAACATAAACCTATATTCCCTTAACGAGGTCTACAAGACCTTCAACACATGTTAGAAATGGGTTGGGACTAACCCGAACACATATGAAAATTTTTAGAATTTTGAAGATTTTTCAAAACTACAGAGGCACACAACCTCGGACACGCCCGTGCGTCCAAGACGTGGCAAAACAGGGCATACATACTGACTTGTCCACACGGCCTGAGACATGCTCGTTGCCTCACCTGTGGTCGACACTAACTTGCACCACACGGCCAGTCACACGCCCATGTGTCCAGGCCGTGGTCTAGCCTAACTTGTTTCAATTGGCAAACTTAAACAGCACGATCAAGCCACACGCCCGTGTGCTCAACCGTGTGGGCAATTATAGGCCATTTACAAGGCCAAACTTGCCACCTACAATTAGGTTCACTTACAAGCCTCAAATCACACGCATTTATACCTCAATTGGCAACCAAAACCTATCAATATATGCACCAATTAATCATCAACTATATCATTTATTATCATACTCAATTTCCATTCAAATAAATCTATTCCAAATGCCAATTTTAACAAACCAAAGCATATAAGTCTATCATCATATAATTCATACCACAAGTTCACATTCAAACCACAATTCTCAACAACTAATTAAGCATGAAACATACCATACCCATCATTTTTATAACTCATATATAAGAACTAACATCATTCAACTTCCAAGCCAAATCACATGGCAAGGTCCAAACACTTCAAAACATGCCATATTAACTAGCCTATACATGCCATGTTCAATATAAACATCTTTCAAAAGTACCAAAATAGATAGCCGATAGTGTGATTGAGTCGCTGACGATCCCTGGATCCGAGCTAGCTTTAGACACACTGTAAAACAGAGAAAGAATTCACACAATAAGCTCTAAAGCTTAGTAAGTTTGTAATACAATACATGTAGCTCAACAATTCAAATCAATGTATAAAATAATCCGTCACATAGATTAATTTTCATGAATACATAATCTCAATTTTAACCATATGTTCACATCATTATTCATTCACAAGTTCATCAACTAACACATAGCTCAAGCATTCATCAATGGCATATTTCAAAATCACCATCAAATTCTAAAATTAAAGCATGGGTTTGATACAACACGAAGCAACCATTACAAAAACGTAGAAATTATCAAAAATCGATCTCAAAACATACCTTGATTTTGAGCAACTATAGCCAAATGCCTCAAAGCCCTATTTCTTTCTTTTTATTTCATGTTTCGGCAAGAACAAGATGAGAATGCCACTAATTTAAGCCATTTTACCCTTATTTATTAAACCATTTAATCAACCATTTTATGCCTTTTTATGTCCATCCATTCTTTTAATGGTTTATTTACAATATAAAGACTTCTCATTTAAAAAGCCATGCCAAATAAGCACTTAAACAATTAGCACACAACTTTTGCATTTTCTCAAATTAAGCACACAAGCGATAAAATTTTCGCACAGAATTTTCACACATGCTTATTCACGCACTGTAAACACGAAAAATAATATTAAAATATTTTTTGACCTTGAATTTGTGGTCCCGAAACCACTATTCCAACTAGGGTCTAAACTGGGTTGTTACAACTCTCTCCCTTAGGGATTTTCGTCCCCGAAAGTCTTACCAGTGAATAGGTGTGGATATTGCTCTCTCATTATATTTCCAGGCTCCCACATAGCTTCTTCAACGCCGTGTTTGTGCCATAACACTTTCACTAAAAAGATTATTTTTTTCTCAACTCTTTGATCTCACGTGCCAGAATTTGAATCGGTTCTTCATTATACGACAAATCTGACTGAATCTTAACCTCAGTAGGAGCAATTACATGCGATGGATCAGATCTATACCATCGAAGCATCGGTTCGTGAAACACATTATGAATTTTCTCTAACTCAGGTGGCAATAACAATTTATTAGCAACTGCCCCAATTTGTTCTATGATCTCATACGGCCCGATGAACCTCGGACTCAGCTTGCCTTTTTGGCCAAATCGAAGTATTTTCTTCCACGGAGATACTTTTAAAAACAGTATTTCACCAACTTCAAATTCAATATATTTTCGTTTCAAATCTATATAAGACTTTTGACGATCTGATGCTGCTTTCAAACTGTCACGAATCACTTTTACTTTCTGTTCAGTCTCTTTTATCAAATCAACTCTGTGAATCTTATTCTCACTCAGCACAGTCCAATACAATGGAGTTCGACATTTTCAACCGTAAAGAGCCTCGTACAGTGCCATTTTAATGCTTGATTGAAAACTATTATTGTATGCGAATTCAATCAATGGCAAATGCTTTTCCCACGTACTTTCAAAATCAAGAATACAACATCTCAACATATCTTCAAGAATCTGAATGATCCACTCGGATTGTCCATCCATTTGCGGATGAAATGCAGTACTGAAATGTAGCTTTGTACCTAGAGCTTCTTGCAATTTCTTCCAAAATCGCGAGGTAAATCTCATATTTCTGTCAAATACAATAGATAGTGGCACCCCATGCAATCTCACAATCTCCGCAATATACAATTCAGCTAACTTATCAAGTGAATAATCTGTTCTTACCGGAACAAAATGAGTTGATTTCATCAATCTGTCAACTATCACCTAGATTGCATCTTTCTTGGAGATAAAGGTAATCCCCCCTCAAAGTCCATCGTGATTCTCTCCCATTTCCACTCAGGGATCATAATCGATTGTAATAAATCGGATGGAACCTGATGTTCAGCTTTAACTTGCTGACAAACTAAAAATTTCACAACAAACTCTGAGATATCCTATTTCATACCATGCCACCAATAAAACTGTTTCAGAGCATTATACATTTTTGTACTCCCCGGATGAACAGCCAAACGACTATTGTAAGCTTCGTTCAAAATCATCTAAATCAACTCTGAATTCCTTGAAACACAAATCCAATCTCGAAACCTCAAACAATCATCATTATTAATTCGAAATTATGAATCAGAATTCAATCCACATTGAGCTCGTTTTGCTATCATCTCATCATCACTTTTCTGGGCATCACAAATCTGACGTACGAACATCGGCCTCACTTTCAACTCAGCCAATACTGAACCATCGTCACATAGATCTATCTAAGTATTTATTGCTCGCAAAGAACACAAAGACTTTCGACTCAAAGCATCAGCAACAACATTAGCTTTGCCCGGATGATAATCAATTACTAACTCATAATCTTTTAGTAATTCTAACCATCTTCGCTATCTCAAATTCAATTCTTTCTGAGTCATCAAGTACTTCAAGCTTTTATGATTAGTATAAATATGACATTTCTCACCAAATAGGTAGTGACGCCAAATCTTCAATGCAAACACAATCGCAGCTAATGCAAGATCATGTGCCGAGTAGTTCTTTTCATGCAGTTTTAACTGCCTCGAAGCATAAGCAATGACTTTTCCTTTTTGCATCAACATATAGCCCAAGCCATTCAACGATGCATCACTGTAAACTATGAATTCTTTACTCGATTCAGGTTGAACTAACACTAGCGCTTCTGTCAACAATGCTTTCAACTGCTCAAAACTCTGTTGGCACTTTCCAGACTACTCGAATTTAACATCTTTCTGTAGCAATTACGTCAATGGAGTCGCAATATCGAGAAGCCTTTCACAAACTGTCTATAATATCTCACTAGTCCGAGAAAAACTACGGACCTCAGACACATTTCTTGGAAGCTTCCATTCTAAAATGGCTGAGATCTTACTCGGATCAACTAGTATTCCTGCAGCTGAAACAATATGCCCCAGAAAACCAACCTCACACAACCAGAACTCACATTTGCTAAACTTTGCATACAATTGCTTCTCACGCAGAGTCTGTAACACTATTCTCAAATGCTCGGCATGTTGCATATCACCACAGGAATAAATTAGAATATCATTAATGAACATCACAACAAAGCGATCTAAGTACGGTGTGAATATCCGATTCATCAAATCCATAAACACTGTAGGAGAATTCGTTAGTCCAAAAGGCATAACTAAGAATTCATGATGTCAGTACCTCGTTCTGAAAGCAGTCTTCGGTACATCTAATTCTTTAACTCTCAACTGATAGTAGCTCGATCTCAAATCTATCTTGGAAAACACTGTAGCTCCTTTCAGCTGATCAAACAAATCATCAATACATGGCAACAGATATTTATTCTTTATCGTCACTTTGTTCAACTATCGGTAGTCAATACACATCCTCATAGTACCATCTTTCTTTTCAGTCACTTTTATATCTATCACATATGCGAGATAAGCTTCACAACCCTTTTTCACATAATTCAAAGCTTTCATCAAGATATAATAGTCGGCAACCTGTTCAAATCACTGGATTCAATTCGAACTATCTCACTATTCTGAATTCTTTAATTAATACTCTTTCTTTTACAATTTACAATAGCATTATGCAAAGTGAGCCAATCCATACCCAGAATTATATCAATTTCATCAAATGGTAGCAGCATCAAATTAGTCAGAAAACAAATATCTTGAAACATCAACGGACAGTTCTGGAACACTTTATCAACCATAACACACTTGCCTAAGAGGTTCGATACTCTAATCACGTATTCAATAGACTCAATAGGTAGAGTCTTACTAGATACTAAATTCACACACACATTGGAATGAGTAGATCCTAGATCTATCAATGCAATCACATCAGTATCAAATAGAATAAAAGTACCAGTAATGACGTCTGAAGATGATGCTTCTTCTCGAGCATGAATAGCATAAGCTCGGGCAGGTGCTCTCACCTCGGATCTCACAGCTGTATTGGTAGTCCCTCTTTGACTTCCACTCACATTTCAAGTGTTTCTGGGTGGTCTACCCTTAGCCGTCGTATTACTCGGTCTCACACTCTGAACATTGTCTTTCTCAACTAACTCCGGACAATCTCGAATAAAATGATCTCGCGACTTATATTTATAACAAGTTCTATTATTGTACTTGCCCCAGCATTCTCCCACATGTCGTCTTCCACACTGTCTACATTCAGGTTTGTTTCTTTTGGAACTTCTAACACTTGATTCAGTCGGAATTTGAATTCTTGAACCAACACTTCGTCTCGCACAATCTCTACCCGAATGTCCAGACGAAACATTTGAGCGATTAGCTGCGTCTCTGAATCTCTTTGATGGAGATTGATACGACTTACTCATTGATATTTTTCTTTCATCTCTACCTTCAGAATCAGCTTTCTTCTTTTCTTTGCTAAGATCCTCGGCTTTGTAGGCTCTTTCAACTAACACAACAAATTCATTCAAGTCAAGTATTCCAACCAACAATTTAATGTCTTCATTTAGCCCTTCAATGAAACGTTTACACATAGTAGCTTCGGTCGAAACCCATTCTAATTCATACTGACTTAATCTCACAAACTTTCGTTCATAATCCGTAATAGACATATGACCCTATTTCAACTCTAGAAACTCTTTACATTTCTGATCTATAAATCGTTGACTGATATACTTCTTTCGGAATTCAACTTGAAAGAAATCCCAAGTAATCCTTTTTCACGGAACCATTGATATCAACGTTTTCCACCAATTATATGTCGTATCTCTCAACAAGAAAACAACACAATTAATACCATCATCAGGAGTCAACGACATCTCATCAAACACTCTAATGGTATTCTTAAGCCAAAACTCAGCTCGCTCGGCATCATCATTAGTTGTGGCCTTAAACTTCTTGGCCCCGTACTTTCGGATCTTATCTACAATAGGCTTATTCAATCGGATCGGATCTGCAACTTGTGGCACAATAGGTACTTGTGGGGTGGAGGTTGTGGAGCAGCCGGATTTGTTCGAATGAACTCTGAAAATCACTCACTCATCATTTGGAAGAAGGCTTGCTTAGCCTCTCCCTCGTGGCTACTAACAATCGACTTAGATGTGGCTGGCGATGTCCCTTGAGCAGGAGTAGGCGCATTGCTCTCTACATCATCAACAATTGCTTGATCGGGATCCATTTGCTATATAAAAACACATTTTTAACTGTCAGGATTCATCACAGTATCACGATTATATATATGGCATGTATAGCTAAACTTACACACGCTACGTTAGTCCTAGAATCGACTAAACTGTAGCTCTGATACCAATAAAATGTAACACCACTAACCCGTAATCGTCACCTGACTAGGGTTAAGAGGCATTACTGATCATTTCTGAACATTTCATATCATTTTACAACATAAAGTCATTCATTCTTAAAACATATCACAACGTAAAGCTATAGTCCCTTAACGAGGTCTACAAGACCTGAAACATGTGTTAGAAATGGGTCAGGACTAAACCGAACTGGTACGAAAATTTTTAGAATTTTGAAGATTTTTCAAAACTATAGAGGTCAGACGCCCGTGTGGGTAGCCCGTTTACCTCACACGGCCTCGGACACGCCCGTGCGTCCAACCCGTGGTAAAATAGGACATACATACTGACTAGTCCACACGGCCTGAGATAGTGTGCCTCACCCGTGGTCGACACTGACTTGCACCACATGGCCAGTCACACGCCCTTGTGTCTAGCCCGTGGTCGAGCCTGACTTGTTTCAACAGGCAAACTTAAACAACACAGTCGAGCTACACGCCCGTGTGGACAATTATAGCCATTTACAAGGCCAAACTTGCCACCCACACTTAGGTTCACTTACAAGCCTCAAATCACATGCATTTATACCTCAATTGGCAACCAAAACCTATCAATATATGCACCAATTAATCATCAACTATATCATTTAGTATCATACTCAATTTCCATTAAAATAAATCTATTCCAAATATCAATTTTAACATACCAAAACATATAAGTCTATCATCATATAATTCAGACCACAAGTTCACATTCAAACCATAATTCTCAACAACTAATTAAGCATGAAACATACCATACTCATCATTTTTATAACTCATATATAAGAACTAACATCATTCAACTTCCAAGCTAAATCACATGACAAGGCCCAAACACTTCAAAACATGCCATATTAACTAGCATATACATGTCATATTCAATATACACATATTTCAAAAGTACCAAAATAGATTGCTGATAGTGCGATTGAGTCGCTGACGATCCCTGGATCTGAGCTAGCTTTAGACACATAGTAAAACAGAGAAACAATTCACACAGTAAACTCTAAAGCTTAGTAAGTTCGTAATACAATACATGTAACTCAACAATTCAAATCAATATATAAAATAATCCATCACATAAATTAATTTTCATGAATACATAACCTCAACTATAACCATATGTTCACATCATTATTCATTCACAAGTTCATCAACCGCATAGGTTAAAACATACCTTTGCCAACACCTAGTTTATAACCCATTTTGATACTTAATACTCCATCCCACCTTCCAATAAATCTTTATTATTTATTCGATGCAATCACACACTTAGTGCAAATTTCATAGCCGAGACTTCTTTATCATCGTAAACTTAGTGCCTTTACATTGAACCGAATATATCTCGATAACACACACACAGTTCCAATCAATAAAGCCAAAGCTTCCATTACTTCGCACACACAGTGCTATTTAACTCTATCTCGATTGCATTTACACACATTCAGTGCCACATTTCTCAATTCATATATATAACATTCTAATTCAATAATTATACTTTCATTCATTTCACATCACATAGATATAATTTAACAACTGGTATTATATCCGAACTTACCTCGGACATCAAAATATCGAGACTAGCCGATCAATCGAGTACTTTGTCTTTGCCTCGATCTGAATCTGAATCTCTCTTTTCTTAGTCTATACATATTCAAATTTAGCTCATTTAATCACCAATTCATTAAATTTAGTCCAAACACACATATTTTGGGCATTTTACAAAATAGCCCTCACATTTTACATTTTAGCACTTTAGTCCCTATTTCACAAAATCACAAAATACACAAAATTTCACTTCACCCATGCCTAGCCGAATTCTCCCTATATCCATACAAGCCCACACATTTCATTTATTTCACATTTTAGTCCCTTAAAATATTATTTTCATAATTTAGCCCAAATTACTCAATTTCACCGAAAATTCCAAGACAAAATATGTTAATCTTTCACATATCTTTGATATTTCATTATCAACTAACACATAGCTCAAGCATTCATCAATGGAATATCTCAAACTCACCATCAAATTCTAAAATTAAAGCATGGGTTTGATAGAACACGAAGCAACGATTACAAAAACTTAGAAATTATCAAAAACCGAGCTCAAAACATACCTTGATTTTGAGCAACTATAGTCGAATGCCTCAAAGCCCTATTTCTTTCTTTTTATTTCATGTTTCGACAACAATAAGATGAGAATGCCACTAATTTAATCTTTATTTTATTTAATAATAACTTTATACATAGTTTACCATTTTACCCTTGTTTATTAAACCATTTAATCAATCATTTTATGCCTTTTTATGTCCATCCATTCTTTTAGTGGTTTATTTACAACATAAAGATTTCTCATTTAGAAATTCATGCCAAATAAGTACTTAAACAATCAGAACACAGCTTTTGCATTTTATGCAATTAAGTCTTTTCCTCAAATTAAGCACACAACCGATAAAATTTTCATACAGAATTTTCACACACTATAAACACGAAAAATAATATTAAAATATCTTTTCGACCTCAGATTTGTGGTCCCAAAACCACTATTCCGACTAGGGTCTAAATTGGGTTGTTGCAAAAAAAAGCATGTTAAGGTAGTTACATTGAGGAATAGGAAGGAGTTGTCCGAACCCAAAAAGAAGCTGAAACAAGAAACTGATAAGAAAGATCATAGGGTGGTAAAAATCGAAAAAATTCAAACACTGGTACTTGAAGAATACAAACCACCGATACCATACCTAGCAAAGTTAAAGAAAGACTGTATGGACGAACAATTTGGTAATTTTCTTAAACTTTTTAAACAATTACATATTAACTTACCTTTGTTGAAGCTCTTTCGCTGATGCCCACATATACAAAATTTTTAAAGGAGCTTTTAACAAATAAAAGGAAGTTTTAAGAACTCTCCACTGTGGAACTTAATGAGGAGTATTCAGACATTCTCGAAAATAAATTGCCCACCAAGCTGAACGACCCAGGAAGTTTCACTATTCCTTGTTTTATTGGTTGTTTAAGCATTGAAAAAGCATTGGCTGATTTAGGTGCTAGAATTAATTTGATACCTTCTAAAATGTTCAAGCAACTTGGTCTTCGGGAACCAAAACCCACTAGGATGAGTATTCAATTAGCTGACATATTTGTTAAATATCCTAGGGGTATTATTGAATATGTACTTATGAAAGTAGATAAATTCATATTCCCTGTTGATTTTGTTGTACTTGAAATGGATGAGGACATTGAGGTTCCTTTAATTTTAGGTCGACCCCTTTTAGCCACTGCTAGAGCTATTATTGATGTAGGTAATGGTAAACTTGTGCTTAGGATGGGTGATGATGAGATCATATTTGAAATTTAAAATGCCATGTGATTTTCTAAATATCAAGATGATTCATATTATATTATAGATTTTATTAATGATGCTATTCAAGATTATTTGCAAGAAATTTTTCATAAGGACACCTTGGAATTGTGTCTTGTTCAAGGAGAAGAGGTCGATGGAGATAATGTTGTGATAAATGAGATAAAAATTGATCTAGAGACTAATGAGTCTCCATTGAGGCAGAAAATTATGAGGCCATTGAGTTAAGTAAATAATTGAAATTGAAGCCCTCTATTTAAGAACCTCCCAAATTGGAACTAAAGCAATTGCCAAACCATTTGAAGTACGCATTCTTTGGGAAAAATTCTACATTGCCAGTGATTATTGCCTCAAATTTAAAGTCGAATGAGAAATATAAATTATTACAAGTGTTAAAGGAACACAAAAGAGCTATAGCTTGGAAAATTTTAAACATTAGAGGAATCAGTCATTCTTTTTGCACCCATAAAATTTTAATGGAAGATGAGTATAAGCCATGTGTGCAATGTAACGCCCCAAAAATCTCAAAACCTTAATTTCTGTGCATTAAAGTTAGTATGTATGTGTAGCACTTAGAATAATAATATCAAGGTATTATCGGGATTATTTGAAGCCTTAGAGATAGGGGGACCATGGGGAAAATTTTATTTTTCTTGCTTAGTGGACCCTAGTCTCAGGCATGAGGCCTCTTAAGAAAATTAAGAGAAAATAGGACACAAATGGGCTTGTGTCTAGTGGAAAGTGGTGTCACTTGGGAGCTATTAGGTGGAGTGTGTAAAAGCTGAAGAAGTCCAAGGTTCGAGCAAGAGGAGTGCCTTTTGGAGTGTTTTGTTTTGTATAGGTGGACAGTAGGAGTTGTGTTGGTTTGGTACTCTTGTTGTGGAGAGTTTGAAGTAAGTAGGACTGATGGATGTGGAGGAGATTTCGGATAAGATTAAGGTATTATTGGAGAGAAAAGTTAGGAGATGAGGTGTGTGAAGTGTTAGGGCCGAATAAGAATGTAGAGGCAAGGTAGGATTCGGCCTTGGTTATAAAAGGGGTTGTCGAATTCCAGTGAGGGTTTCCTGAGTTTTCGTATTTTCTTTTCTTTTATTCTTCCCCTCAAATGGTTTCTCCCTTTTTGCCGAATTTTGACAAATCCAAATTCCCTTCATTGCCAATATTACTATCATCCTTCTTTGCCGAATCCCTACTTTTGCTGAACCCTAGTGGTTGTTCCTCCACCTCAATCGATTGTTACTGAAACACCCCAAACCCGGCCCACGAGCCTCGACCGAATCCAGTATGTTCCTTGAGTAAAAACGGTTCAAAACTTGTTTGTTTTTTTGGAAAACTTTGGGATTTATTAAAACCTTGTTTTTATATTCCAAAACCACAAGTTAAAAAGAATTGCCGAATTTCTTAAAGATTACCTTTTAATTTGAAAATCATTTATGTTTAGGTGTCACAACATTTAAAATTCATTTTTATGGAAAATTTGCAAATCCTTAATCTAATATCAATCGTATCATGGAAAAATTAAATAGAAAGCATGCATGAAACAGTTAATTGTAATGGCCTTATTACAAAAATAAAAACAAAGCCCAAAAATAAATCCAAAAATACTTAGAGATAAAAAGTCCAAAATAAAATAAAATCTGAGCTGAACATGGCCACCATTAAGCTCTTGCCGACCCGGTCCATCACTGAGCGTCACCTGAAAAATATCCCACAACGGGGTGAGTCAAACAGACTCAGTGTGTAATAACCAACACTAAGTCCCAACGATTCAGGCATATCAGATCATACCTACATATATATAACAGATAGAGATAATGATGCAACCCCGAACCCAAACCTAGATAACCATCCGCTACACATCACCCGTACCAACCATCACACCGTGGGGACTACTAAGTCGACCCTCCATCCGCTACACATCATCGAAAGCGTTCATTTGCAGACGACGTGCTCATCGCCCTTATAAATTTTGTGGCATAGCCACCAGATATTATTTTGTGACATAAGTCACCACATTCAGATTTTGAGACGTGAGTCACCACATTCAGATATTGTGGTATAAACCACCAGATCACTTCCCCTTTCCATATAACCTATATGCCCCATGTCATACAAAACATGCAAATATCATACCTTATGCCTTATTCACATTCTTATAGTTTCACATATGCCATATATGTATATTCATCATATTATACTCATAGTAGGAATAGGTTAACGTACCTGAATATGCCGTACCACTGAATGGTACCATAAGCCATATCTTTCACATTCTTATTAACATATATATTAAATTAAAACCGTAAATCTATTAAGATTCAGTGTGGGGTACACACCTAGTTTACTTAACGAGTTCACTGAAATCCCGAAACTCCCAATCTAATGCTCTAGATCTCAAATTCCTACATTCGGCCAACACTAAGTAGGTTAGCAACAAGCCATTCGGCTAATTAAACAAATCCCGAAGGATTATTGAACCAAACTCCTTACCTTGCTACCGATTTGATTGCTAATCAAATCCCGAAACTTTGTAGTCTTTCTCCCTTGTACTCAGCTAACACTAGATCACTTGACTTGGTTAGTTTTCAGCTTTTTGAATAAATACAAAATAGATCTGAAACACTGAATATGGCCTTGGGCGAATGACATATGCACTTACCTTGCGATTTCAAATCCCGAAAGACCCTTCAAAGATTCAGCCAAAGATTACTAATGGGATTAGTACCTTGATTTTGGCTAAAAGAAAAAGGATTGAAAATTGACTAACCATTGATCTTACCCTTAATATCGAAATCGACTGCACCTTTGCTTAGATCCACAAAGATATTCGGCTATAGCTTGAAACTATCTTTGGTTTTGATGTCAGAGAGAAACGTGAGATGAAGAAGAAGTAAATTAGGAGGATTCAGCAATGGTGAAGAATGGTAGAGAGGGTTCGGCATTGTTGGAGATGAGAGGTTAAGTTTCGGTTTTGAGTCAAAAAAGAAGAGAGGAATTTTGGCAGAGGCACAATAGACAAGAAAAGAAACAAATGGCCTCACTCTCCTCCCTTGGCCGAAAATACCACTCCTAGCTCCCCCTATTCGGCCAACTCCTCCTCTCTCCATCCATTCCCTTGTTATTCTCCTATTTTTCCTCTCATTTACCCATTCAAAAGTAATTTGAATAAATCAGTAATTATCTCCTAGATTTGCCGAATTTTTAAAAGAGATTGACCACATCTAATTCTCCTCTCTCAGTCTCCCAATGCCGTCCACTACTACCCCCTTTTGCCGAAAATAAAAGCCCCAAAATACTGCTTCCCTTGTGACTCGAACCTAGTCACTTGCACCCTACTTGTGGCGTCACTTACTGAGGCCTTAAGTGGCGCCTCCAAGCCACTTAAACAAGCCCATTTTTTTTTCATAATTCCCCTACTAATTTTCTTAAGGCCCTATCAAACTTAGCTTCCTCTTAAAACTTAAAATACGATATTTTCCAAGGCATTCTCCTATATTCTAAGGTTCTCAAAATTCATAAAACATACTTATAATACACATAGGCATGCTTTCACATAAAATTCAGCAATAATTCATAAGCCCCAAAATCCCGGATATTACAGTTACCTACTCTTAGTCACGTTTGGAAGCCGAATTTTGTTCAGTAGATATCTAAGCCGCAGGATCAAAGGAAGATTTCAGTAAGTGCTTAGTTAAACTTTTTAGTGTGTTTTGTTAAAAGCCGAAGGGCTGTCTAACCCCTCCTTATCGTATCTTTGTATTAACAAGGGTAAGGCTCAATAATCGCAAGCGTGGTAGGTAAGGATTGTTAACAAGGTGGTAAGTGTTCTCTATTCAGTCATGGTTTAGTAAATGGACGAATCTAATGTGGCTCATAGGGGTGACTTATGTACAATATGGGTCACTTGGTTTTGACGATATAGGTGTTTGGGTGCAGATCTAGGGGATAATCGCAAATAGTAGCAAATAAAGGGCTACTAGAACGTGAGGCACACGGTAAGGGTACAGTGAGGTTTTGGTTTTTGATACGTATGTGTTAAAGCCTTGGTTAAACACTAGTAATGTCGATTGTAGGTTCGTGACTAAGGGTTTTGTAGCACACGAGGTTACCAGGTGTGTACAAACACTATACACGATATCGGCAACGCCGAAAAGTTAAAAAGCTGAAAGTGGCTAAATGGGCCTGACGAACTTGTGGGCCCAAAACGAAAATGGTTGATATGTGAGCATCATTAATGATTTGGCATGAATGATTATATGATTGGATTTTAATTGATCCCAATGGGCTATATGACATGAAATGGGCTTGATGGGCTTTATGGGGACGTAGACAAGTATGTTAGGGTTAATGAACTTTAGGCCTAGTTTGAATAACTCTTAAATTTCATAAGACTTAATCTAATTAAACACGTCCATGAACAAGTCACTGGGTTAGAGTGTGGTAACGGGCATACTCATGTCTAGGATTGGATTTATGGAGAGCTTGGTACTTAAGCAGCCCTAGTGGCCCACCTCCTCTTCTCTGGAATCCTACCTGGTGCGTAGTGTCTATTCACTAAAACCCAAGAGGGACCAAATACCCTTAGATTTGTAAAATTACTAAAATACCCTTAGATTTGTAAAATTACTAGAATATCCTTGTTTTGCAAAAGTACCAGAATACCTCTATTTTGCAAATTACCAAAACATTCCTGTTTTGCAAAATTACCAAGATACCCCTATCTTGCCAAATTACCAAAATACCTCTGTAAGTTAGAATTACGAAAATACCCCTGGGTAGTGAAATGACGAAAATACCCCTATGTGATGAATATGAGTTGTGGATGTTACTCATGTGTTTGATGCCTTCATATGATATTCTGCTTAGGATGCATATGGGTGGGAATTGTGGTACGGAGAAAGATTTGAGGATCGCATAGTCGTCTGACGACCATGGATCCACCAGAGGCTTTAAGCCCATTATATGATTAGCAGCTTTGCTGCAATGTTGAGTAGTGCCGCTGTGAGTGCTACCTTTGGTGTGTAGAGGATGGGTGGGTTGATTTAGAAATCCCCACAGATGTGTAATGGTTGGAAGGGAAATGGTGTATGTAGCGGATGGATATTTGGGAAGGGTTTTGCATTATCTTGTTTGTATATGATACTATATAATATGATATGAGGTCATGGTGGGCTAAGGCCCAATGTGAATATTTGTATGTGATTTGATTGCCAAGGGTTGTAAATGCTGAGTTTCGAAACTCACACCCTTTTATTTAATGTTTCAGGTGATCCTAAATAGACTGCTCGGCGTGGGAGAGGACTCAGAGATGGCCACACTACAAGCTGATCAAATGTTTTTAATTTGTTCAAATGAATTTGTTTTAAATACTTTGTTTTTCATTGAACTGTAATAAGGCCATGTATCTCCCAATTGACTTTAGATTTTGGGTTTTATTATTATTGTTTCAACTATCCAGTTAATAAACTTAAATAAAAATTTCTAAAGTTAACATGGTTTTCGAAATAACTCAACATATGAATGTTTTCCTAAAATGTGGGCTTTTCATCTTAACTTAACAAGATACAAGGTTTTGGGCTTCTGGGCCTTAAATGGTTATTTAGTAAAATCGTTTTGAAGTGTGCCGTTAATGTGACATTCCAGATTTTGGTCTAACTTCTAGGCCGGGTTTGGGGTGTTACATGCAAGCTCAAAGGAGGCTATATCCAAACATGAAGGAAGTTGTCAAAGCTGAGGTAATTAAACTTCTAGATGCTGGAGTTATTTATCCTATTTCAGATAATATTTGGGTGAGTCTTGTGCGGGTTTTTCTTGAGAAATGAGGAATGATTGTTGTAGCTAATGAGAAGAATGAATTGGTTCTAATAAGAGCAGTCACAAGATAGAGAACTTGTATCGGTTATAGGAAGTTGAATGATGCTGAAAGGAAATACCACTTTCCTCTACCATTTGTGGATCAAATGTTGGTGAGATTATCTGGTCACATGTATTATTGCCTCATAGATGGGTTTTTTGGCTACTTCCAAATTCCAATAGCTCCCGAGGATCAAGAGAAAACGACATTTACATGTCCATATGGTATGTTTGCTTACCGAAGAATACCTTTTGGATTATGTAATGCTCCTGCTACTTTTCAGCGTTGTATGCTAGCCATCTTTGCTGAACTCGTAGAAGACATTATGGAGGTATTTATGGACATCTTCTCAGTATTCGGTAATTTTTTTCAACTTTTTCTTAATAATTTAAAACAAGTTTTGATAAGATGCAAGGAAATGAACCTTCTGCTTAATTGGGAAAAATGTCACTTCATGGTTCAAGAAGGGATTGTTTTGGGCCATAAAATTTCTAGTAAAGGGATCGAGATTGATAAAGCGAAAATTGAAACCATTGAAAAATTACCTCCCCCTAATTTAGTTAAGGTTATTAGAAGTTTCTTAGGACATGCTGGGTTCTATAAAAGATTTAGCAAAGATTTTTTCTAAAATAGCTAAGCCTTTAATTAATTTGCTAGAAAAAAATGTGTCATTCAAATTCAGTTAGGAATGTTTAGAGCCGTTTAATGTTTTTAAGGAAAAATTAATTAATTCCCTAATTATGGTTGCATCTGATTGGAATTTACCTTTTGAACTAATGTGTGATGCAAGTGATTTTATAGTAGGTGCAGTTCTTGGACAGCGAAGAGACAAGCATTTTCAGCCAATTTATTATGCTTGCAAGACTTTAACGGACGCACAAGAGAATTACACCACTTTTGAAAAAGAATTGCTAGCTTTGGTTTTTGCATTCGATAAATTTAACCTTATTTATTACTATCTAAAGTTGTTGTGTACACTGACCACTCTGCTCTTCACTACCTCTTGACTAAACCAAATGCAAAACCCCGACTTATAAGGTGGATACTATTACTGTATAAGGTGGATACTATTACTGCAAGAATTCAACTTGGAAATTAAAGATAAGAAAGGGGCTAAAAATATTGCAGCAGACCACCTCTTGAGACTTGAGAATCCCCATCTTGAGCAGCTTAATAAGAATGAGATAAATGACTCATTTACTAAAGAATGACTTTTTACGGTAACCGATTCTAAAGGAGTTTGGTTTGCAGATATTGTGAATTATTTGGTTGCTAACATCCTACAAAAAGGGCTGACTCATCATCAAAATAAGTGATTCTTTGTTGATGTGAAAAACTATTTTTGGGAGGATCTTTTTCTCTTTCGTGTGTGTAGATCAGGTTTTTTTAATGTGTGTTTCGACACCAGAAGCGAATGAAATTCTGGACCATTTTCATTCAATACCGACATGAGGACATTACAGTGGTATTATGATAGCACATAAAGCACTTGAATAAGGTTTTTATTGGCCCACACTATTCAAAGATGCTAATAGATTTGTTACTTCTTGTAATAGATGACGAAGAATAGGTAATATTTCCAAACATGATGAAATGCCTCAAACTTACATGCTTTCTTGTGAAATTTTTGAAATTTGGGGAATTGATTTCATGGGACCATTACCTAGCTCTTATGTATAAATACATACTAGTAGCAGTCGATTATGTATCGAAATGGTTTAAAGCTCAAGCTTCACCAACTAATGATGCTAGGGTGGTCGTTAGCTTTCTTCAAAAACTATTCACTCATTTTGGGACACCTCAAGCAATCATTAGTGATAGGGGTAAACATTTCTGTAACGCTTAATTTGATAAGATTTTTAAGAAATACAGTGTACATCATAGAACAGCTACCCTGTATCATCCTCAAACTAGTGGGCAAGTTGAACTGTCAAACCGAGAACTGGAACGCATCTTAGAAAAGACCTTAGAAACAAATAGGAACGATTGGGCTTTTAAACTAGATAACGCTCTATAGGTTTATAGGACTACGTATAAAACACACATAGGAACATCCCCATACAAACTTGTTTATGGGAAGAGCTGTCACTTACCACTAGAACTCGAACATAAAGCATTTTAGGCAATAAAATTTTTGAATTTCGATCCAAAACTTGCAGGTTGTAAGAGACTGTTGAAACTAAATGAGTTACATGAATGGCGAGCAAATACTTACGAGAGCTTGAAATTATGCAAAGAAGCAACGGAGAAACACCACGACGCTCATTTAAAGCAGCCCAAACAATTCACAGTGGCAGATCAAGTACTTTTATATAATTCAAGGATCAAATTGTTTTCAGGAAAGCTAAAATCGAGATGGTTAGGTCCATATGTGGTAAAAATCATTTTTCCTTATGGTACATTAGATGTAACACATCCTGAATGCGGCACATTTAAGGTAAACGGTCATAAAAGGTGATATTAATATTGTAAGAGAGGAGCTCCGGCTCTAAAATTTGAATCAGCCTTGAGCAAAAAGCGAAAGTCGAGCTTTGATTTTAAGCGCTTCTCGAGAGGCAACCTGAGTGTTTCAATTTTCTTAATTCCCTTAATTGTAGCATGTTTAATTTGTTAAAAAAACATGGATCACATGGCTAGGAGTGGCACGCACGCCCTAGCGACACAGCCGTGTGTGACACACGGCCTGGACACATGGGCTTGTCCCAGGCCGTGTGCATACTAGAGCTAAATTTTTTTAAAATTTTTCCAACACAAATTAACAGAGACTTACACAATTTGAAGACACGACTGTGTGAGTCACATGGCCTAGACACACGAGTGTGTCCCAGGCCATACACGGCCTGTCACACGGGCGTGTGTGAGGCAATGTGCCCTGTACGGCCTCGTACACGAGCGTGGGAAAAGTGAAAGATGATTACACATGGCTTGGCACTTATTTTTATGTGACACACAAGTGTGTCGCAGGCCATGTCGAGACTGGACTTCTTTTCTATTTAGTTTTTAATTGACACACGTGCTAAGAGTGCACACACCGGCATGTAACACATCCGTATGGCCCAACACGAGCCTTTACATAACCGTGTCCTCTTTTTTAATCCAAAAAAAAACCCTATTTGTTTTTTTTATTTTGCATTCTTCCTCCCCTAACCCCTTCTAATAAAAAATCCAGCCGCCACCTTCCCTCTTCTTCCTCGCCGACCTCCCCTCACTGATTCTTTTCCCCGTCTACCCCCTCGTCACACCACCGTGCACAACCCTTCCCTTTTCTCCTTTTTCCCCTCTTATCCTTATCGAGACCAACACCCCTCGCCTCTCCCCCGCCCCTTTTCGTTTTCAGTCCAACCATTGTCATAGTCGTCGCACTAGTCGTGCGAGCTTCTACACTTTTCGATCCACTACCGACCACACACACACACACACACACACACAACTCTTCCCCCCTCTCCCTTTAAGCCTTCACGCCCCTTCCTTTTTCCTCATCCTTTCCCATCACCAATCCTCATAGCCTCACTCTCCTTACCTCACATGTCATCGTCGTCACCCGTCTTACCATCTTCGGAGCCTCGTGCCACGCCGACCAACCCTCTGTCCACCGTTTCCACCACCGTCGACCATCCCTCCATCCACCATTTGCCTCATTCCTTTTTTATTCATTTATTATCTATTATTATCATTTATTATTAAATTTTTAACTTTTATTATTATTATTTTTATTATTATTCTTTTTATTATTAACATTAGTATTCTTAGTATTTTTTTAGGATTACTATTATTTTCCTATATTTTATTATTCTTATTATTAGTTTATATTTTCTTATTCCTGTGTTAGTGTGAATGTTAGTATATTAATTAAATAGTTTTTTTGCATGATTAGTTTTGGTTGCATGTCGTATTAGGAGTAGATTTTCGTTATCATCTCATTGAGATTTGATGTTTTCATATAAGGGTTTTTGTCAATGTATTTTTAATTATCTGTAGATCTGTCTGCTTTTTTGCTTGATTAATTGGTGGTGCGTACTTTACTGTTTCTCTGATATTTGGTTGTTATATTTTCATTTAGGTACAACATGATGAACACAAGCAACAAATCCAAATTCATTGTCCCTGCTTTGAAAAAGTACAAGACTCCAGGCACGGCCTCTTCCTCGAGCCCCACCATTGACGCACACCATCCTTGCCTATGGTTTCCACCGAGCCCTCTCGAGGACCTATATCACCTTCTTAGGTAGACACCCTTGGATTTAGCGCGTAGCATCGACTGGGAGGCATTACAAAAAGTACATCTAGTCAGCAAAGTGCGCGCCCTGATCGAGACAGCTCTTTGGGACAGATTCTTCTCTATTGTCAAGCCTACTTACTTGGAGCTTACAAAAGAGTTTTGTTCGAAATTTGTTTTGCAGCATGTGATGTCGAGACATGATGAGCCATGCACTATTTCTTTTAGACTCAGTGGTACAATGCGTTATCTGAGCGTCCCAGAATTTGGAGTTACCTTAGGACTCTATCCTAAGGAGTTCATGAGTGTCGAGGGGTTCTTCACCTTATACTAACACATCCATCATTCACCATCTTTATGTTGGATAGATCTTAATGCTAGTACGATGCCATATGACCCAAGTCGATCGAAGGCAAATTCCCTACCTCCGACATTTCAATATATTCATGCTATCTTGGCACACACATTAACTACCTAGAGGGAGAGCACCGGAGTCATTGGTACATTCGACGCTTATTTTCTTTGGAACATGGCAATTCTATGCACCTTTAATCTTGCCTCCTTCGTCGCCCTATCATTTCGCCATCAGTTTGATCACAATATGAGGGGTCCTATCTATTTGGGCCCTTATATGACTCATCTTACATGACATTTTGGCGTCCTTGATTCTCCAGAGCAGTCATCCTAATTTACACTGGTTGGACAGATGACCCTGCAGAGATTATTGATTATGAGTCATATGAGGATCATCGAGCAACAACACGGAGTGGGTCCTTCTCGTTATAGATTATCTCATTCTGACCCTCAGGATGAGCATGAGGACTTTCACAATAATGATCCTTTTCACCATAAGGATCCACCTCGTTCTTCACCTTTGAGTCACCCTACCGCTGCTTTTACCATTGCACTTGAGGATCTTTCTGAATGGTTCACCCATTTTAAGCAGCGATGCTTTAAGCGGTTTGACAGTATTGATGCGACCTTGAAGCGGATCTGTCAGCATATTCATATTTCTCCAACTAATCCTGCACCTCACGATCCCGATCCCTCTCATGATGACGATCACTGATCTACTTTCAATTTATTTGTTTTATTTATTTTATTTACAGTTGAACTTCTTCTTTTTTATTTTCAGTTGTTTTATTTTTATTTTGTGGACTTCTCTAGTTCTTTTCTCTTTTGAACACTATTTTTGTTTTTCTTATTTTGATAGCTTTTTTTATTCAAGTTTGTAAACTCTAAATCTTCTTATTTATTTATATTTATCTTCTTATTAGTTGCTTGGACACATGCACTACATTTAGCTTTGCTCACAATTCCAGTTTCATTTATTCTGACAATTTCATCCATATTCAAGGCAGTTTCAATTCTCTCCCTCTCTTTTGATATTGCGCTTATCCTGTGCTTATATATGTTTGTACATTGAAGGCAATGTACATCTTAAGTGTGGGGAGATTATTTATATTTGTGATAAAATCCCTAAATTATTTGTTGTGTTTAAGTAATTTTCTCATACCCCTATTAGAGTGAATTGTTTTAAAATTTGGAGTTTTTATTAATGTTGTTTTGGATTTATTTGTGGATATTTCTGCATTAGTTGATTCAGTTTTTAAGACATGAGAGAGTCGAGCATGATAAGCTATTTTTCAAAAATCATATTTTAGGTTGTCCCCCTAAACTAAAGTATTATCTTGAAATTTTAGACTTGCAAGATTGACATCAAAACCATAATTTTTTGTGAGTTTTTGAGCCTATAGAGCATATATTTTCTTTCATGCTCATTTTATTATTGGTCATGAGTGTGTCAACTTGCTTTGTTATTCTAAAACTTGTTTCGATTATGCATGTCAAGATCACACCATCAATTTTATATACTAAGATAATAGAGGCACTTAGGTTTTGACCCACTCAACCTCTAAAAAGTTTACATATTAAATTAACCCTTAGTGAACTCCATTGATCCTAACACATTTTTCTTCGATTAACCCATTAATGTTAACCCATAACCCATATGTTTTTTTGTGAAATTTTCTCGTTTTATTGACTCCCTTTTTATCAAGATTTTATTTGGTTAGGAAAACCTAACTATGTTTCATTTTTCTTGAATTGCTATTGTTTTTCTTGTTCTTAGTTAAAAAAACACATATATCTTTGATTGAGCTTGAATCGTTAGTTGCATATTCTATTGAAAAGCTCATTTTTGTTCTTGATTAGTCTTATTGATGTTATTTATGTTAACTCAGCAACTATTTATTTTCTAGTTTGATAACTTATTAACTCGATCTTGATTATATCTAACTTTTTTGGCCTTTTCCATACCCTTAACCTAAGCCCCATTACAACCTTTTAAATACCTCTTGATTGGTGTGTCATCTCATTTTATAGTGGTGAGATTTGATTTTCAAGCAAAACTATGGTAATGACATTCCTCATTTGATCGTTGAGTGCTTAACATTTGAACCTTAAACACTGAGTGCTTTGAATGAATCTTTAGTGAGGATGTCAATTCTTTTTTATTTTGAATTTAAGGTAATTATTTGGATAAGGGGAGATACCTTCTTCTTTTTGTGCACTTTAAAAATTTCGGTTTAGATTGTTTTAATCTTTAGTGTCCTTTTAGTTGAATTGCCAATGCATGATTGTTTGCCAATTATTTTGAGACATCATTAACAAAAATGAAAAATTGATAAAGGATAACTTTATTATGGGTTGGGGATTTTGCTTGAGGACAAGCAAACGCTTAAGTGTGGGATATTTGATAAGTGTTAAAAGTAATACATTTTAATCTCATTCTTAATGCGTTTTTGGGTGATTAGTTAATGAAAAATGGTAAATTTTATGCTGCTAATACTTTAAATTCATTTTTCTACACTTAGAAGAGCATTTGGGAGCAAAACGAGTGAAAATTGGACAATTGGAGTAGATTTCAGAAGCCACCCAGGCTAGACCACACGATCATGTGCCAAATCATGTGGATTTCATGATTCGCACTCCGAACACATGAAAAAACACAATTTTTAGGTTTTTCAAGCATTTTAAGACCTATAATTATCAAATATAAGAAAAAGGTGAATCGTCAATGAATATTAAAGAAAACAACTCAAAAAAACACCATTGAAATCGACTCTGAAGCATATTTCTATGAATATTAAAGATCTCCTTTTAATTTCTTTGAAGTTTTTATGAGTTTCTTTTTTTCTTGTGGTTATACTAACTTTGAGATGTTTTTATTTGTGATTATGAACTAATTTTCTAAATACCTAGGGGAGATGAACCCTATCATGAATTCTATCTTTTGATTTCTGTTTTATGCAATAAGTACTTGAATCTTGTTCTCAATTATGTGTGCTTAATTCTTGATTTAATGAAATATTAATTGATGTTCGATGTGCTTAATTCAGAGGAGGAATAGACCCTATTTAATAGTAGATCTAGTATAATTGAATGGAGTTGCATGCAATCCTAGAAATAGGACGACATAAATCTACCGGATTAGATTCAAATCTAATAGGGGAATTCATATATCAAGTTAATGCGATAATAGGGGTTTTAATTAGAAAGAAATTTCAATTAATCAACTTCGAGTTAGTTGCTCTTAGTCTTGAAGAGAGATATTAGCATAATTTAGGAATTTCTACATATCAAGATATTAAATGAATAAATTGTTTAATTCAGATTGATAATGATAGATGCAATCTAGGTGGATTCTTTCATGGGTATTGTTTCGCTTCTTGGTTATTATTCGATTATTTTCCTGATTTATTCTTTGTCAAGTTCTTAGTTAATTGATTTAGTTAATTTTAGTTTAATTCAATCACTTCAATTTGTTGATTAGATAATAGGAAGACAGTAATTACTAGTACTTTTAGTCCTCGTGGAAATGATATCTTTGTTCACCATAACCATACTATTTATCGATAGGTGCACTTTCCTTTATCGTATTTTTGGTTGGTTTCGTGGACACCAGTGATGAAGAACTTGTTCATTGAGAATTCTTGTCAAGGTGGAGATTGTAACGCCTTAAAAATTAGGGGTTTGTAGTTTTTCTTAAAATTCATGTTGTGCTTGAACGACTAGCTATTTGAGTGTATTTGGGGGTTCTAAGGGGGCCTGGGTTCGAGTTTGAGCCTTGGAAAAATTTTATTTTTTGGCCCTAAAGTGAAGAGGGTTGTTAGCTATAGGACTTAAGGACATTCGTGTGCATTTAGGAGTCACAAGATGAGGATGTGACTTAGTGGTGTGGCGTCACTGGGATAACCAGGAGGAGTGGAGTTCCGAATCCCTTGGTAAGCAAATGAGGGCATTTATTTTATGCCTTGGAAGTGGAAGAAGCATAGTTGGAATCAAACTCTGCAAGGGAGGTTGAGGACTTGGTCAAATGTTTCAAATGGAATGAGGAGAGCAAGTTTAGGAGATTTCGGTGGAGAAAATCAAGGAAGTGATGTGTGTGGGAGTGTTGGCCGAATTTGGGAGTGTGGCTAATTGAGAAATTCGGCTAGAGGGGGGTCCGTGGGAGCATTTTTGGCAACTTTGAGTGTTAGTAGAAACCGAGATTCCTTTGTGTTTTGCTACTTCTCTTTTTGTTCATTTTGGGTCTTTTTTTGGAAGTGACATCTCAAGCAACTTTGTTACCATTCGGGTTTGTTCATTTCGTTCAGTATTTCCCCAACTGTTACTCATTCCTTGCCTACACTTCTTTTCTTCTCTTAGGTTCCTTGGCCGAATTCAACATCCTCTTTTCCTCCCATCTTTCTTTCCTTGTTCTCTTCAAGTTAGTTGAATCCATCCTTCCTCTTCTTTTCAACGCCACATCTTTTGTTCTTTTGAGTGAGTTGAAGTTAACCTCTGCTTTTTCTCTAATATACTGTCATCTTTGGGGGTCATGTGTGGTTAATTCCTCTTTACTTGAAGGAACCTGTCTTTCTCGAATTTGAGTGTAAGTAGTACTGACTGTTTTCTAGTTATGTCGTGTTGGTACTATTCTTTTCTCTCCACTGTCGAATCTTTCCATTCTTCTTAAGTTTGATGTGGGTTGGTTGTTAGGGTCTCTCGAAGAGTGGAAAGGGCCTAGCAATGGAAGCAAGCAATTGTTGTTCTTAACTTTAATCAAGTAAGTGTTCTCACACTAGGTTAGATTAAGGGCTGGTCTTATCTGAGGGTTGTATTGGTCAAGAGTGGTTTTTATTCACATATTTATTCAGTCCCTCCTAATAAGGGTATATTGTAATGCAGAATCCATCCAGGGGTTCTTGGTCTTCGTTGAGTTTTGGAGAGGCTTAACAAACTCGGCCAATCTAGGTAGGTGTTAGTATGGTTTGGGTTTTGTTTGTGGAAATGGAAAGTAGCCCTTTGAACGGATGATTAACTGATAGTCTTTTTAACATAGGTGTGATCAGTGCTAAGAGATTTGCGGCACGTTTCGTAAGCAAGGTGTGTAATTGTACACCTATTACCATACTGTTCAAACACCAGATATTGTTGTGTTTCACTTCTATGCTACTATATATCGATAGAAGCTGAAAAGCCGTAATTTCAGCATCTGAAAGCCCTCGAGCGTGCGAACGATCGTACGGATAAATTGAACCACAATTGCTGGTGTTAGATCGTTAAAGTCGCCACGAACTTTTCATTGGGTTTAGGTCGTAACGGGCCTCGATGGGCCATGGGGTCCAATGGGCCCCATAGGGGTAAAATCCTCAGTAGGACGATAACAATGAGCCGGGCTGTAAAATTTGCCCAGCCGCAATCGAAATTAGACTGAATGGGCCACACGAGCATGTGGGCCCACTTGGGCCAAAAATTGGGCTTTGGCCCAATTGCACCGTTTCGATTAAAACGGGTATCTGTGTCGCTCGAGGCGACTGTGGACCTTCAGAAAGGCCGTTATAAGAGTAAAATTACTGAAATACCCTCGATGGGTAAAATTATCAAAATACCCTCGATGGGTAAAATTATCGAAATACCCTTTACCAGTAAAATTACCGAAATACCCTCGATGGATAAAATTATCGAAATACCCCTAAGGGGTGAAATGACCATTCTACTCCTAACCGACTAAATGACCGTTGTACACTTAGTGGTAGTACCAGTGTAGTATGTGTATCAATTGTATGATTGATTATGATCGAGATGCACTGCATACATGGATTAGTTATGACATGACATACTGCATTGGGTTGGGTTTTTCTAATTTGGAGGAAGTGTCATTATAGTGGCATCGCCACGTACTCTGATCTTAGTGGCTCAGCTACGTATATTGTTATTAGCAGCTTTGCTACACTGTTGCTAGCAGCTAGGTTGTATTATTGGTGAGCTGGCATGGTGCGTCGACATGGTCCCCACATGGTGAGCTGGTTGGTACGGGTGGTGTGTTGGCTGGGTGGGTCGACTTGGTCCCCACATGGAGAGATGGTTGGTACAGGTGGTGAGTTGGTTTGTAAGGGTTGGGTTACATGTTTGTTTTGCATCGATATGATATAGGGCTTAGGCCCAGACTGTTACTAAATAGGGCGTAGGCCCAGACTGTGACCGTAATAAGGGATTACACACTGAGTTCTCGTGACTCACCCTTTTCTTTAACCGTGCAGGTAATCCCTAGCCATAGAGGATTTGGAGCTGCGAGAGACTCGAAAGTGGCCACACGTCAGATATGCTTTAAAGCTAAACTTAGCGATTTTATTTTATTTTATTTTATTTCATTGGGTTAATAATTTTGTAGTAAGGCCACTTGGGATTTTTAACTTTTATATGGTGTTTCCTTTTAATTTCAACCTGATAGTCTATTAAACATGGGTTTTAAAACAATAACTACTGTTTTCAAAATATCACGTATCCGCAACTGTTTTGAATTAAACTTGTCTAACAAATAAGGTTTTAAAAATAATGATAATAATAATATTTTGCAAGAGAATGTCTTTGAGTAAATCTTGTTTTGAAAATTTTGCAACGAAATCTGAGGTTTTAAATGGCAGTAATTTTTGAATTGTAAGTAGGGTTTCCAATGAAAAACATAGTTTCTAAACAACACTTTGATGTGACACGTTAGATTCGGTCATAACGTCTAGGCCAGGTTTGTGGTGTTACGGAGGTTGTTAAATTTGTGTGACCCGAATCCTTGTTAAAGAAATAATATAGTGGTAAAGCTAAGGGATCTGTGTAGGGCTTAAAGCCAAGGGCAACACAAGTAGAATCCATATAGAACTACTCTTCTTCTATTTGACATTTAGAATAGGGTTTTTCAATCTTTAAATAGATGTAGTCAAAACTCCTCTTGTATGATTCAATTTTCAATATTAGTGAATTTCTCCTCCTCTGCCCATGGTTTTTTCTTGAAAGGGTTTCCACGTAAAATCTGTGTGCTCTATTTTTCTTTGCTTATTACTTTGTGATCATTTTATATTGTCATTATCAATGTTAGCTTTAACAGGATCTTTCGATATTCAGGCTAACATCACTTTACGTAGAATTTGATATCTTGAAACTTTACTGCAAACAATCCACCTTTGCCCTATTCGATGGATATGACCTAATTTTGGGATAAGGAACCATCTTGAATCTCTATTGTATAATTAGCTTTCGACTTATTTGTTCCATTGTACTAGATGACGTTTAACCTTTTTTCTCAATTTTGTAATACTATTCATATAAATTTTCAAAATAAAGGAAGAAAAAATAAAGGAGTTTCCAAAAAATAAGTACATGTGCTTAAAATTTATGGTGACTTGGGATGAAACAATCCACTAGAGTGACTTTATGTATCATAAGGTGCATTAATGGAATACTTAAAGCTATGCATATATTTTCATTATCGTATATGTTGTCTCATCCATCCCCTGAAATCAATTAATGCAAGTAGTATTACACATTGACCCACCAGCAATCTCTGTTAGAAAATGTCAATATAATCCTGGTTAATTACGATATTTTGATAATATAGAATATTAAAACTATATTACAACATTATTGTCATTGTTGTTGCTTGCTGTATGAATACAACAGTGGAAATTTGGATAATAAATCCATTTTTTCTTTATTCGGATTTTCCCAACTCGGATTTAAAGTTTATTAGCTATTAAAGCTTTGTTTAATATTGGTCAACAAATTCACTCTCCTTCATTTGAACTTAATTTATTAAAAGTTGTCTTCTTTATTTATTTTTAAAAAAGGCTTTGTCTTGATAAAGTTTTTTCTCTCGTTGTCTTACATCCAACTTAATTTTTATTACTTGTAAATCAATTTTCTCTTTAACCAAAAAATAAACATTTTTTTGTGGTACAATTTCACAAAGTAGTGTCAATGTAACACCCCTTACCCGTGTCCGACGCCGAGACCGGATACGAGGCATTACCATACTTGACCATGCTTGATCATGTAATAACAGGCTATAAAATTTCATTCCAACGTAAAACTTTTTTTTCTTAGTCATAGCATGCATATCATGGGCCTACGAATCCTTAAACGTACATCCAGAAGGTTTTGGAGTTCAACCGGAAACTTTTACACTCCTTGAAAATTTTTGCCTAAACAGGGGTCACACGCCCATGTGACTTGGGACACGCCCGTGTGGGCAGGACGTGTGGTCACACACGCCCATGTCCCTAGCCCGTGTAGAATTTTTTTTTTGTTTCGAACCTACAAGGGTTTTCACACGGCCAGACACATGCCCGTGTCAATGGCCCGTGTCCTTCACACGGCCTAAACACGCCCGTGGCCTCACCTGTGTGTGAAAACTAGGGGTATTCTGTTTATGACGTCAGCAACCCCTTAAGAAGCACAAGCCTAAGCACACGCTCATGTGCTAGCCCGTGTGACGAATCAAATTCTCGTAACTAAATGCAGGGGACACACGACCTATCAACACACCCATAGGGTTGACCGTGTGTCACACACGGCCTAGAGACACGCCCGTGTGTCTACCCGTGTGGACACTTAGAGGCTATTTCCAAGCCAATTGCCACCCTGAAACATAAATACACTTATGCCTACTCAAGCAATGCATGTACTATGAATAATTTCTAAAACATCACTTATAGAACTCATAAAACTCATCATCATTAATATGTAGAACTTAACAAATATTGGCCTATCACTTTGGCCATATAGAAAAAGAATGGTAAACTCAATAGCCAAACCTTTGGCTCCCAATATGATATAACTCAAAATGATATATCCCTATACATGTCATACTTAAAATAAAACAACTTGGCTATACCAAAAAAATGATTGATAGTGTGATCCGAGCTCCGATGTCTATGATCCCAGAGCTAGCTTGGCGAAATTACAGGAAAAAAAGGAAAGGAAAAGGGTAAACATATAGCCTAGTAAGTTTGCACCAAATTCTACATAACAACATAATAGCTTGTATATAAATTCATCCATCATGAAAGTAAAGCAACATGAATCTCAAGTGCTTGAACTTACTTACACATACTTATTCTTTCTGTAACACCCCAAACCAGGCCTATACGTTACGACCAGATCTGGCATGTTACAAGGTGAAGTAAAAACGAAGTTTTGTTTGAATTAGGAGAAATCGTACTTGTGAAAACTTTCTAATTTAAAGCGATGTCTTTGAAAATAGGGTTTGGTAGTATAGGAAAAATCCCAATTTTACGTTAATCATATATTCGTTATGTTTGGTGATATTTGGAAGAAAAATGTGTCTTAAATTATTGGTATTTTGAAAACCCTATTTTTAATTTCATGATCAAGTTGGCATGGTGTCAAATTTTTAAATAAACAATAAATAAATAAAATAAAACCCAAATACTTATTTAGAAAGGCCTTATTACACAAATAAAATCCCTAATTTAAAATTTAAAGTAAAGTAGGAGAAGTTTACGAAAAGTAAAGTCTTCATGGCCTCCACGAGTCCGCCTCGGCTCCCATATCCACTTGCCTGCTGGATTACACAAGGTTAGGTTAAAAAGGGTTGAGTCACTGAGACTCAGTGTGTAAATCCCCCATAACACATAATCGGCTCGAGGCCCACAATTGCATATTAGGCCTTAGCCCACTCAGGATGACATACAAGTAGATGAATGCATCATAACCCAGCCCCAACCTAGTTTTTCCATCCTCTACACACCATCCCGTACCACCCAATCACACCGTAGGGATTTCTACAATCAACCCTCCATCTGCTACACTCCATATGTGGCACCTAGCCACTGGTGACAGAGTCACAAAATATCATATGTGGGGCCAACCCACTTGTGGTACAAAACTACTAGTGACAATCCCTAATAATCATGATGTGGGGCTAACCCACTGTGGTACTGAACCACTGGGACAACTCACGAAATGATCCTTATGTGGTACCAAACCACTGGTGGTTCCCAACCACTGAGACTTAGTCACGGAATCAAGAATGTGGGGCCAACCTACTTGTCGTACCAAACCACTAGTGACAGTCTTAAGCACTTCCGCTTCACAACATATCCAGCCCATGCATAACATATGTAAACCCAATGAAAGTATCATGCTATTTAAACGAACAGTATCATTATGGCATGCATACACATATTAACTCATACATAACACAAGGTACTTACCTGGTATTTCAACCATACCCATATAGGCATAACGACTGTCCATCTAGTCACTTCGGCTTTTCAGCCCCAAATGATTAGTATCACATATTAATATAAAAGTGTGAAGGTTTACACACTTGGTTTCACGCAGCACTATGCTCTCTATGTCGACACTATCCCTAGTAGAAACTACCGCTATCTGCCTACGACTCTGCTCTGAAGCTGGCCCACAACCTGGTGGCCAATCTCGAACAGCAGACACCACGTGCTTCCTGAACTTAGAGGCTGGGTTTACGGGTCCAACCCCCTCCTTTGCCTGATCGGTATTGGATTCCATCAAAAGATCTTGTCAGATGCTACTATAATGAAATATGGTTGTTAAACCACAATATAGGGTTAAGGTAATGTAACAACCCAAACCCGGCCCAAACACTATGGCCGAATCCAGTCTGTTACAAGGAAAGTATTTTCGAGAAATTCGTTTTTCTAAATCGATTTAAGTTGTTGAAAACCTTTTGTTTGATTTGTTTTGTGAAAGCTTTACTTAGGGTTTATTTGAAAAATTTATTTAAGCCAACTTATTATAAAACTTCAAGTGTGCTCGATGGCACGTTAAAAACAAATTTCGTTTTTAACTTGAAAGACATGTGATTTAAATCAATATTAATGATAAAGTTTAAAACAAGTACTCAATATATAAAAATAATAAAATAATCATCAGGAGGCCTTATTACATCCACAGAAAATAAAACCGAAATAAATAAATAAAAATATCATAACAAAATCAAAGTCCATTTAGAATTAAATCCACTGCATGGCCACCTCGAGTCCATCGAGTCACAGTGTGTTACCAAAACACTGGTGCCCATCAGCACGATCAATACTGCCCCCCCACTCATCAACCCATATCAAATCATTGTATAACAGATCTCATGCCATCACATATTTAATAAACATATATAAACAATGTCATGCTTCCCAAAAGCATTATTATCAATCTCATACTGACAGAGACTTACCAGAATCCTCGCTCGTACCATTAAGGTACTAAATCCATATCTACATAAAGCAGATTTACACACACATGCATTTAATACAATTTATTAATTATTATAAGTGTGTATGTACACACCTGTCACCACTGAATTGTCTAAATCCCGAAAAGAGATGTCGGCCACCTAGTTCTACTGGTCCCTATATTCGGCCAAACATGGGAGTTAGTACTATGGCCTATTCGGCCAACCCAGATATTTAAAAGGGTTCTCTTTTGAACCAAGATCCTTACCCGAAAGTGCCTTTGAACCCAAGTCACTATACTCAATGGTTTACTTCCACGAAATCGGCAACTATTAGTAGCCACTTAATAGCCTTTGGCTTTTCTTAATCATTCGAAGAATAATCTTTTATAAGTAGGCACTTACCATCACTTACACAAATCCGTTTGTCAGAGAATGCCAGACCTGATCTTACTGCTTTGAGATCCCGAAGTGCCTATCATCGATTTCACACTGGTTAGAACCCTTGCTATTGGTTTGCTGAAATTTCGGCTTTTCTCCCACCTATACGTGACAGAGAGAAAGAGTATAGAGGAGAAAGATTTGGCTAGTCTTACCTTCACCACACGATTGCCACAAGAAATCTTGAAGATCTATCCTCTTCCTAGTATTCGGCCAAAGAGGTTAAAAACAGGAGAAAGGAATTCGATATTTCCAATGGGTATATTCGGCCAAAGAGAAAATAATGGGGAGGAGAGGTGCTAAGAGTTTCGGCTTGAAGGGATTTGGGAGGGTGGAGAAAATACAAGAACAAAAGAGGGTTAGGGAATTCGGCACTTAGCAAAATGAAGAAAAGAAAAACAAGGGGGGTCAACTACTGCTTTTATAGGCACTTAGTACCCTTGCCGTCCACCCCTTTGAATTAATTCAAATTAATTTGAATTAGTCCCCAATAATCCCTTAATAATCTTAATAATCTAGATAATATCCCTATTAATAACCATTAATCCTTTTAATCAAATAATTCCCTTAATTATCTTATATTATCTTATTATCAAAATAAAACTAATATTATCCCAATTATCCTCAGAATTAAACAAATAAAAATCCAATTTAAAATGCTCATATTATCCTTTAATAATAAAACAAATTTTGAGCATTTTTCCCTCTCTTATTGTCGTCCAAACAAGGTACAAAAAAGGAGAATTTGTGACTCGAACCAAGGCTCTCCCTTCCTCTTGATGGCGTCACATGCTAGCTCTTAAGTGGGCTTCCTTTGCCACTTTTCCAAGGCCTCATTAGTGTCAAATAACCCTTACTTATTCTTATAACCCCCCTCCTGCTAAGGCTCCCTGCCTTTAAAGTTAAAAACTGAAATTTTCTACCAAACCGAGCTAACTCAAAGCCTTAATTAACCTTTATTATTTTATAAATAATAACACAACGGTTCATACATACGAAAAAAATAATTAAATTCCAAATAGCCCCATTTTTGGGATGTTACAGTTCTACCCCCCTTAAAATAAATTTCGTCCTCGAAATTCCCTGATCAAAAGAGGTGGGGGTATTGCTGCCGCATCACGTCCTCGGGCTCCCACGTAGCTTCTTCCACACCATGGTTCCGCCATAGCACCTTCACCAAGGGCACTAACTTCCTACGTAAAACCTTCACATCTCGATCTAAGATCTGAACTGGTTCTTCTTCAAAAGATAAATCCGTATTCACCTCGATCTCCGCTACTGGCACCACGTGCGATGGGTCTGACCGATACCGTCTCAGCATTGATACGTGAAAGACGTCATGGATCTGATTCAGTTCTGCCGGTAACTCAAGCTGATAAGCTACCGGTCCTACTCGCTTAATCACTATATATGGCCCGATGAACCTTGGGCTTAGCTTCCCTTTCCGGCCAAATCTCAACACCTTTTTCCAAGGTGACACTTTCAGAAAAACCTTGTCTCCTACAGCATACTCCATTTCCTTGCGTTTTAAATCAGCATAGGACTTCTGCCTATCTGATGCCTCCTTCAGACGAGACCGAATCACCTTGACTTTGTCTTCAGTCTCTGTTACCAATTCTGGACCCAGAACTTGTCGTTCCCCCAACTCCGTCCAACATGTGGGAGTACGGCATTTTCGTCCATATAGGGCTTCATATGGAGCCATTTGAATACTCGCTTGATAACTATTGTTATAAGCGAATTCCGCTAGTGGCAGATACTCCTCCCAACTACCACTGAAATCCAAGACACATCCTCTTAACATGTCCTCCAAGACCTGTATCACCCTTTCCGATTGTCCGTCAGACTGTGGATGGAAAGCTGTACTGAAATCCAACTGTGTACCCAAAGCTTGATGCAACGCTTTCCAAAACCTTGACGTGAATCTGGGATCCCTATCCGAGATGATCGATATTGGAACACCATGCAATCTTACTATCTCCGATACGTACAGCCTAGCTAGCTTCTGAAGAGAAAAATCTACCCTCACCGATATGAAGTGAGCTGACTTAGTTAGACGGTCTACTATTACCCAAACTGCGTCCTTCTTGCTGGGCGTAAGGGGTAGCCCACTGACGAAATCCATAGTGATCCGCTCCCACTTCCATTGAGGGATCTTTACCGGTTGAAGTAGCCCTGATGGTACCTGGTGTTCAGCCTTAACCTCGCGACACATCGACACTTTCCCCCACAAACTCGCCATCCTCACGCTTCAACCCCGGCCACCGGAACTGTCTCCGTAGATCTCCATACATCTTGCCTCCTCCCGGATGCATAGCGTATGGGCTGCTATGTGCATCGTGGAGAATTTTCCGCCTCAACTCCACATCTTTTGGCATACAAGCTCGCCCTTGAAAGCATAACACTCCATCCTTAGACAAATTGTACCCTTCCAATCCATCATTTTGAACTTGTATCCTCTTAGCATTCAACCCTTCATCCACTAACTGCTTTTCCTTAACCTCCTCGATCCATGTTGGCTTAACTTGAAGTTCCGCCAAGAGACTTCCATCATCATACAGACTCAACCGAACAAACATCGCTCTTAAGTCCGTCACAACCTTCCGGCTCAACGCGTCAGCTACCACGTTGGCCTTGCCCGGATGATACTCGATTGAACAATCGTAGTCCTTCAACAGTTCGATCCATCGACGCTGTCTCAAGTTTAGATCCTTCTGGGTCAGAAGATATCTCAAACTCTTATGATCCGTGTAGACTATCGACTTCTCCCCGTACAGATAATGTCTCCATATCTTCAGAGCAAAGACGACTGCCGCTAACTCCAAGTCGTGCGTCGGGTAGTTAACCTCATGCGGTCTTAACTGACGGGATGCATAGGCTACTACCTTCCCTTCCTGCATCAACACACATCCCAAACCGGTATGGGACGCATCACAATAAACGGTAAACAACTTCCCTACCTCCGGTTGTACCAAAACCGGAGCTTCCGTCAGAATTTTCCTTAGCTTATCAAAGCTTCCTTGCTGCTTCTCCGTCCATACAAATGGAACACCTTTCCTTAGTAACTTAGTCAATGGCGCTGCGATTAAGGAGAATCCTTCTACAAATCTCCGATAGTACCCCGCTAGACCTAGAAAACTTCGGATTTCGGCCACCGACCTAGGCGGTTTCCAATCCAACACCGCTTCAACCTTGCGAGGGTCAACTCTAATTCCTTCAGCCGATACCACATGACCTAAGAAAGCCACTTCCCTAAGCCAAAATTCGCACTTACTGAATTTGGCATATAACTGCTTCTCCCTCAGCACTTGTAGAACTATACGCAAGTGCTTGTCATGCTCCTCTTCCATCTTCGAATAAACTAATATGTCGTCTATGAACACTACGACAAATTGGTCTAGGTACTGCTGAAACACCCTATTCATCAAGTCCATGAATGCTGCCGGCGCGTTGGTCAACCCAAATGGCATCACCAGAAACTCGTAATGTCCATACCGAGTTCTGAATGCCGTCTTGTGCACATCAACCTCCTTCACCTTCAGTTGATAGTATCCCGACCTAAGGTCTATCTTCGAGAACACCGAGGCACCCTTCAGTTGATCGAACAAGTCATCAATCCGAGGCAACGGATACTTGTTCTTGATCGTTAACTTGTTCAGTTGGCGGTAGTCGATACACATCCGCATAGAACCGTCCTTCTTCTTGACAAACAACACAGGTGCTCCCCACGGAGATATACTTGGTCGAATGAACCCTCTATCCAAAAGCTCCTGAATTTGAGCCTTCAGCTCCACCAATTCCTTTAGTGCCATACGATATGGTGCTATAGACACAGGTGCCGTTCCGGGTAGCAAGTCTCAGATCGAATTCAACTTCCCGATCCGGAGGTAGACCGGAAGTTCTTCTCGGGAATACATCACGAATTCCCCTACTGTTCAAACTTTTCCAACTACCGACTCCTTAGCTTCCAAAGCACATATTCGAACCAAGTACGCCTCACAACCCTTCTTTACCATTTTTTCAGCCTTCAAGGCAGACACTACATTGGATAGGTAATTCCTTCTATCACCTATCATAACCACTTCATCACCTTCATCCGTCTTAAGAACCATGCGCTTAGCGGCGCAATCCAGATTCGCCTGATACTTAACCACCAGGTCATACCAAGATCAAATCGAACTCCCGAGCGGTAGTTCCATCGAGATCCGCTCACAAATACTACCCTTGGAGTTCTAGGGTGCGCCTCTATAAAGTTTGTCTACCACTACAGAGTGACCTAAAGGGCTAACTACGTCATCTCCTAGAAGCGCTTTGAGTCTAGGTCCATAGTTCCTACCACACTACTAGCAATGTACGAGTGCGTCGACCCTACATCAATTAATGCAACATAAGAAAAACCAAATATTAGAAATGTACCGGTTATGACATCCGGTGCGTCATCCTCCTCGCGACGCCTCGCTGCATAGACTAAGCCAGGCTGCCTAGCCTCTCAGATTGCTCGAACCTCTCCCCTGAGTTCCGCGACCTCGGTTAGAACCGTTGTTTCCTCTGCCATTACCACGACCCATCTGTGGTGGTCCAACATTTCTACCCTGAGCGCGATTCTGACCCTCAGGCTGATTCCTAGCTGACTTTTGGGGACAGTCCCTTACCCGATGCTCTAAAGACCCACTCTCAAAGCAACCCCTATCACTGGTCCAACAACCTCCTCAATGGGTTTTTCCACACTGTTGTTGCCGAGTCGGCCTCGATTAGTAGCCATGGGCCTTGTTTGCCGATTTGGCCCACTTGGCCTAGCCTTTTCTCTCGAACACTACCACTCGACCCGCACGACCCAAATCCTCTTTTCGATTATTCTTACTATAATTTTGCCTCACACCCTCCTTTGATCCCTTCGACTACCTTGGCCTTCTCCACTAGGGACGAGAACTCACGAACCTCATCATGGGGCAATTAGTAACCTCAAATCATCTCTCGAGTCCGTCCCTCAAAGCGGACACGGCGCTCATGTTCGATGGCTACGATTCCTCCGCATACCTACTCGGCTTTGAAAACTCACCTCATACTCGGCCACGACTTAGTTCCTTGCACTAGGCCTAGAAAGGCTTTCCTTTGAGCATCGGTGTAGCCGGTGCCCACATACTTTTCTCCGGTGCGCTTTAAAGCGGTCCCACGTGAGATCATCACCGTGGCTCCATCCCGATCATTAGCCACCACGATGCACGCTTCATCCTTTAGAAGCGACACCGCCCCTTTCACTTTCTCCTCCTCAGTCAGGTCAATATCATCCATGATCCTCTCTGTAGATTCTAGCCAGTACTCCGCTGCACTAGGTGCCACTCCCGACACGCCCCGAAATACCTCGGCTCCATTAGACCGGATTCGCTCAGGAACAGATTTTCGAGCTCCCAAATTTCCACTAGCCCCAGCCACTATCTCAAAAACTCGCAAAACAGCTTGCGATACAGCCTCACCACTGGTCTGATCCTGCTCCTCAGCCCTAAAAGTATGAGGTGGTGGTGGCGGTGGTACCTCATTTTCAGAACCTTGCCCTGACCTGACGGGTTCAGACACCGTCATCCTACCCCTACCGCATCCACGGCGTCCACGTCCTCTCGAACTCATTCTATCTACCGTGCTTTTAATCTGATTAAGAAGGTTTCTTATGCGTTAGCATTTGTTCCACTTTATTACTCGCGAAGAAATTTTATGGATAAGGTTTAATCAGAGATTCTTTCGAGCAAACAAGGTTTCAGTCTTCTATCCTAGTTCACACAAAGGAGTTCATGCATCCATTCCTTAATACTTTCCATACCTAGTCGCTCTTCTGGACATTTCTCGCCATTTCTAACCTGTGGTATTTTTTCATTTTCCTACAGTGGGTATTTTCGTAATAGAAGAAGTTGTAAAATTTTAATAAAACAAATCACTTTGAAATTCCCCAAAACTGGAGGGTTTTTCTGAAAAATTTGTAAAATTTAGGGATATGGCATCGTTTTGAAACCAGGGGTATTTTGGTAATTTTGTCATTCGGGGGCAATTTAGTAATTTTAATAAGTCGGGATATTTTTAACAGTTGTAAAACTTCGAGGGTTCCTTTTTGAAAATGTTCCTTTTCAAATAGTAATGTTTGTAAAGATTTCTAAAACCAGGGTCATTTCGGTAATTTTGCAACTTGAGGGCGTTTTCATAATTTTCCAAAACCAAAATATTTTGTTGATGATTTTCAAAGCTAAGTTGTTGAATATTTGTAAAATAGTTGAAATTTTTGAGCAAAACCATTGAACTGATGTTTTATGAACCGAGGGCATTTTAGTAATTTTACCCCTAAGGGCATTTTTGTAATTTTTCACAAATCAAGTTTTTCGAGGAAAACGTCGTAAGAATGATGTTCCCAGATTTGAAAAAGTTATTGCAAAAGTTTTGAAACATTAGGGTTGTTGTTGTTTCATTCTTTTTCGAAAACATGGCTAATTCCCTTTCGGGTTTTAGTCATTAGGTTAAGCCTATGACCGAGCCCTCTTGGTCAGGGTGTGATAACGGGCCGTCCCGGGTTAGGAGACGAGTCGTTAATGTTGCCCGATCGTAAATTAGACAGTTTCTCGTTCCACTAACAAAGGGATAATTTTGTTGGAAAATAAAATCTCTGAAAGGTAAAGATAGGTGTTAGGATGGATGGATATGTATTTGAAACAAGAAAGAACCTTTAATAAAAATTAAAGACCCGAATCTTATAGGTTTCAAATTGATGGAAGGAGTTTCAAAATAAAACCGAGACCCACTAACTAGCGAGATAGGAACCAACGGTATGATATTTTGAAATAAAACCGAGACCCACTATCTAGCGAGATAGGAACCAACGGTATAGGTAGATGAACGCCACACCCGTGAGGATGATAAGTTCGAAACAAGGAAAGAACGACGCCACTAGAATACTAGATAAGTCAATTCAAACCTCGAGAATAAGGAGAGTGATAACTCACCAGAAGAAATTCTTCTTTTCATTCAAATTCAACATGTTCTATATGTTTACAAATGAAAATATCATACTATTTATAGGCCAAAGTGCCTACCTAATTCTTCAAAGAAAATGTCAAGGTACAAGCTTCTAATTATAAAATTTATGCACGCATGTGGCTTGTCCTAATTTAAAAATTCGGTCAAGATTAAGAGGATCTTCACGTGTGCAACTTAGGTGGTTATCTTGGGTTGTGCCGTCCATGAAAAACTTGAATTTTAATCACCAATTTGACTTATCCATCTTGCATTATCCTTACTGATTTCTCCACTAAACACCATGCTTAATTATTTATTCTCCTATTATTCCATAAGCTTGTTTTGCCGTCCATTGTCTTAAAAAAAATTCTTTAATTTCATTCCAAGTGCCGCATGTTCAATCTCAAGTGCTATTTGGTTGAAAAACAATTGCCTATTTCACATGTGTTATGCGCCCACTACTTATTCCATTTGCCAATATTTTAATTTCCTTGTGCTCACCCTTGCCGTCCCAATTGATCTTCACGCATGGTGGTCTTCCATTTACCTTAATTAAATTTTCTTTGGCCACTTGACAATTCTACCTTGCCGTCCAAGTGGTTTTTTTATCCCACTTTCATCTTTCATTATTTAATAAAACAAGCTTTGCTTTAATTTCATGGCTTCTTCAAATCCCATTTTCATGATTATTTTATTTAAGCCAAGATTCCTCCTTCACGCATGACTCCATATTCCAAAGAATAAAATTCTTTCTTTCATCACCAATCCTTGCCGTCCCATTAAACACCACATGCACATTTTGTTCATTTAATTTCAACCATTAGCTCCATAAAATCCAAAGTCTCCATATCCTTGCTTGATTTCCTATAAAACACATAAGACCAAACATTAATTTTGAATAAAAAATTTAACTTGAACCAAAAATTAAAATACTTTACTTTAGACACTAAACATATTAAATTCGGCTATGACTAACACAAACACATTAAAATTTTAAAACTAGATCAACTTAAAATTTAATTAAAATCATGCAAACAAATTAATTAAAACTTGGACAAATTAATTTAGACACCAATTTAAATTATTAGGCCGCATTAATTTGGGTAAGAAATAATTAATTTGAGGACTTGATTTATTTAAAGCAATAAAATTTAAAAATTCGTAGTCGAGCTTCACGACTTGAAAATTCGGTGGGTGCTCGCGCGCGTGCGTATCATCCCCTCCTCTTCAAGACGATTCGTCCTCGAATCGACCCATTGGTTGTTCGAACAAAACTTCTTGTTCGTCTTCCCTCGATCAAACGGGACGGATGATAAAGGCGATACCTGAAAGGAATAACCAAGAATTAGCAAGATCCGGTTCAAACAAAATTGCAAACCGGATATGGGCATCACCAGACAAATAGTTCTCAAGCAATCAAGCATAATTACATTATCATACAAAATGATCAAGGCCTTGTCAAAATTTTGAAACAAAAGCGGATAAACTTCAAAACATACACAAGATTTAAATGTATTCCACAAGTCAAAATAAACATGCGAATAGCACATCAAATGATAAATATAATCGTCAAAAGCAAGTAATGAAGAAAACGCATATTGCACTTGAAATTGAGCATTCAAACCTTGCTTTGTATTCGCACATGAATAAAAAGGATTAAGCACAAGATTCTTTTTGTCTTCTTTTAAAACAAATAGACCATCAATAAACAAAATAGGGCATTCAAATAATTCATGATCTAAATGCTTTACAGAATGGTAGTCATCATTATGAACTCTTTCAACATCAAAAATGAACAAAAATATTTTAACAAATGCTTCAAGACACTTATCGCAAACAATTATATTTTTGTCAAGAACTAAAACAGATAGTCCATTATCCAACAAGATAGAACAATGAAGAACATCACGTTTCAAAAATTTTACAAGAGTGGATTCAACAACGTGATTTTTGTCAACATCCAAGAACACAAAATGGGTTCATAAGGTTCAAGTGTCTTACCTTTGGGTGTTGAAAGAAAGAATTTGACTTTACCTTTACGTGCGGTATGACAAAAGTCATTCTTACCTTGCTTGTCTTCACAAGCTAAAACTCAAGTTCGAATTTATCTTGCTTGATTAGGACGAACCTTCTCTCCTCGGGCATGTAATGTAGTCGATGCTTTATTCGCGAATCAACATTTTTAAACAAAATAGGAATTCATGTACACGAATTGTATATACAAATAGAAAATTTTCTTAAGGAACGAATAAAATTTGAAAACCAGTTGACAAAATTCGTTACCTTATTTAAAAACCAAGTATCGAAAACAATAGGAATTTTTCACACATATTTGATGATACTTGAGTTCTCCATAAAACAAATCAAACATATGCCCGATTTATGGTACTTAGGTTCTGAAAAATCAATTACGTTAGACCAATAAGAGTTATGTACGTTCAAGATGAAACGATCAAAGCTTTTAACATATTTTAAAATGTATTTACAAAAGCTCAATGATTTCATGTTAGACAATGAATTAATCTCGTAATATCTACAATCAAACAAATCGGGGTTAGAAGAAAAATCTTCTTTATACAAGAAATTTGATGCTTCAAAATGCTTACCTTCCTTACCTTTCGACTCGGGAGGTTCAACTTTACCTTCAACTTTACCTCTTTCAATCAAAGAAATATTTTGCTCTTCCGGGAGGAATTGAAGTGGTAGGTTCTTGTGAGATACGTCGGGAACCTGAAATGAAGCAAAAGAAGAACAAACTTCAAATGAGTTAGTTAAATCAACACTCACTTCTACTTGCTCATCTCGTTTTCTTGTTTCCTTTCACACTCTTTTTGTTTTCTTCTCTCTTTTTTCTCGTTCTTTTGAGAATAATCTTCTCAATGGCCTTTTCAAGCCTTCTCAAAATTTGCTCATCGTCTCTCTTTCTTGCCTCTTTTCTTTTTATTTCTTTTTCTTTTTCTTTTTCTTTTTCTTTTTCTTTGTTTTTATTACAAGAAATTACAAAAGAATCACAATAATAAGAATTTCCAAAAGAAGAAAAATTATTTACGGATGAATCACGATAATTGCGTCGGGAAGAATACTCCGTGTAGGATTTCTTCGAATCATACATCGAATAACTCGTGCTTTCTTGTCCATCGTCTTGAAGAGAATCGAGCTTGTGACTTTCTTCTCTCCGTTTCGAAGACCGCGTTGAGTAGGAGTCTTGGTAAATATCTCCTCTAGAATAGTCCTTGGTTGGGTATTGCCATGCTGCTCTTAACTCCGTCCTTTGAGTTGAAGAAGTTCGCCCTCGATGATAGGAAGATGGGAGGTATCGTTTGCGCATCACGTCTTTCATTTCAGACCATGTTAATATTGGATACTCTCCATTTCGTTGTCGACTCTTGGTAAATTGGTCCCACCAAGTTATGGCATAATCGGTGAAACTATTTTCCGCCAGTCTTACTTTCTTGCTTTCCAAATAATCGTGGTACCCAAAAACCTTTTCTACTCGCATTTCCCATTCAAGGTATGCATCCGCATCGGCTTTACCTTGAAACGGTGGAATGTTTTTGTTATTCTTCTTGACGTCATTAAAACATCCTTGATCTCTAAAGCTTCGGTTTCTTGGGTCATGACGCCTTTTGCTTTGGTTGTATGATGGATCGAACCAATCGCCATCGATGATTTCTTTTCCGAAATCTAGAGACATGCTATCGTTGCTAGAAGGAAAATGTTAGTGCTCAAAATAAAACAAAGATTAAATACCTTACCACAAAAATCTCACAAGTCACTCACAAAGAAAATTATTAACACTCACACTCGTGTTTTACTCACTTCTTTTTTTTTTTAATGTATTCACTCTTGCCTTTTACCGCTCAAATTCACTCTTCTAGATTCTAGAAGGTTGTCTTTGACTCACTAGCAACTCATAGGGCGTTTCAAGCTAATTGAGCATGAAGTCGGAAAGCGCTTTAATGTAGAAAAGCCAAGAGATGACCAAGATATGTTAGAGGAGGTAACAATTGGGAAGTCAACTATAGTTGATTTCCAACATCTTATAGAGCTAACTAATTATACAGACAAGGGCTCGTCTCAAGATATACTTTGTAAAACACTGGGAATATAAGCAAGCAAATGTCGTTCGTCTTCTTAGAGAAGAACTTGACAATTTAAGCAGACAAAGGTAGGAAGAAGTTTTTTTTTTTTTTTAACTCGAATTTTTTTTATCTTTTTTTTTTTGAACTTTTTTTTTTGAACTTTTTTTTTTATTTGAACCTTTTTTTTTATCTCTCTTTTTTTTTAACTTCAAACACAATATATGCTAAATACAATGAAAATAAAATACAGCTTTTTTTTTGGATTTTTTTTTGAAACTTACTCGGATAAACTCAAGATGATCAAAACGTGCCTAATTTAATTCGCTCTGATACCAGATGATAACGGGCCGTCCCGGGTTAGGAGACGAGTCGTTAATGTTGCCCGATCGTAAATTAGACAGTTTCTCGTTCCACTAACAAAGGGATAATTTTGTTGGAAAATAAAATCTCTGAAAGGTAAAGATAGGTGTTAGGATGGATGGATATGTATTTGAAACAAGAAAGAACCTTTAATAAAAATTAAAGACCCGAATCTTATAGGTTTCAAATTGATGGAAGGAGTTTCGAAATAAAACCGAGACCCACTAACTAGCGAGATAGGAACCAACGGTATGATATTTTGAAATAAAACCGAGACCCACTATCTAGCGAGATAGGAACCAACGGTATAGGTAGATGAACGCCACACCCGTGAGGATGATAAGTTCGAAACAAGGAAAGAACGACGCCACTAGAATACTAGATAAGTCAATTCAAACCTCGAGAATAAGGAGAGTGATAACTCACCAGAAGAAATTCTTCTTTTCATTCAAATTCAACTTGTTCTATATGTTTACAAATGAAAATATCATACTATTTATAGGCCAAAGTGCCTACCTAATTCTTCAAAGAAAATGTCAAGGTACAAGCTTCTAATTATAAAATTTATGCACGCATGTGGCTTGTCCTAATTTAAAAATTCGATCAAGATTAAGAGGATCTTCACGTGTGCAACTTAGGTGGTTATCTTGGGTTGTGCTGTCGTCCATGAAAAACTTGAATTTTAATCACCAATTTGACTTATCCATCTTGCATTATCCTTACTGATTTCTCTCCACTAAACACCATGCTTAATTATTTATTCTCCTATTATTCCATAAGCTTGTTTTGCCGTCCATTGTCTTAAAAAAAATTCTTTAATTTCATTCCAAGTGCCGCATGTTCAATCTCAAGTGCTATTTGGTTGAAAAACAATTGCCTATTTCACATGTGTTATGCGCCCACTACTTATTCCATTTGCCAATATTTTAATTTCCTTGTGCTCACCCTTGCCGTCCAATTGATCTTCACGCATGGTGGTCTTCCATTTACCTTAATTAAATTTTCTTTGGCCACTTGACAATTCTACCTTGCCGTCCAAGTGGTTTTTTATCCCACTTTCATCTTTCATTATTTAATAAAACAAGCTTTGCTTTAATTTCATGGCTTCTTCAAATCCCATTTTCATGATTATTTTATTTAAGCCAAGATTCCTCCCTTCACGCATGACTCCATATTCCAAAGAATAAAATTCTTTCTTTCATCACCAATCCTTGCCGTCCCATTAAACACCACATGCACATTTTGTTCATTTAATTTCAACCATTAGCTCCATAAAATCCAAAGTCTCCATATCCTTGCTTGATTTCCTATAAAACACATAAGACCAAACATTAATTTTGAATAAAAAATTTAACTTGAACCAAAAATTAAAATACTTTACTTTAGACACTAAACATATTAAATTCGGCTATGACTAACACAAACACATTAAAATTTTAAAACTAGATCAACTTAAAATTTAATTAAAATCATGCAAACAAATTAATTAAAACTTGGACAAATTAATTTAGACACCAATTTAAATTATTAGGCCGCATTAATTTGGGTAAGAAATAATTAATTTGAGGACTTGATTTATTTAAAGCAATAAAATTTAAAAATTCAGAGTCGAGCTTCGTCGACTTGAAAATTCGGTGGGTGCTCCGGGCGTGCCCGTATCAGGGTGAACCAAAGCTACGCACCAGGCAGGATTCGAATGAAGAGGAGGTGAGTCACGTGGACTGCTTAAATACCAAGCTCTCACCGAACCTTTCTAGACATGCGCACAGAGGTTGCCACACCACTGAGCCCTCTGAGTTAGGGTGAACCGAAGCTACGCACCAGGTAGGATACCTGCAAAGAGGAGGTGAGTCACAAGGACTGCTTAAATACCAAGCTCTTCCGGATCCACTCCTAGACATGCGTACAGGGGTTACCACACCCTAGCTCACTGACTAAGTCATAGGTGGGTTAAGTTCTTTAAGTCTTATGTTCTGTTTGTGTGTTTGAGTAATCTAATCCTAGGGTTCAATATTCCTATAAGTCTATTCTACGTTCCATGCTTCCTACCCTTCTACAGAAGAAATAATTCACCAAGAGGTTCGATGTACTTACCTGGGCGGATCGGTGCCGGAGACTCGGGCCATGCTGTTCAAAAATCAAAAATTATTCCATAAGGCCTACCAAAACATTTTTGGGCCTTGGGCCCCCACAGCCGAGCTTTGAACTGGGCTCTGATACCAATTTTGTAACAACCCAAATCCGGCCCAAACATTATGGCCGAATCCAGTCTGTTACAAGGAAAGTATTTTCGAGAAATTCGTTTTTCTAAATCGATTTAAGTTGTTGAAAACCTTTTGTTTGATTTGTTTTGTAAAAGCTTTACTTAGGGTTTATTTGAAAATTTTATTTAAGCCAACTTATTATAAAACTTCAAGTGTGCTCGATGGCACGTTAAAAACAAATTTCGTTTTTAACTTGAAAGACATGTGATTTAAATTAATATTAATGATAAAGTTTAAAACAAGTACTCAACATATAAAAATAATAAAATAATCATCAGGAGGCCTTATTACATCCACAGAAAATAAAACCGAAATAAATAAAAAAAATATCATAACAAAATCAAAGTCCATTTAGAATTAAATCCACTGCATGGCCACCTCGAGTCCACCCGGCTCCACATCCGCAATCTACGTGTCACCTGAAACATGTAAAGGAGAAGGTGAGTCACAAAGACTCAGTATGTAACCCTTCCCCCGGTGTTAAACACTTTCATACACAACATATAATAATTAATATGCAAAATATCATGTGTCCCGACCTAGCCAGCCATACGCCACTGTCTACCCCATTGTGGTACCAAACCACTGGTGGTGCCAAACCACTGGTGACATGTAGTCACGATGTGTTACCAAAACACTGGTGTCCATAGACACAAATCGGGTGATGGGGCCAACCCATCGCGTGATACCAAATCACTGGCAGACGATCCCATATCTCAAGTGGGGCCAACCCACGGTGGTGTTAACCACAGGGATAAGTCGCTATGAGGTGCCAAACCTCTGGAGGTACCGAACCTCTGGTGACCGTAGTCACAGTGTGTTACCAAAACACTGGTGCCCGTCGGCACGATCAATACTGCCCCCTCCACTCATCAACCCATATCAAATCATTGTATAACAGATCTCATGCCATCACATATTTAATAAACATATATAAACAATGTCATGCTTCCCAAAAGCATTATTATCAATCTCATACTGACAGAGACTTACCGGAATCCTCGCTCGTACCATTAAGGTACTAAATCCATATCTACATAAAGCAGATTTACACACACATGCATTTAATACAATTTATTAATTATTATAAGTGTGTATGTACACACCTGTCACCACTGAATCGTCTAAATCCCGAAAAGAGATGTCGGCCACCTAGTTCTACTGGTCCCTATATTCGGCCAAACATGGGAGTTAGTACTATGGCCTATTCGGCCAACCCAAATATTTAAAAGGGTTCTCTTTTTGAACCCGCATCCTTACCCGATTGCCTTTGAACCCAAGTCACTATACTCCGAATGGTTTACTTCCCTGAAATCGGCAACTATTAGTAGCCACTTAATAGCCTTTGGCTTTTCTTAATCATTCGAAGAATAATCTTTTATAAGTAGGCACTTACCACCACTTACCCAAATCCGTTTGTCAGAGAATGCCAGACCTGATCTTACTGCTTTGAGATCCCGAAGTGCCTATCATCGATTTCACACTGGTTAGAACCCTTGCTATTGGTTTGCCGAAATTTCGGCTTTTCTCCCACCTATACGTGACAGAGAGAAAGAGTATAGAGGAGAAAGATTTGGCTAGTCTTACCTTCACCACACGATTGCCACAAGAAATCTTGAAGATCTATCCTCTTCCTAGTATTCGGCCAAAGAGGTTAAAAACAGGAGAAAGGAATTCGGTATTTCCAATTGGTATATTCGGCCAAAGAGAAAATAATAGGGAGGAGAGGTGCTAAGAGTTTCGGCTTGAAGGGATTTGAGAGGGTGGAGAAAATACAAGAACAAAAGAGGGTTAGGGAATTCGGCACTTAGCAAAATGAAGAAAAGAAAAACAAGGGGGATCAACTACTGCTTTTATAGGCACTTAGTACCCTTGCCGTCCACCCCTTTGAATTAATTCAAATTAATTTTAATTAGTCCCCAATAATCCCTTAATAATCTTAATAATCTAGATAATATCCCTATTAATAACCATTAATCCTTTTAATCAAATAATTCCCTTAATTATCTTATATTATCTTATTATCAAAATAAAACTAATATTATCCCAATTATCCTCAGAATTAAACAAATAAAAATCCAATTTAAAATGCTCATATTATCCTTTAATAATAAAACAAATTTTGAGCATTTTCCCTCTTTTATTGTCGTCCAAACAAGGTACAAAAAAGGAGAATTTGTGACTCGAACCAAGGCTCTCCCTTCCTCTTGATGGCGTCACATGCTAGCTCTTAAGTGGGCTTCCTTTGCCACTTTTCCAAGGCCTCATTAGTGTCAAATAACCCTTACTTATTCTTATAACCCCCTCCCCGCTAAGGCTCCTCGCTTTAAAGTTAAAAACTGAAATTTTCTACCAAACCGAGATAACTCAAAGCCTTAATTAACCTTTATTATTTTACAAATAATAACACAACGGTTCATACATACGAAAAAAATAATTAAATTCCAAATAGCCCCATTTTTGGGATGTTACAGGTAATGAATACGATAACGAAACTAAACAAAATCTAAAGAGAACACCCGTACCTTGAAATCCCGAAAAGAGAGATAGGGTTCAAAAATTAACGCTTTTTGGCTTAGGGATTTAGATGATATGATTTCCTTCAATTCCCGAGATAGTGCTCCAAAGAGAACACAAGAAACAATAAGAATCATAAATCCAACGATAGCCTTTCCAAGCCAGTTAGCCATTTGACTTTGGCCTCCAAAAATCGAAAGAGAAAATAAATAGTTAAAAGAAGTCGCCACTTACCTTAAAACAGGAGATTCGGCTATCACTTAAGAGAAGATTCGGCAATGACAGGGAAGAAGATGAAAGGGCCAAAGAAATAAAATAAAAAACTACAAATGGGATTTAGGGGTCTTCAGCTTTAGAAGAGATCAAAAGAAGAGATGAAAATGAAAAGGCTATGAAGATTCGGCTTGTAGACGAAATCTGAAAAGGGAACTATGGACAAGGGACATTCGGCTATAGCATAGAAAATGGAGATGAGAAGGGGGTTAGGGGTTTCGGCTTTTGAGAAAAACCATTGAGAGAAGAAGAATAAAATGAAATGAAAAGAAGTGGTAGGAATGGTAAAGAAGAAGAACAATTTTCGGCAAGACTTAGGTAGGTTCGGCTTTAGCAGAAAATGAAGAAGAGATTGAAAGAAACCTCAAATGTCGAAAATGGGAAGAGAACTCTCCTTGACTATTCAAAAGTTTCGGCACTTACCAACCCAAAAGCCGAAAATGCACTATTTTGAGAATAAAAAGCCTATGTTTCCAAAGTAGAAATTCGGCACACCCTAGGCACACAAAAACCAATCCCCCCTTCTACTATGAGTTTGAAATTCGGCCAACACTTAGCTCACAATGCCCATCCCTTTCTTTTCTCCTAAAATTCCTCCTGATCACCCGTTTGAAATATTTTGAACACTTCAAGCTCTACTTTTTCCTCTCTACCATTCATTCAAATTATTTGACTCACCCACTCCCTAACTCAAGTGTCCCACCACTCGCCTCTGCTCTCTCCACGACCCCAAAAAGAACTCCTAAAATGAACTCCTTGTGACTTGAACCTGCTCCCTCTCCTACTCTCTGTGGCGTCACTTACCAGCATCTTAAGTGGCGCCTCTTTGCCACTTTGCCACTCCTTTTCTTGTGTCAACCAAACACCAACATTATCCCTTAAGTCCTATTTCAACAAGCTCCTCCACTAAATTGCCTAAAAACAAAATTTTAGCCAGGGCTCCGGCTTTTCCCCGAGCCTTTCCTAGACTCCCATACACCCTAACAAGCATATTACACAAAGCATACACACAAAACACATCAAATGCATAGCCTCTAGATCAGGATGTTACACTTCTACCCCCTTAAGAAAATTTCGACCTTGAAATTACCTGGTCAAAAGAGAAAAGGCTATTGCTGTTGCATTGCTTTTTCTGCTTCCCACGTAGCTTCCTCAGAACCATGATTACGCCACAAAACCTTAACCAATGGAACTGTTTTCCTACATAACATTTAGACATCACAATCCAAAATTCGAACTGGTTCCTCTTCGAAGGATAGATCAGGTCTTACTTCGATCTCTTCCACTGGTACCGCGTGAGATGGATTCGAACGATAGCGTCTTAGGATCAAAATGTGAAACACATCATGGATCTGACTTAACTCTGCAGGTAACTCGAGTTGATAAGCTACTGGTCCCACATGCTTCAGCACACGATAAGGCCCAACGAACCTGGGGCTTAGCTTACCCTTCTGTCCAAATCGCACTTTCTTCCACGGTGAAACCTTTAAGAACACTTGGTCATCTACCTCAAGTTCTATATCCTTACGTTTTAGATCAGTATAGGATTTCTGTCTGTCTGACGCTTCCTTTAAACGAGTCCGAATTAGCTTAACCTTATCTTCTGTTTCTGAAACCAATTCTGGTCCCAACAATTGGTGCTCGCCCAACTCTGTCCAACACATAGGAGTACGACATTTTCGACCATATAACGCTTCATACGGTGCCATCTGAATACTTGATTGGTAGGTATTGTGATACGCGAATTCCGCTAACGGTTGAAATTCTTCCCAACTACCTCTGAAGTCTAAGACACAGCCCCTCAACATATCCTCTAGGATCTGAATTACCCTCTCTGATTGTCCATCAGACTGTGGATGAAACGCTGTACTGAAATCTAACTTTGTCCCCAATGCTTGATGCAATGCTTTCCAAAATCTTGACATGAATCTCGGGTCTCTATCTGAGATGATAGACACTGGTACCCCATGCAATCTTACGATCTCTGCTACATACAACTTCGCCAATTTCTAGAGAGAGTAGTCAACCTGAACTGGTATGAAATGAGCAAACTTCGTCAATCGGTCAACAATTACCCATACCAAATCCTTTTTAGTCGGCGTAAGGGGTAGCCCACTAACAAAATCCATCGTGATCCTCTCCCACTTCCACTGCGGAATCTTTAACGGCTGCAACAAACCCGAAGACAACTGATGTTTTGCTTTCACCTGCTGGCACGTCAAACACCTACTTACATATTTGATTACTTCTCGCTTCAGACCCGGCCACCAAAATCGTTCTCGCAAATCTCTATACATCTTATTTCCGCCAGGATGCATAGCACATGGGCTACTATGCGCTTATTGTAGTATCAACTGTCTTAACTCAACATCCTTTGAAATGCAAACTTTCTTACGGAAACACAGAGCCCCCTCACTGTTCAAACTGAAATCTTCTACTCTATCATTCTGCACTTGAAGTAGTCAAGCACTCAAGGCATCATCCAACAACTACTTTTCTTTGATCTGCTTTATCCACGTCGGTTTCACCTGAAGCTCCGCTAACAAACTCCCATCATCATATAGGCTAAGATGAGAAAACATCACTCTCAGATCTGAGATCACCCTATGGCTTAATGCATCTGTCACCACGTTAGCTTTACCTGGATGGTATTCGATCGAACAATCATAATCCTTCAATAGCTCAATCCACCGCCGCTGTCTCAAATTCAATTTCTTCTGGGTAAGGAGATACTTTAGGCTCTTATGATATGTAAAAATAACGGACTTCTCTCCTTACAGATAATGCCTCCAACTTTTCAAAGCGAACACTACGGCCGCCAATTCCAAATCATGCGTGGGATAGTTTACCTCATGCGGTCTTAACTGCCGAGACACATACGCAACAACCTTTCCGTCTTGCATTAGCACACATCCTAAACCCGTGTGCGAAGCATCACAGTAAACCACGAACTCCTTTCCAGCCTCCAGCTGAATCAACACCGGAGCCTCCGTCAAAATTCCCTTTAGCCTCTCAAAACTCTCCTATTGTTTATCCGACCAAACGAACGGAACCGCTTTCTATAGCAACTTGGTCAATGGTGCCGCAATCAAAGAAAAACCTTCAACAAATCTTCAGTAATATCCAGCAAGACTAAGATAACTTCTGATTTCTGCCACCGGCTTGGGTGGCTTCTAATCCAAGACAGCTTCAATTTTTCGAGGACCAACTTTAATCCCCTCTGCCGACACAACGTGGCCCATAAAAGTAACTTCGCTTAGCCAAAATTCGCACTTACTGAACTTGGCGAACAACTGCTTCTCCCTCAGATTTGTAAAACCACTAGAAGATGTGAACCGTGCTCCTCCTCTGACTTTGAATAAACCAGAATATCGTCTATAAATACTACAACGAATCGGTCCATATAGGGTTGGAAAACCTAATCATGTCCATAAACGCTGCTGGTGCATTGGTTAACCCAAATGACATCACCAAAAATTCGTAATGTCCATGGCGAGTACGAAACGCCGTCTTATGAATGTCCGCCTCCCTGACCTTAAACTGATGATAACCTGGTTGCAAATCTATCTTCGAAAAGACTGAAGCCCCTTTCAGTTGATTCAACAAGTCGTCAATCCTCGGCAACGGGTGGTCAATTTGTTCAGCTGACGATATCAATGCACATACGCATTGATCCATCCTTCTTCTTAATGAATAGTACTGGCGCTCCCCATGGTGATACACTCGGTCAGATGAAACTTCGATCTAAAAGTTCTTAAATCTGGGCTTTCAATTCCACTAACTCCTTCGGTGTCATTCTATAAAGAGCGATAGATACAGGCACTATCCTCAGAAAAAGATCAATTCCAAATTCCACCTCGCGATTCGGGGGTAGCCCTGGAAGCTCTTCTAGGAAAACATTAGAAAACTCCTTCACTGTCCTAACATCCCCCACAGACAATTTCTTGACCTCCAAAGCACAAACCAAAGCTATGAATGCCTCACATCCTTTCCTCATCATTCTTTCAGCCTTTAAAGCGGACACTACGCTAGATAAATAGTTCCTCCTTTCTCCTATTACCACCACCTCCTCATCTTCAGGAGTCCGGACCACCATGCGCTTAGCAGCACCATCCAGATTCGCTCGATACTTTATTAACCAGTCCATCCCTAAGATAAAATCGAACTCCTCGAACGGTAGTTCCATCAGATCAGCCGAAACACCACCCCTTGAACTTCTAGAGGTACATCCTTATAAAGCTTGTTCACCACTACAGATTGTCCTAGTGGGCTAAATACAGTCATCTCCCTAGAAGAAATCTTAGAGTCTATGCTTAAGGTTCCAGATACTACACCAGCAACATAAGAATGTGTCGACCCTATATCAATCAGTGCAGAAAAAGGCAATCCAAAGATTAGAAACGTACTGGTTATGACATCCAGTGCGTCACCCTCTTCCCGGCGTCTAGCTGCATAGACTAACCCTGGCTGTCTCGCATCAGTGCCCTCTGCACCTCTGCCTGGTGCTCCACGTCCACGATCAAAACCATTACCCCCCTCTGACCGAACCACGACATCTCTGTGGTTGCTGACCAACTATTCCTGACTGAACATAACCCTGACCCATTGGTTGCGCTCTGCCCCTCTCCTGTGGACAATCCCTTATTTGATGCTCTGTAGACCCACACTTGAAACAACCTCTACTACCAGCCCAACACGCACCAAAATGAAATTTATCACATCGAGCACACCTCGGAGGCCGACTATCAACAGCAGGTCTCACAACATGATTCGGCCCTTCAACCCTAGGTCTCTCAAAAATCGCCTCTAATCGATCATCGACAAAACAAAATTCCTTTTATTTTTATTTCTTTCCTGATTCTGCTTTTCGAACTGCTTCACCTCCTCGGCTATCTTAGCCTTTTCCACAAGAACATCAAATTCCCTCTCTCGCTGTGGAGCTATCAGCACTCGCAACTCATCTCTCAGCCCATCCTCAAATCGAACACAACGTTCATGGTCTGTGGCCATAATACCCCAGGCATAACGGCTTAAACGTAAGAATTCTGTCTCATACTCGAACACTGACTTACTTCCCTGAACCAGATTTAAAAATGCCTTATCCTGCGCATCCACATAACTTGATCCAACGTATTTCCTCTGGAATGTTGTTTTAAAGAAATCCCAGGTGATATTATCAACCATCGTACCATCCCTGACCGTGAGCCACCACTGATAGGCCTAGTCTCGAAGAAGAGACACGACTTCTTTCAACTTCTCCTCTGTCGTGAAGTCAAGATCATCCATTATACGCTCAACTGCTTCTAACCAATATTCAGCTGCGTTAGGAGCTACACCAGAAACGCCCCTAAACATTTCCGCTCCATTGGCTCAGAGTCATTCAGACACAAATTTTCGAGCCCCTGTGCCCATGCCTGCCCCAGCCACTTTTTCCAGGACCCGTAACATCGCCCGAGACACCGCCTCATCCCTGCCTGTTTGGTCCTGGAATTCTGCTTCCACAGCTGGCGGCACTGGTATCTCACTTCCTGACCCATGACCAGATCCTACTGGTTCCGACACAGTAATCCTGCGTCCACCACGACCACGTACATTACGCCCATGACCCCGAGTGCTCATGACTAACATTTGTGATTTAATTTGAATATGAGTTTTATGAGTTAGTTATTTCTTTCACTGTTTTAACCCCGCATAGTTTTATGGAAAATAGCCTTAAAGAGTAGTTTCCGCCAAACACATCAAAGTTCCAGTCTCTATAGTTTGGGTTTCCTAAGGCTAAAAACCATATTTACTTACATTAACAGTCATTTCATGCATACATCATCAGTAGTTTTAGAACACTTACCTAGGTGGATTGGGTGCCAACGGACTCGGATGCCATATTCCAATCAAATCATTCCTAAAAATCATTTAGACCAACTTAATAAAACATCAGTGAACCCATTTTCACAGCCCGAGTTTTGCAACCTAGGCTCTGATACCAAAATTGTAACACCCTAAAATTGGCCTATACGTTACGACCAGATCTGGCATGTTACAGGATAAAGTAAAAATGAAGTTTTGTTTGAATTAGGAGAAATCGTACTTGTGAAAACTTTCTGATTTAAAGCGACGTCTTTGAAAAGAGGGGTTTGGTAGTATAGGAAAAATTCCAATTTTACGTTAATCATATATTCGTTATGTTTGGTGATATTTGGAAGAAACATGTGTCTTCAATTACTGGTATTTTGAAAACCCTATTTTTAATTTCGTGATCAAGTTGGCATGGTGTCAAATTTTTAAATAAATAATAAATAAATAAAATAAAACCCAAATACTTATTTAAAACGGCCTTATTACACAAATAAAATCCCTAATTTAAAATTAAAAGTAAAGCAGGAGAAGTTTACGAAAAGTAAAGTCTTCATGGCCTCCATGAACCCGCCTCGGCTCCCATATCCACGGTCTACGGATTACCTGAAGGGTTAAGCAGAGGGGTGAGTCACCGAGACTCAGTGTGTAAATCCCCCATAACACATAATCGGCTCGAGGCCCACAATCGCATATTGGGCCTTAGCCCACTCAGGATGACATACAACTAGATGAATGCTTCATGACCCAGCCCAAACCTAGTTTTTCCATCCTCTACACACCATCCCGTACTCGCCAATCACACCGTGGGGATTTCTACAATCAACCCTCCATCCGCTACACTCCATATGTGGCACCTAGCCACTGGTGACAGAGTCACAAAATATCATATGTGGGGCCAACCCACTTGTGGTACCAAACCACTAGTGACAATCCTTAATAATAATGCATATGGGGCCAACCCACTGTGGAACCGAACCACTGGGACAAGTCACGAAAGCATCCGTAAGTGGTACCAAACCACTGGTGGTTCCCAACCATTGATACTTAGTCACAGAATCAAGAATGTGGGGCTAACCCACTTGTGGTACCAAACCACTAGTGACAGTCTTAAGCACTTCCCCTTCACAACATATCCAACCCATGCATAACATATGTAAACCCAATGAAAGTATCATGCTATTTCAACGAACAGTATCATTATGGCATGCATACACATATTAACTCATACATAACACAAGGTACTTACCTGGTATTTCAACCATACCCATATAGGCATAACGACTATCCATCTAGTCACTTCAGCTTTTCAGCCCCAAACGATTAGTATCACATATTAATATAAAAGTGTGAAGGTTTACACACCTAATTACACGCAGCACTATGCTATCTATGTCGACACTATCCATGCCAGAAACTACTGCTATCTGCCTACGACTCTGCTCTGAAGCTGGCCCACAACCTGGTGGCCAATCTCGAACAGCAGACACCGCACAATTCCTGAACTTAGGGGCTGGGTTTACGGGTCCACCCCCTCCTTTGCCTGATCGGTATTGGATTCCATCAAAAGATCTTGTCAGATGCTACTATAATGAAATATGGTTGTTAAACCACAATATAGGGTTAAGGTAACCAATACAATAACGAACCTAAACAAAATCTAAAGAGAACACCCTTACCTTGAAATCCCGAAAAGAGAGATAGGGTTCAAAGATGAACGATTTCCAGCTTAGGGATTTAGATGATTTGATTTCCTTCAATTCCCGAGATAGCGCCCCAAAGAGAACACAAGAAACAATAAGAATCATAAATCCAACGATAGCCTTCCCAAGCCAATTAGCCATTCGGATTTGGCCTCCAAAAATCAAAAGAGAAAATAATAAGTTAAAAGAAGTCGCCACTTACCTTAACACAGGAGATTCGGCTATCACTAAAGAGAAGATTCGGAAATGACAGGGAAGAAGATTAAGGGCCAAAGAAATAAAATAAAGAACTACAAATGGGATTTAGGGGTCTTCGGCTTTAGAAGAGATCAAAAGAAAAGATGAAAATGAAAAGGCTATGAAGATTCGGCTTGTAGACGAAATCAAAAAGGGAACTATGGACAAGGGACATTCGGCTATAGCATAGAAAATGGAGATGAGAAGGAGGTTAGGGGTTTCGGCGTTGAGAAAAACCATTGAGAGAAGAAGAATAAAATGAAATGAAAAGAAGTGGTAGGAATGGTAAAGAAGAAGAAGAATTTTTGGCAAGACTTAGATAGGTTCGACTTTAGTAGAAAATGAAGAAGAGAATGAAAGAAACCTCAAATGGGGAAAATGGGAAGAGAACTCTCCTTGACTATTCAAAATTTTTGGCACTTACCAACCTAAAAGCCGAAAATGCATTATTTTGAGAACAAAAAGCCTATGTTTCCAAAGTAGAAATTCGGCACATCCTAGTCACACAAAAACCGATCCCCCATCTACTATGAGTTTGAAATTCGGCCAACACCGAGCTCACAATGCCCATCCCTTTCTTTTCTCCTAAAATTCCTCCTGATCACCCGTTTGAAATATTTTGAACCCTTCAATCTCCACTTTTTTGTCTCTGCCATTCATTTAAATTATTTGACTCAGTCCACTCCCCTAATCTGAAGTGTCCAAGTCAAGTTCTGCCTCTGCTCTCCCTAACGCCAAAAAGAACTCCCAAAATGAACTCCTTGTAACTTGAACCTGCTCCCTCTCCTACTCTCTGTGGCGTCACTTACCAGCATCTTAAGTGGCGCCTCCTTGCCACTCTGGCACTCCTTTTCTTGTGTCAACCAAACACCAACATAATCCCTTAAGTCCTATTTCAACCAACTCTTCCACTAAAGTGCCTAAAAAGAAAATTTTAGCCAGGGCTCCGGCTTTTCCCCGGGTCTTTCCTAGACTCCCATACACCCTAACAACCACATTACACAAAGCATACACACAAAACACATCAAATGCATAGCCCCTAGATCAGGATTTTACACTTTCTCATCACATATCACATTATAATTTCATACTTGTAACTTATTTAAGTTACTTGTATCACTTAATCACGTTAATTAGCACTTTTGCTAATATAACATGAACATCAAATCATTACCATCCTTAACTTAAATAAAACTCATTAACATTCTTGAGTAACTTAACTTGTTACTATCTTTACTCACTAGTCTCTTTTGTTACCTCATACATACTTGGCTCATTGCCCATTGAATTACCCGAAATAACTGAGGATACTCAATCTCACCAAACATTTATCTTGATGCCAATGCCATATCCCAAATATGGTCTTACATGGGATCACCTCATAATGTCGATGCCATATCCCAGATATGGTCTTACACGGGATTCCTTAACTTGATGTCAATGCCATGTCCATGACATGGTCATACACGATATCTTCCTTTGGTGCAGAAGCCATGTCCCAGACATGGTCTTATACGGGGCCTTCCTTGTATGGTGTTGATGTCGTGTCCCAGACATGGTCTTACACGAGACCTTCCTTATTCGATGCTGATGACATGTCCCAGACATGGTCTTATACAGAATCTATGTTTGGTGCCGGTGCCATTTCCAAGACATGGTCTTACATGGGCTTTCCTTATCTCATGTTGTAACATAAGTATCTTTGTTATTTCGAATCTTCAACCTGGACTTTCACTTGCTTAATCTCATTAATTTCCTTATTAGTCATTGTCAATCAACTTCATGAAAATAATATACATTATACACCATAGTGAGTAATTTAATCATCAAGTTTATGTAGCTTTAAATTCATATAAACTTAACTCGGTACTCCAAAATATGTGTAGAAGTGCAATTTAGTCCATAACTTTGTTTTTGCCTCGGTTTCGATCCGGGCATCGTTTTTCTTGATCTATAATAGAAAATTCACTTGTTTAATACTCACGTTGACTAAATTGATTCATGAATCACACTTTGGAAAAATTATGATTTTGCCCCTTAACATTCTCATAATTACACTTTGCCCCTAGGCTCTTAAAATAATTTTCATTCAACTTTCTTGCATTTCAAGCCTAGCCAAATCATATTCTCAACTATAACAACATTCAATTTCCACTCTTTCACTTATGTATGACCATTTCTACAACTTTTACAATTTGATCCTTTTATGCATTTTTCATGGAAGTCACTTAGAAAAATATGTTTATCATACATCAAACTTTCATATCCTTCCATAAAAAATCAAAATAGAAGCATGTCATACATGGGTAATTTTTTGGATATGAACCCTAGCTCAAAATATAGCCAAAAATAGCTAAATCAAGTTACGAGGATTTCAAAAATACGAAAAACATTAAAAACGAGGCTAGGGTGCACTTACAATCAAGCTTGAAAGATGAACAAACCCTAACTATGTCCTCCTTGCAAATTTTGACACTAAAAGGAAGAAGATGGACACAATTTTTGACTTATTTTTCCCTTTTAATTCATTTATTAACCAAATGACTAAAATGCCCTTGAAGCCCTTCTTTAAGATTTTTCCTTCCCATGTCTATTTTTGTCCATCTTAACATTTAATGGTATAATTTCTAAATAAAGACCTCTAGTAATTTTTATAACTCTAATTCATGCTCAAATCTTCTAGAATCTCATATTTTCTAATCTTTTCAATTTAGTCCTAAAAGATAATTTATTCACTAATTAATAAAATTTCTTCATGAAATTTCCACACAATCATGCAAGCACTTCATAAACCTTATAAAAATCATTTAAACATATAATTCTACTTCGAATCTGTGGTTTCGCACCATAATTCTGACTAGGCCCTAAATCGGGCTGTTACAGTCAACACTGTTATGCTTCTTATTTTTAACTCTTGATTCGTATGCACATGTCATGGGGTAAGAATTTTAGTCACACAATTCGTATGGCCTCAGGCAAATTCTTTGATTCAAAACCGTCTTAGCCAGTCTAACTACCAACTAATTAATTGTAACACCCCTAACTCATAACTGTCACTGGACAAGGGTTAAGAGGCATTACCGAATCATCGGAACATTTCACATTCACTTCACGACACAAAGTTAATCATCAATCACACATACTCAAATACGAGCACATAGTCCCTTATCTAGGTCTACGAGACCTTAAACACGTGATAGGAAAGGTCGGGACTAAACCGAACACTTATGAAAGTTATTGGAAATTTAAACATTTTTCAATAATGCTGTGGTCACACGTCCGTGCAATCAGGTCGTGTGCCTCACACGGCTACCAGACACACCCATGTGTGCAGGCCGTGCCAAAATAGAGCATACATACTGACTTATTCCCACGGCCACTAGACACGCCCGTGTGCCACGGTCGTGTAAAATTAAGCTAGCTACTAACTTGATCACACGGCCACCATGCACGCCTATGGGCCTCGGGCGTGTACCCTTTCTAGACACACCTAGAAGTGATCCTTAAACCACACGGCAGAGACGCATGCCCGTGTCTCTTAGCCATGTATGTAAAATAGGCCATTTGCAAGGCCAATTTGCCACCTATACAAGGGTCAACCAACAAACTTCAAAACAATACCAATTCATGCATTTAAATGCATTCAAACATACCATTTCATGCACCAATTAATCACCAACTGTGCCATCTATATTAATAATCAATTTCATCTCACATTGGTTCAACCAAAGTACCAAAGTTCACATTTCAAACATATAAACCAAACATCATATAAACCTTACCACCATTCACATTTAGACCACAAATTTCCATCAACCATTTAAGCATGAAACATACCATATTCACCATTTACAAAGCTCACACTTAAAACCTACATCATACCACTTCCAAACCAAATCAAATGGCAAGGATTAAACGTTTCAAAACATATCATAACTTCTAGCCTATACATGCCATATTTCAACTATATACATCTTTCCAAAAGTACCAAAATAGATTGCCGATAGTGTGATAAAGATGTTGACGATCCCCTGATCCGAGCTAGCTTTGCTAACATTGTAAAACGGAGAAACAAAACAGTAAGCTTTCAAAAGCTTAGTAAGTTCGTAACATAATACATTATACCAAAATAAACCATCACATAGATTATTTCACAATCACATATATAATACCATTCAAAGCTAATATGTTCAATTAACCTTCCATAAACTCATTCATAGTTTCATCAACCACATAGGTTCCGAACGTACCTTAGCCAACACTTAGTTATCGATTACATATGGTACTCAATACTCACTATTTCATTTCGATCAGCTTTCATCCCTTCTTCGATTCAATCGCACTCTTAGTGCCCAAATCGTTAGCTGAAGCTTAATTAGCATCGCACATTAGTGCATCTATATCAAGTCGATCTTAAATCGGTATCGCACACACAGTGCCAACCACAAAATCAAAGTTTATATTATTTTGCACACACAATGCTAATCATCTCGATCACATTTCTGAATACGTACACTTAGTGCCATATAACTCGAGCCCTCACATAGCATTCACAATTCAGTAATATCATACCATTCATCTCATAACATTAAACATAGTTAACTACACGTATTATGTCCGAACTTACCTCGGACGTCTAAATACCGAAACGGTGGATTAATCGAGCATTTTGTCTTTGCCTTGATCTCGATCCGAACATCTCCTTTCTTGGTCTATATACATTTAAATTCAATCCATTCAATCACAATTCATTCAATTTAGTCCACACACACTTATTTAGGGCATTTTACCAAATAGCCCTCACATTTTCACATTTCGACACTTTAGTCCCTAATTCACAAAATCACAAAATACACCAAATTTCTACTCACACAAGCTTAGCTGAATTCTTCCCCTGCTAATTCAAGCCCACACATTTCATTTATTTCACATTTTAATCCCTAAATTTACAAATTTCTCAATTTAGTCCAAAATACCCAATTTCACTAAAAATTCAAAGACAAAACATGTTCATCCTTCACATATCTTCCATATCTCACTATCAACTAACACATAGCTCAAGCATTCATCAATGGCTTATCACAAAAACATCATCAATTCAAAGAATTGAAACATGGGTTTTGTAAAGCACAAAGCAACGATTACGAAAACGTAGAAATTATCAAAAACCGAGCTCAAAACATACTTTGATTGAGCTTAGCAATGGCCGAACATTCAAAAGCTTAAAAACCCTTGTTCCTTCTCTTATTTTTGGTAAAAGGATAAATAGAAATGGCCATTCTAAGGCTTTGTTTTATTATAAAATAACTTAATTATCAAACACCAATTTTGCCCTTAATGAAATATTTATAAGATCATTTAAACTATGGACATAATTGTCCATCAACCACCCCACTTACTAAATAATGGATAAATTGCCTCATAAGGCCTCCTCATTTAAAAGCCATAACACATAGATACTTCAACAATCAGCACATAACTTTTACACTTTATCCGATTACGTCTTTTTCGCAAGTTAAACACACAATCGATAAAATTTTCAAACAGAAATTTCACACAGACTAAATCACATGCTATAAATATAGAAAATAATATTAAAATATTATTTTGACCTCAGATTTATGGTCTCAAAACCACTGTTCTGACTAGGGTCTAAATTGGGCTGTTACAACTCTCCCCCCTTAGGGATTTTCGTCCCCAAAAATCTTACCAATGAATAGGTGTGGATACTGCTCTCTAATAATGTTCTCAGGCTCCCACGTAGCCTCTTCCACTCCGTGTTTGTGCCACAGCAATTTCACTAAGGAAATTCTTTTATTTCTCAACTCTTTGGTCTCTCGTGCCAAGATTCAAATCAGTTTTTCATTATACGAAAAATCTAACTGAATTTCAACTTTAGTAGGAGTAATCACGTGAGACGGACCAGATCTATATCATCGAAGCACTGATACATGAAACACGTTATGAATCTTTTTTAACTCAGGCGGCAACATTAATCTATAAGCAACCGGTCCAATTCTCTCGATGGTTTCATACGGTCCAATGAACCTCAGACTCAGCTTGCCTTTCCGGCCAAAATGAAGTATTTTTTCCATGGAGACACTTTTTAAAACACTTTATCACCAACTTCAAATTCAATACCCTTCCATTTCAAGTCTGCATAAGACTTCTGACGATCTTAGGTTGCTTTCATACTATCACGAATCACTTTTACTTTTTGTTCAGTTTCTTTAATAAGATTAACCCCGTGAATCTTATTCTCACTCAACTTAGTCCAATATAATGGAGTTCAACATTTTTGACCGTAAAGAGCCTCATATTGTGCTATTTAATGCTAGATTGAAAACTTTTATTATACGCGAATTCAATCAACAGCAGATTTTTTCCCACGTATTCTCAACCTCATGTACGCAACACCTCAACATATCTTCAAGAACTTGAATGATCCGCTCGGATTGTCCATCCATTTGTGGGTGAAATGCAGTGTAGAAATGTAATTTTGTGCCTAAAGTGATCGCTGTGATCAGAGTCTTAAAATTTATAAAGAGAATGATCGAACCTGGAAACTAACTCTTACAACGATTTAAAGGCAAGTGTACCTATCGAACTGTAACACCCCAAACTCGGCCTAGAAGTTAGGCCCGAATCTGGCGTGCCACATGGAAGTGTTTTTCAAAACCATCTTCGCAATTGTTAAAAATTTGTTTGAGACTTACAGCCTCTTTGTTTAAACCCAAAACACTTAAGCAATTGTATCTACGTGAAAACATAATTATCTTTAATAAACTTTTTCGGTTGCGAAAGCATTTTTGAAATAAACGATTTACGAAAATGTGAGGTTTGAAATAGAGTTGCAAAAGCATTTTGAAACATTGCGGAAACGTACATAAAATACAAGTTTTTTTTTTGAGAGATTGATTGATGAATCAAAAATCAAGGAATTGAACTTTAAAACCGTGACTTTTGAAAATTTCGTTAAAAATTTGAAGAAAATTCGAGTTAAATTATATTTGTAAAAGTTTATTTTGAAATCCATTTGTTAATCGATTTTGGGAAAACCTTTATTTAAGTTTTTAGAAAATTTCCCATTTAAAACAATTTGAGCAAAATATAAAATACGTCAAACATAAAGCTATATAAAATAAACCAGAGGCCTTATTACAACATTTAACCCAAGATAGTAAAGTGATAAAATAACCGAGGAAGAAGTCTAAAGTCCAAATAAACCATTTCTGAAGTATGGCCTCCCTCGAGTCATCCATAGCCCAAGTCCATATCATCAAGCGTTACCTACAAGGGTTAAGAGAAAGGGAGGGTGAGTTACAAGAACTCAATGTGAATCCCCTTACCGTTATCCATTGGGCCGAAACCCTATAAGCAATATTTTGGGCCTCAGCCCATTTACAATAACAATAATGTATCAAATATAACATGTGAATGAAATGCAATTCCCAAACCAAACCTAGTTTTCCATCCGCTACACACCACCCGTACCAACCAGCACACCTGTGGGGAGCTTTAGTCACCCACCCCGCCAACACACCAAACTGGGCATTTAGCCATATATTAAACTGGGCAATTAGGCCATATATCTAACTGGGCAATTAAGCCATATATTAAACTAGGCGCGAAGCCATGTATCAAACTAGGCATGAAGCCATGTATCAAACTGGGCATTAAGCCATATATCAATTTGTGGACAAGCCACTAGAATTTTATAGCAGAGCTACCAGAACTTCTCTTCATCATTATCCTATCCCATGCAAATTATGTATGTAATGCATAACAAATCACAATATAACAACAGTAATTTATTCGGATATTTATCACAAAATTATGGCCCGTTATCATAATTAATCAAAAAGGCCCAACAAGTAAAATATCAGATTTGGCCCATTTAGCAAAATATCACATTGGACCATCTAGCCATAACATCAAATTGGCCCATTAATCAATATGTCCATTCGGCCCATAAGGCAATATGTCAATTCGGCCCATTAAGCAAATTATCAAATGTCCCATATAGCAAATCATTAGATTGGCCCATTAAACAATTTCGTATTTCGGCCCATTAACACTTTGCAAATCGGCCCAATAAGGGCATTTCCATAATTCGGCCTACAAGGGCATTTTCGTAATTTGGCAATCATACCCGCTAAGGGAAATTCAGTAATCTCGCATCCCAAGGGTATTTCGGTAATTTACCCTCTAAGAGTATTATGGTAATTTCGCAACCTAGGCTTAACTACTAATTTGGGGCATAAAATCGAAACTGTCCAACTACATCTTACTGACTAAATTGACCATAACTCGAGTTAGATAACTCGAAATCTAAATCCGTATATCCTTCTTGTATCCCATATATCCTTATATCCTCCTTGTATAATATTTCCAGAATTTTTATCTTAACCATTTAGTACAGTTTATTCCTTGAAGTTTCCCTTGTTTCACTGGCCAATGATTTTGACCTCTCTTATCTTAATCTCAAATATCTTACTGTACGGTTTTCATATACTGCTCCCACTCATTTCTATTGAAAATAGGTTCACTAAGGAATCTATACATATCAATTATAACTCTTAATTCACTTTGTACAATTTTATATGATTTTTCCAAGACAGAACAGAATACCCGGAAATCATTCAGAGCCAGTCTCACTAAAAGTTAGATATCTCAGAATATAAAATTTGTTTTCCTTCTCCGTTTCTTCCATATTAAAATAGACACAATAAGATTTAATCTGATATCTTACTCACTTTGAAATTCCTTTTCTCCTATATTTCATGATTTTTCAAATACACAACACTGTTTCTGACTGAAACTGTTTTATTACAAAACATGATTACCACTACGATCATACACACGCCCGAGTGATCACGGATGCCAGTTTTCAGTTTTTCTTCGATATTTCGACCGATTCACAGAATATTTCATACAAAATTTCAGAGAAGTGTGAGATTACACACCATTTACAGAAGGTACGAGATTACACACCTTATTAGGAATATGTGACACGATACTGTCCCCGGTACCTAAAGGTACAATCGGTCAAATATTAGTCCAAAACCGAATTTACAACTTCAACCAAATATTGTGATTTATTAACAATCTATCACTTACCAACAATCCGTGTCTCTTATTATGAGGGATATGTGTTCGATTGGTCCTCGATAAAGTACTTCGAGTCCTTAGAAGTGATTAACACAAAAACAATGTTAGCCACACCTTATTCGGCTTGAGAAAGAATCACCACAATACACCCCCTTCACCTATATACGGCTCGAAAGAAAAAGAAAAAAAATGAAAAGTGGAATATACGATCACTTACCGATTTGATTAAGAAGAGATTGTCCAACACGAAAGGAAAAGAAATGGTGAAGAAGTAGGGTGGTAACAGGTTCGGCTATGGAGAGAGTCGAACAATGATATTCGGCTATCAAGGATGGTGGAAAGAAAATGAGTATGTGACCAAACAAAAGAGAAAAGCAATGCACTATTGTGCTAATATGTTTCGGCAAGGAGGGTTGCAAAATTGGGAGAAATGACACTAAGTTGTCAAAGGGATTTTTGGCCAAAACAAAGCTAAGGCTTTACCAAAAGACGAAATAAAAATTTCAGCCACCTATCTACCCCAAAACCGTCCACATGCATCCCCCCTTAAGATAAGAGTTTGGCCACTCAAACTTTCCAAAACATCACCCACGAAATAAGCCTCATGTCCCCCTTTCTTTCCTATTTCTCTTGATTCCTTTCCCCAACTTTAACCTTGCCTTATTCTTATAGCCACCTTACCAAAAATAATGAAGCCCAGCCTTGCCATAATTACTCCTTGGCCGACACTTAAGGAAGGTATGCAAAAATAAAAGTCAAAATGCACACAAAGTGACTCAAACCTCTTCCCTCAAGGTCCATCACTTGATGCCATAACCTCTTTCCTAATTGCTAACTTATGTTAGCAAGTTACTCACTTATTTCCATAAACTTTGATGCCTCTGACTATCTCTCCTTAATAAGCTTAAACACAAAATTTTAGTAAGGCCCAACTCGAACCCGGAACTTCATAGAAACCTCGTAACCTTCCAAATTCACTTAACTAATAAGTCCAATTTGCAATAATTCCATTCTTTTGTTCTCAAAATCTTAAACACTCCTACGCCCAAGGCCCATTGGGCCCAATCTACTAGGCCCAATTTCAGGATGTTACAATTCTACCCTCCTTAGAGAAATTTTGTCCTTGAAATTTCTAGCCAACTACTAAACGTACCGCTCAAATCACACCACTATGCTTTCGCTGCGCACTCTGATCTTAATATCACTAATGTACTTTTAACATAATCTTAAATCTTCTTTCACACAACCAAACATCTAATCACAGAAGCATGCCGTTATCTACCACTTATACCAAAAATTTTCTTACATTCAATCATCACTTCCAACCAAACATACCTGACTTGATGGTGATGAAACAATCCCGAGCCTTATGCTCCTTAGACCCGCATCTCAAGTATGCTCCTGACCTCCTCCAACATTCTCCCGGATGACGCCTTCTACAATAATTGCAAGCCGAAAAGTTTGGACGTGCCTTGACATGCTTCACAGAATGAGACTGCGACCCAAAAGAACCACGATCTAATTTCTTCTTACAGTCCACAAACCCAACTCGAAGTGCTTGACCGATTTCTTTAACCTCCTCCTATACCTCTTTAACTATTTGAGTCAGCTCATTAACTCTAGCTCGACCATGAGATCCCGTCTCAACCACAGGCGATGCCAACGCCTCTCTTTCGGGAACATGCCTCGGTGCCGAAGATCTAGCCCTAACACATTGGCCTCTATCGCGTCCACGTCTTTCGCGTCCACGTCTTCTAGTGTTCATGTTCGCTAAGTCAATTTAATCTGATTATAAGTCTTATGAATCAATATGCTATTCGATGTCTATTAAACAATGTCTTATGGAGTATAAGAGTTGAAGTGGTTTTCGCAAAACGTATCCTAAAGTCTCAATCTCTATAGTTTCAGCTCCTAAAGCTAAAATTTCTAGAGTATTCTATTTTGTGGAATTTTCTTACCACAATACTAACACAATAATCATAAAACGAAAACAAATACTTACTTGACATGGTGCCGGATACCCGTGTTGCCATACTTCCGTCAGAACATGCATTTATAATTTAAAATTCAAAAAAAATTGGAAATGTTTTTGAACCCAAACCACAACCGAGTTTTGAAACTAGGCTCTGTTATCGTAAAATGTAACACCCCAAACCCGGCCTAGAAGTTAGGTCCGAATCTGGCGTGCCGCATGGAAGTGTTTTTCAAAACCATCTTCGCAATTGTTAAAAACTTGTTTGAGAATTACAGCCTCTTTGTTTAAACCCAAAACACTTAAGCAATTGTGTCTACGTGAAAACATAATTATCTTTAATAAAACTTTTCGTTTGCGAAAGCATTTTTGAAATAAACAATTTACAAAAATGTGACGTTTGAAATAGAGTTGCAAAAGTATTTTGAAACATTGCGGAAACGTACATAAAATACAAGTATTTTTTTAAGAGATTGATTGATGAATCAAAAATCAAGGAATTGAACTTTAAAATCGTAACTTTTGAAAATGTCGTTAAAAATTTGAAGAAAATTCAAGTTAAATCATATTTGTAAAAGTTAATTTTGAAATCCATTTGTTAATCGATTTTGGGAAAACCTTTATTTAAGTTTTTAGAAAATTTCTCATTTAAAACAATTTGAGCAAAATATAAAATACGTCAAACATAAAGCCATATAAATTATTACAACATTTAACCCAAAATAGTAAAGTGATAAAATAACCGAGGAAGAAGTCTAAAGTCCAAATAAACCATTTCTGAAGTATGGCCTCCCTCGAGTCATCCATAGCCCAAGTCCATATCATCAAGCGTTACCTACAAGGGTTAAGAGAAAGGGAGGGTGAGTTACAAGAACTCAGTGTGAAATCCCCTTACCGTTATCCATTGGGCCGAAACCCTATAAGCAATATTTTGGGCCTAAGCCCATTTACAATAACAATAATGTATCAAATATAACATGTGTATGAAATGCAATTCCTAAACCAAACCTAGTTTTCCATCCGCTACACACCACTCGTACCAACCAGCACACCTGTGTGGAGCTTTAGACACCCACCCCGCCAACACACCAAACTGGGCATTTAGCCATATATTAAACTGGGCAATTAAGCCATATATCAAACTGGGCAATTAAGCCATATATTAAACTGGGCACGAAGCTTTGTATCAAACTGGGCACGAAGCCATGTATCAAAGTGGGCATGAAGCCATATATCAAAGTGGGCATGAACAAACTGGGCACGAAGCCATGTATCAAACTGGGCATTAAGCCATATATCAATTTGTGGACAAGCAACCAGAATTTTGTAGCAGAGCCACCAGAACTTCTCTTTATCATTATCCCATCCGACGCAATCCATGTATGTAATGCATAACAAATCACAATATAACAACAGTAATTTATTCGGATATTTATCACAAAATTATGACCCATTATCACAATTAATCAAAAAGGCCCAACAAGCAAAATATCAGATTTGGCCCATTTAGCAAAATATCACATTGGACCATCTAGCTATAACATCAAATTGGCCCATTAATCAATATGTCCATTCGGGCCATAAGGCAATATGTCAATTCAGCCCATTAAGCAAATTATCAAATAGCCCATATAGCAAATCATTAGATTGGCCCATTAAACAATTTTGTATTTCGGCCCATTAGTGGCAATATAACAATTCGGCCCATTAACACTTTGCAAATCAGCCCAATAAGGGCATTTCCATAATTTGGCCTACAAGGGCTTTTTCGTAATTTTGAAATCGTACCCGCTAAGGGTAATTCGGTAATCTCGCAACCTAAGGGTATTTCGGTAATTTACCCTCTAAGGGTATTATGGCAATTTCGCAACCTAGGCTTAACTACTAATTTGGGGCATAAAATCGAAACTATCCAACTGCGTCATACTGACTAAATTGACCATAACTCGAGTTAGATAACTCGAAATCTAAATCCGTAAATTTTCCTCGAAACTAGACTTATATATCTTTCTCCTATAATATTTCCAGAATTTTTATCTTAACCATTTAGTACAGTTTATTCCTTGAAGTTTCCCTTGTTTCACTGTCCAATGATTTTGACCTCTCTTAACATAATCTCAAATATCTTACTGTACGGTTTTCATATACTGCTCCCACTCATTTTTATTGAAAATAGGTTCAATAAGGAATCCATACATATCAATTATAACTATAAATTCACTTTGTACAATTTTATACGATTTTTCCAAGATAGAACAGAATACCCCAAAATCATTCAGAACCAGTCTCACTAAAACTTACATATCTCAGAATATAAAATTCCTTTTCCTTCTCCGTTTTTTCCATATTAAAATAGACACAATAAGATTTGATCTGATGTCCTACTCACTTCGTAATAACTTTTCCCCTATTTTTCGTGATTTTTCAAATACACGACACTGTTTCTGACTGAAACTGTTTTATTACAAAACATGATTACCACTACGATCATACGCACGCCCGAGTGATCACGGATGCCGGTTTTTGGTTTTTCTTTGATATTTCGACCGATTCACAGAATATTTCATACAAATTTTCAGAGAAGTGTGAGATTAAACACCTTATACAACACACCTTTTTAGGAATCCGTAACACGATACTCTCTGTGGCTCCTAAAGGTACAATCGGTCAACTATTAGTCCAAAACCCAATTTACAACTTCAACCAAATATTGAGATTGATTAACAATCTATCATTTACCAACAATCTGAGTCTCTTATTATGAGGGATAGGTGTTCGATTGGCCCTCCGATAAAGTACTTCGTGTCCTTAGAAGTGATTAACACAAAAATAATGTTAGCCACACCTTATTCGACTTGAGAAAGAATCACCACAATACACCCCCTTCACCTATATACGACTTCGAAGAAAAAGAAAAAGAAATGAAAAGAGGAATATACAATCACTTGCCTATTTGATTAAGAAGAGGTTGTCCAACACGAAAGGAAAAGAAATGGTGAAGAAGTAGGGTGGTAATAGGTTCGGCTATGGAGAGAATCGAACAATGATATTGGGCTATCAAGGATGGTGGAAAGAAAATGAGTATGTGACCAAACAAAAGAGAAAAGCAATGCACTATTGTGCTAATATGTTTCGGCAAGGAGGGTTGCAAAATTGGGAGAAATGACACAAAGTTGTCAAAGGGATTTTTGGCCAAAACAAAGCTAAGACTTTACCAAAAGCCAAAATAAAAATTTCAGCCACCTATCTACCCCAAAACCATCAACATGCATCCCCCCTTAGGATAAGAGTTTGGCCACCCAAACTTTCCAAAACATCACCCACGAAATAAGCCTCATGCCCTACTTTGTTTCCTATTTCTCTTGATTCCTTTCCCCAACTTCAACCTTGCATTATTCTTATAGCCACCTTACCAAAAATAATGAAGTCCAACCTTGCCATAATTACTCATTGGCCAACACTTAAGGAAGGTATGAAAAAATAAAAGTCAAAATGCACACAAAGTGATTCGAACCTCTTACCTCAAGGTCCATCACTTGATGCCATAACCTCTTTAGTAATTGCTCACTTATGTTAGCAATTTACTCACTTATTTCCATAAGCTTTGATGCCTCTTACTATCTCTCCTTAATAGGCTTACACACAAAATTTTACTAAGGCCCAACTCGAACCCGAAACTTCATAGAAACCTCGTTACCTTCCAAATTCACTTAACTAATAAGTCCAATTTGCAATAATTCCATTCTTTTTTTCTCAACATCTTAAACACTCCTATGCCCAAGGCTAATTGGGCCCAATCCTACTAGGCCCAATTTCAGGATGTTACACGAACAGTAGTATAGCTTAAGCAAGACTAGATTATCGAACCCAAAGAAACTGAAAGTACTAATACTAACTTTCTTTTTATTATTTAGCCTAAAATAAAGTGAAGTTGATTTAATCTAAAACTAACGAATAACTAAGCTAAAGACAGAAATACAAAAAGAACGAATTGGGAAAATAACTTTAGGAAAAACTCAGTTGATTAAGACGATACCCTCAGGAAGAACCCAACTAGACTTCACTTGTTATTAAACCCTGAACCATTTGGTTTATTTACTTAGTTTGATCCATAAGACTCCCTAACGTATATTAAACCCTCTCTCGAGGCGAATAACGTCTAACACTAGGTTAATTAGTAGAACTCTCGTTCTCTTATAATAACCCCCTAGAATAGCAGTATATCGATCTGTAGATTCCCATATTAGGTTTCACCCTAATTTGACAAAATCTCGTCACCCTATCTCTAGGCGTGCGATCAACTCCGCTTAATTATGCTAGATCTACTCTGAAGCAGGGTCTATTCCTCCTCCACCTAAGCACATCAAATTTATATTAAGCATGCATAATTAAGAACAAACTAAGTATTTATCATATAATTCAAAAATCAATAATAAGATTCATCTAGGTTTCATCCTCTTCAAGTATCTGAGGGGTTTAGTTCATAAGGAATAAAGAAAACATCTCAAGAGAAAAGATAAAACAAAACATAAGAACTCCTTAAAACTACCTGAAGGAATTGAAGGAGAAATCCGCCGTCTTGAGTAGAACTCCAGCTTCTTGAGATGGATCAACTGGCTACCTTCGAGTGATTCCCACAATTCTGACCTTTTCGGCTTGGCTCCTTGGCCTAGCTCACTGCCCCCTTTCAGCTGATACTTAGGGGGTTTATATGGGCTCTTGAAATACGTTTCTTTCTCCCCAAGTATCCAAATCTGAGTGAAATTGCTCTTTCCAGCGACAGGGACACGGCCATGGCACACGCCCGTGTGGATCGTGGCCAGGCCGTGCTCGAATTCTTTAATGAGGCACGGGCGTGCAAGTCAGGGTTAGGCCATGTTCTAGATGCTTGATGAGGCACAGCCGTGTGATCTTTGGCCCAGGCCGTGTCGATTTCGTGATATGGCCCATTTACTCCGTTTTGGGCCCGTTTTATGTTCTTTTCATCCTCGGGTGCTTTCTTGGGTATAAGACATGAAAAGAATGGATTAAGAGCACCTTTTTACATAAATCGAGGGATAAATCATCCAAAAGCATACTAAATGTGGGATTAAAATATGTTAGTTTTACGATTTATCAAATACCCCCACACTTAAGCTTTTGCTTGTCCTCAAGCAAAATTCTCAACTTACAATTTAAAACGAACTTTCCATGATTCACAATTCCTATCAACAATGCCTTATCATAATTCATAGATAATTTATAATGGATAATTCAACTCAAAGAGTCCTAAAGATTCAAACAAGATCAGTCATGAAGTTTTAACTTGAATATATAGGTGTTTCCCCTTATCTAAATAGTTCCCTTTAATTCAAAACCTACAATGATTAACATCCTCACAAAAGATTCACTCAAATCACTCAAAAAGTGTTTAAGGTTCAAAATTAGAAGACCACTCATAAGTCGAACCTAGAAAATTAATCCTATAGGTTTTCCTGAAAATCAAATCTCCACCACTGTAAAATAAGATGATAAACAGATCAAAAGGTCTTTAACAGGGTTGTAATGGGGCTAGGGTTAAAGGTATGGATATAGGATGAATTAGAGGGTTAGAATTTGAATTAACAAGTTACCTATCTAGAAAAATAAACTGATAATTACATCAATTGAAATTTTACAATACTAATAATACGAGCTTTTTCTTTTGATAATTTGGCTTTAACTGTATAAGCTCACATTTCATAATACTAATACTGAATATACTTTGATTTTTTTTTTTGATTTTTTTGATTTTTTTAGAACAAACTAAGTAATAAAAGCTAAATTTAACTATTGAAATAATATAATTAGATAGCTAATCAAATCAAATCTCAATATAATGGTAGTCAAAAAGGGATGGTGATAACAAATATAAAGGGTTTTGGGTTAATATTAGTGGGTTAGTAAAACAAAAAGGGTTGTGAGGATCAACGGGGTTCACTAGGGGTTAATTTATGAAGGTAGGCTTTTTAGTGGAGTGAGTGGGTTAAATCCTAGGTGCCTTTATCATCTCGGAATATCAAATCATAACTATGGTCTTGACATGTATAATCAAGGCAAGTTCTAGAATAACAGTTCAATGTTGACACACTCATAATCAATAAAGTGAGCATGAAAAAGAATATATGCTCTATAAGGCTCAAAATCTCACAAAAATTATGGGTGTTTTTGACATCAACCTTATAGATTTCAAATGTCATGTAATATTCAAATTTAGGTTAACAACCTAAAAATTTTAATTTTTGAAAATTAGACTTATCATGCTTGATTCCCTAGTATTCTTCAAATTTAATCATCAATGTACAATTATTAATGACTTACTCTAAAACATGTCAATAAAGACCATAAATCATTAGAAATTTCATCCTAATTAGTAATATGAGGAAGTTACTTTAGAACAAGTATAAATTCAGGGTTTTGAGAATAATGAAAAAAATTAGGCTTTATCCCCAAGGTTTGAGAATAATGCAGAAAGTTAGGCATAATAAATATTCACCCCCCCACACTTAAGATGTACATTGCCCTCAATGTACAAAGATAGATAATAACATTTAAGGGATAAATCAAAAGAGAAGGGCGGAGGTGAAACTTCCTGAATGTTGGATGTTTTCCCGGAGGAGTGTCTTTGGTGGTGGTGATGGTCGGTCTGGATGGCGCTAGATGAAGAGATTAGGTAGCGCACTGAGAAGTAGCCAGGAATTATTAAGACCTAATTAAAATAATCTAAATATATAATTAAGGATAAGAAAGATAAAGAAAGAGGAAACAAAAATGTAAACAAAATGACGATAAAAGATAAATGGACCGAAGAGTCCTTATTGTTGGATGGTTCGCGAGGTGGGTGTGACCTCTAAGGCTGGGGAGGTGCTAGCGGTGGCGGAAGTGGCATGGTTCCCTAGCAACCTGTCGAACCTGACACTACGAAACTTAAAACAAGTGAAACTAAATTAAACAGAAAAGAAGTAAAATTAAGGAAATTGAAGCAAAAGAGAAAAGAAAAATAAAAATTATATGGTCTCAAAGACCCTTGGCTTATTGTTTGGATGAAGCTGCCGGCATGAACTCATGTAAGTTAGTCTCCTTTGAGGAGATTGGCCTTTTACGCTTCTTCGACATGTTGTATGATGGCTCAAGGATCTAGAGTTTTAGTAAATAGAGCGAAAAGTCTGAGAGGAAGAAGGGAGAAAAGAAGAGCAAGATGAAATTAGATGGGGAGAAGGGAAGGGCTGTGGGGTTTAAAAAGGAGTTCAAATCTTCCACGTTCCCGCGACCGTGGTCCAAGGGTATGTCAATTTACACGGCCACCTCACACGGCCGTGTGTCTGTGCGTGTTTTTTTCACCATGCCCGTTTTCAGCCAAAACGCCCGTGTCTGAGAAGTCAGTATGTTGGCACGGCTTAATAGCACGGGTGTGTTCTGCCCGTGGTTGGTAAGTCAATAGCTTTACACGATCGTGAGACATATCCGTGCCACTTTGTCAGTGCCCGTGGGGGAGTGGTTGAGTCCGTGATTTTGAAAATTGGTTGGGACTGATTTGCACGGCCTCTGTTATGTCAATACGGGGATTCTGGTGGTCCACACGGTTACAGACATGGCCATGTGCAAGGCCGTGTGAACTGGAATTCTACACTCCTAGTTAGTTAAAAGTGAGGTATCAAAAAGAAAAAATAAAATAAATAATGAAAATTGAAAAACATAGAAGTTAATGAGGTTAGTAATCGGGTTGCCTCCCAAGAAGCGCTCGTTTAAAGTCTTAAGCTAGACTTTCTTTGAAAAAAATTTAGGGAGGTTTAAAGGTTTGAATATCTTCCTTCATGCTTACAGTTTTATTTTCTTGATAAAGTTTAAGTCGAGAAGCATTTACCTTAAGATTGCTGAAGGTTGGGTTGCTTACCTCGACTGTTCTGTGTGGGAAGACATCGTGTACCTCAAGAGGAATTGCTTCGTTCTTGTTCAGGTTTGATGTGGTGATGTGATGGTCTTATTTGTCTAGTTGTACCTGATCTCTTATTTTGAAGTGGTTTGATGTTCCTACGAGCTTTTCTGGGGGCTCCTTTGGTTTTACTTCGTGTGGTTCCGGTTCTTCTTCGTGTATCCCTAGTTTTTCCTTGAAGTGTGTTTTCCACTCATCTAGTTCATCGGTCTAAATCCTTTGATCCTCATGAGTTATTTCTTTATAGGGTTTAGGATAGGGTTCAATGATGTCCTTTTGTGGTGCTTCCTGAAAAGAAGGATCAACCGAATGATTATCAAAAGAATTCACATTCTCATCTTTGTTGCTTGATGTCCTAGCCTAGTCGAGGGCTTGAAGAGTGACTGTCTTGTCGCCTACACAAAGTATAAGTTCGTCTGCATCAACATCAATTTTAGTCTTGACAGTTGCTAGAAAAGGTCTTCCTAAAATTAAAGGGATCGAACTGTCCTCATCCATGTCTAGGACAACAAAATCTACTGGGAAAATGAATTTATCTATCTTAACAAGAACATCTTCGATAATGCCCCTAAGAATTCTAACAGTTTTATCAGCTAATTGAATACTCATCCTAGTTTTTTGGGGCTTCCCTAGACCTAGCTGTTTAAACAATTTATAAGGCATGACATTTAAGCTCGCCCCTAAATCAGCTAATGCATTATCTACAGTTAAACTACCAATTAAATATGGAATTGTAAAACTCCCTGGATCTTTTAATTTCTGTGGTAGTTTATTTTGTAAAATTGCTAAACACTTTGAGTTGAGTTCCACATGTGGCTCTTCGTCTAATTTGCGTTTGTTTGTCAAGAGCTGTCTTAAAAATTTCCTCGAATCTGGCATCTGAAAGAGAGCTTCAAGAAGCGGTAAGTTAATATGTAATTTCTTTAGAAGTTTAAGAAACTTACCGAATTGTTCCTCTAAATCGTCTCTTTTTAATGCTTGGGATAAGGAATGCGAGGTTGGTATTCTCTGATTACCGATTTTGGCTTTTCTTGCGTTACCTCTACCTTACCTTCGTCTACCTTGGTTTCCTGTGTTGGGTTTGGTCCATCGAACCCTTTACTATCATGAGCTGTGATTGCTTGAATCTGCTCCTTTGGGTTAATCTCGATGTTACTTGGTAGACGTCCTTGCGGTCATTCTGACATTAGCTTTGCGAGTGATTCGACTGCATTGGTGACTTCCTTGACTAACTTAGTAACTTTTTCAACCGACGCTTGTTGATCTTTACGTATTTTCTCATTTTCTTGGAAGCGGTTTTCTGTGTCTGGTATGAATTTTGTCAGCATCTCTTCGAGGTTTGGCTTCTTCTTTTGTGGATATGGCTAATTTTGGAAGTTTTGAGGAGGTTTTTGTCGTTGATTTCCTTGATTTCCTTTACCTCCCCATGAAAAATTTGGGTGGTTCATCCAACCTGGATTATAAGACTTACTATAAGGATTATTATTAGTTCTGAAATTATTACTGAAATTATTACCTATATAGTTCATCTGTTCGCTCTCTACTCCTGGTTGGTAGGGTGGGTACTCAGGATTCGCCATAATTCCACTTTCGTCGCACTGCATTACTGGGTGTACCTGCGAAGAACACAAACTCTCAAGCTTTTTACTCATCATCTCCATCTGTGTTGAAAGCATGGTCACTGTGTCTATGTTGAAAGCTCTGACTGATTTTGTCTGTTTCGTTCTTGTAACTTGCCACTGATAATTATTCAGTGACATCTCTTCGATGAACTCGTACGCTACTTCAGAAGTTTTATTGTTCAAGGTACCACCGGCGGCTGAATCGATTAGTTGCCTCGTTGAGGGGTTTACACCGTTATAGAATGTTTGGACTTGTAGCCACAAGGGTAAACCATGATGTGGACACCTTCTCAAGAGATCCTTGTATCTCTCCCATGCGCCGTATAATGTCTCTAAATCCATCTGCACAAAAGAAGAGATATCATTCTGTAATTTGGCTGTCTTGGCCGATGGAAAATATTTTAATAAAAATCTTTCGGTCATTTGTTCCCATGTAGTGATTGACCCTCGTGGTAACGAGTTTAACCACTGTTTGGCTTTATTTCTTAATGAAAATGGAAATAACCGAAGACGTATGGCATCATCAGAAACGCCATTTATTTTGAAGGTATCACAGAACTCTAAGAAATTAGCTATATGAGTATTTGGGTCTTTGTCCTGCAAACCATCAAATTGAACAAACTGTTGAATCATTTGTATTGTGTTAGGCTTTAATTCAAAATTATTATACAGCAGGCAATACTCGATTCTGCTCCTGTTAAATGTGGTTTAGCATAATTAAACATTGTACGTTGAGCATTATGTTCCCCCACATCATGGGGTTGTGGATTATTTTCGTCCATCCCTTCAGTAGGATTGGATCTGACTTCTTGATTTTCCTCTATATAATCTAGGGCTCACCTAATTTCTCTACAAGTCCTACGAATGGTCGCTTCAATATTGCTGTCGTATACTAGAGGTCCTCTCGGGTTCCTTCTAGTCATAAACTAGAGGTACCTGAAAAGAAAAGGGAAGAAAGAAAAGTTAGCAAAATTAGAATTTAACCTAAAAACAAAAATAAATTGTGGAAAATAAAAATAAAGGCTAAAGTAATAAAAATAGAGTTTTCTTAATATTTTAGTTCCCCGGCAACAGCGCCAAAAACTTGATCGCTGTGATCAGAGTCTTAAAATTTATAAAGAGAATGATCGAACCTGGAAACTAACTCTGACAACGATTTAAGGGCAAGTGTACCTATCGAACAGTAGTATAGCTTAGGCAAGACCGGATTATCGAACCCAAAGGAACTAAAAGTACTAATACTAACTTTCTTTTTATTATTTATCCTAAAATAAAGTGAAGTTAATTTAATCTAAAACTAACGAATAACTAAGCTAAAGACACAAAGACAAAAAGAACGAATTGGGAAAATAACTTTAGGAAAAACTTAGTTGATTAAGACAATACCCTCAGGAAGAATCCACCTAGACTTCACTTGTTATTAAACCCTGAACCATTTGGTTTATTTACTTAGTTTGATCCATAAGACTCCCTAACGTATATTAAACCCTCTCTCGAGGCGAATAACGTCTAACCCTAGGTTAATTAGTAGAACTCTCGTTCTCTTATAATAACCCCCTAGAATAGCAGTAAATCGATCTGTGGATTCCCATATTAGGTTTCGCCCTAATCCGGCAAAATCTCGTCACCTTATCTCTAGGCGTGCGATACTCTTAAGCAGGGTCTATTCCTCCTCCACCTAAGCACATCAAATTTATATTAAGCATGCATAATTAAGAACAAACTAAGTATTTATCATATAATTCATAAATCAATAACAAGATTAATCTAGGTTTCATCCCCTTCAGGTATCTGAGGGGTTTAGTTCATAACGAATAAAGAAAACATCTCAAGAGAAAAGATAAAACAAAACATAAGAAATCCCTAAAACTCCCTGAAGGAATTGAAGGAGAAATCCGTTGTCTTGAGTAGAATTCCGGCTTCTTGAGATGGATCAACTGGCTTCCTTCAAGTGATTCCCACAATTCTGACCTTTTCGGCTTAGCTCCTTGGCCTAGCTCACCGCCCCCTTTCAGCTAATACTTAGGGGGTTTATATAGGCTCTTGAAATACGTTTCTTTCTCCCCAAGTATCCAAATCCGAGTGAAATTGCTCTTTCCAGCGACAGGGACACGGCCATGGCACACGCCCGTGTGGATCGTGGCCAGGCAGTGCTCGGATTCTTTAATGAGGCATGGCCGTGCAAGTCGCGGTTAGGCCGTGTTCTAGATGCTTGATGAGGCACGGTCGTATGATCTTTGGGCCAGGCCATGTCGATTTTGTGATATGGCCCATTTACTCCTTTTTGGGCCCGTTTTATGTTCTTTTCATCCTCGGGTGCTGTCCTGGGTATAAGACATGAAAAGAAAGGATTAAGAGCACCTTTTTACATAAATCAAGGGATAAATCATCCAAAAGCATACTAATTGTGGGATTAAAATATGTTACTTTTACGGTTTATCATAAAACCTCTTGCAACTTCTTCCAAAATCGTGAGGTAAATCTCGGATCTCTGTCAGACACTATAGATAGTGGTACACCATGCAATCTCACAACCTCGCTATATATAATTCGGCTAACTTTTCAAGTGAATAATCCATTCTCACCGGAACGAAATGAGCTGATTTCGTCAATCTGTCAACCATCACCCAAATTATTTCTTTCTTTTCTGGACATAAAGGCAACCCCGACACAAAGTCCATCGTAATTCTCTCCCATATCCACTTAGGAATCATGATCGGCTGTAACAAATCAGACGGAACCTGATGTTCAGCTTTAACTTGTTGACAAATTAAACATTTTGACACAAAGTCAGAGATGTCCCGTTTCATACCATGCCACCTATAAAACTGTTTTAAATCATTATAGATTTTCGTACTCCCTGGGTGAACAGTCAAATGACTATTGTAAGCTTCATTCAAAATCATCTGAATCAACTCTAAATTTTTCAGAACACAAATCCGATCTCTAAATCTCATACAATCATCACTATCAACTCGAAATTCTGAATCAACATTCAATTCACACTGAGTTCGTTTAGCCATCATTTAAACATCACTTTTCTAGGCATCACAAATCTGATGTACAAACATCGGCTTTACTTTCAACTCGGCCAAAAATGCACTATCATCACACAGATCTTTTTGAGAATTCATTGCTCGCAAAGCACATATAGACTTTCGGCTCAAAGCATCAGCTACAACATTAGCTTTACCCGAATGATAATCAATTACAAGTTCATAGTCTTTCAACAATTCTAACCATCTTCTCTATTGCAAATTCAATTCTTTCTGAGTCATCAAGTACTTCAAGCTCTTGTGATCAGTATAAATATGACATTTCTCACCAAATAGATAGTGAGGCCAAATCTTCATTGCAAACACAATCGCGGCCAATTCAAGGTCGTGCGTTGGATAGTTCTTTTCATGCGGCTTTAACTATCTCGAAGCATAAGCAATAACTTATCCTTCTTGCATCAGCACACATCCCAAACCATTTAACGATGCATCACTATAAACTATAAACTTTTTACCAAATTCTAGTTGAACTAACACAGGTGCCCTTGTCAACAATGCTTTCAATTGCTCAAAACTCTGATGGAAATTTAACATCTTTTTGTAGCAACTTCGTCAATGGAGTTGCAATCATCGAGAAGCCTTTTACAAACCTTTTATAATATCCCGCTAGTCCCAGAAAACTACGGACTTCAGACACATTTCTCAGAGGCTTCCATTCTAAAATAGCTGAGATTTTACTCTGGTCAACTCGTATTCCCGCAGCTGATATAATATGCCCCAGAAATCCAACCTCTCGCAACGAAAACTAACATTTGCTAAACTTTGCATACAGTTGCTTCTCACGATTCTCAAATGCTCGGCATGTTGGCTCTCATCACAGGAATAAATCAGAATATCATCAATAAACACCACAACAAAGCGATCCAAATATGATCTGAATATCCGATTCATTAGATCCATAAACACTATAGGAGCATTTGTTACTCCGAAAGGCATCACTAAGAATTCATAATGTCCATACCTCGTTCTGAAAGCAGTCTTCGGTACATCTGTCTCTTTAACTCTCAATTGATAATGCCCGATCTCAAATCTATCTTAGAAAACACTGAGCTCCTTTCAGCTAATCAAACAAATCATCAACTCGTGGCAACGGATACTTATTTTTTATTGTCACTTTATTCAATTGTCGGTAATCAATACACATCCTCATAGTGCCATCTTTCTTTTTCACAAACAACACAGGAGCACCCCAGGGCGAGAAACTCGGTCGTGCAAATCATCTATCAGTCAACTCTTGCAACTGAGACTTCAACTCCTTCAATTCTTTTGGTGCCATTCTATAAAAACCTATCAAAATAGGAGCAGTCCCCGGCACTAATTTAATACCAAATTCAACTTCCCGAATCAGAGGTAATCTCGGTAGTTCTTCAGGAAACACATCTAGAAACTCACAAACCACAGGCACAGATTCAACTTTCTTTTCTGACACTTTTGTATCAATCACATATGCCAAATAAGCTTTGCAACCTTTCTCACACAGTTCAAGGCTTTCATCGCAGATACAACAACTGGTAACCCTTTGATATCACTGGATTCAATTCGAACTATTTCAACATTCTGACTTCTCAATTCAATACTCTTTCTTTTACAATTCACAATAGCATTATGCAAAGTGAGCCAATCCATACCCAGAATTATATCAAATTCATCGAATGGTAGCGGCATCAAATTAGCCAGAAAACATATATCCCAAAACATCAATGGACAATTTTTGCACACTTACCTAAGAGGTTTGATACTCTAATCACAAATTCAGTAGACTCAACAGGTAGAGTCTTAATTGATATTAGATTCACACACATATACGAATGAGTAGATCCTAGGTCTATCAATGCAATTACATTCGTATCAAACAGGGTAAAAGTACCAGTGATGACGTCTAGATATGACGCTTCCTCTCGTGCTCGTATAGCATAGGCTCGGGCAGGTGCTTGATCGTATGTGTTAGGATCCTCATACTGCAAACCATCAAACTGAACAAACTGTTGTATCATCTGTATAGTGTTAGGTTTCAGTTCAAATTTATTTGCAGCAATAGAAGGACTAACAATACTTGACTCAATTCATATTAAATTAGGTTTAGCATAATCATACACAGTTCGAGGAGAATGATGTTCGACCATCTCTAGAGGTGTCGGATTATTCTTAGCCATCTCTTCGGTGGTATTAGCTTCAATTTCTTGCTCTTCTTCTATGTAATTTAAGCTTCGCCTTATCTCTCTACGATTTCTGCGAACTGTACCATCAATATCACTGTCGTAAATCAGGGGTCCTGTCAGGTTCCTTCTAGTCATAAACTAAAGGTACCTGAAAGGAACAAAAGAAAGAAGATTAACAAAGTTAAAAATAAAAGTAAATAAAAATGGCTAACGTAATAAAAATTAAGCTTTCTTAATATTTCAGTTCCCTAGCAACGGGGCCAAAAACTTGATCGTTGCTTTATGCGATGTCAAAGACTTAGAATTTATGCGATGTCAAAGACTTAGAATTTATCTAGCCTAAAATAAAGGGAATTTGTTGTTTAATCTAAATTAACTAACTACTAAGCTAAAGACTCTAAGACAAAGAAGAATGAAATTCGGGAAAATACTTGTGAGAGAAAACCAATTGACTAAAACAATACCCGAGGAAGAATCCAACTAGACTTCACATGTTATCTAACTCTGAACCAGACGATTTATTCACTTGACTTGATCCGTAGGATTCCCTAACGTATATTAATCCCTCTCTCGAGGCGACTAACGTCTAACCCTAGGTTGATTAATTGAAATCTCTTTCTAATTAAAACCCTTAGAATTGCATTATTACGATCTATGGACTCCCTAATCCGGCAGATTTTTGACACCTTATCTCTAGGCGCGCGAGCAACTCCGCTTAACTATGCTAGATCTACTCTTAGGCAGGGACTTTTGCTCCTCCACCTAAGCACATCATACTTGAATTAATATCCCAAAAATATCAACACAAGAATTCAGAACACATAATTAAGAGCAAGTCAAATATTTATCATATAGTTCAGCAAATGATAACAAGATTCATCTTAGGTTTCATCCCCCTCAGGTATCTGAGGGTTTAGTTCATAATAATAAAAGAAAACATCTCAGAAGAAAAGATATAATAGAATATAAGAAATCCCTAAAACCCCCTGAAGGAATTGAAGAAGAGATCCTTCGTCTTGAGTATGATTCTGGCTTCTTGAGATGAATCAACTGGCTATCTTCGAGTGAATCCCCACAAGTCTGCGCCTCTCTTTGCCTAGCCGACGCCCGACTAAAGCCCCAGGTTCCCCTTTTTAGGTTATACTTAGGGTGTTTATATAGGCTTCTGAATGTGTTTCTTCACCTCTAAGTATCCTAATCCGAGTGAAATTTCTCTTTGTCACGGCAAGGACACGCCCATGGAACACCCCCTTGTGAATCGTGGCCAGTCCGTGTTCGAGACTGTTGAATGAGGCACGGTCGTGTGGTATTGGGCCCAGGCCTTGTTGATTTCGTGATATGGCCCATTTACTCTGTTTTGGGCTCGTTTCTCATTCTTTTCATCATCCGGTGCTCTTCTAAGTATAAAACATGAAAACAAAGGATTAAGAGCACCAAATTGCACAATTTAAGGCTTAAATCATCCAAAAGCGTGCTAAATGTGGGATTAAAATATGTTACTATTACTGTTTATCAAATACCCCCCACACTTAAGCTTTTGCTTGTCCTCAAGCAAAATTCTCAACTCACAATTAAAATAAACTTCCTAGATTCATAATATTCATCAATAATGTTTCATCATAATTCAAAGGTAATTCATACATTGATATTTTAAATAGAAGGGTCTTAAAGATTCAAACAATCGAAGTCATACATTTATAGCCTGAAAATGTTAGGTGTTTTCCCTTACCTAATTAATTACCTCTGATTCAAAATCGACAAGAGTTGACATCCTCACTAAAGATTCACTCAAATTACTCAAAGTGTTTAAGGTTCAAAATTAAGCACTCAAAAGTCGAACATGAAAAGTTAATCCCATAGGCTTGCCTGAAAATCAAATCTCCACCACTGTAAAAGGAGATGATACACAGATCAAAAGGTCTTTGAAAAGGGTTGTAACGGGGCTTAGGTTAAAGGTGTGGATAAAGGCTGAATTAGAAGGTTAAAATTGAGATTGAATTGTCAATTTACCTATCTAAAAAAATGAGCTAATCCTAATTACTTACATCAATTGAACACTTCATTACTAATAATACGAGCTTCTTCTTCAAGATGTGGAATTTTAAACGTATAAGCTCAATTACATAAAACAAATACTGAATATACTTTGTTGTTTTAAGAACAAGTCAAGTAATAACAGATGAATTCAACGTAATTAGGAAACTGATCAGTTCAAATCTCGATATAAGGGTGGTCAAAAAAATGGTAATAACAAATACAAAGGGTTTTGGGTTAATATTAGCTAGTGAGTCAATAAAAAGGGTTGTTAGGATCAACGGGGTCTACTAGGGGTCAATATGATGGTAGGCTTTTTTAGTGGAGTAAGTGGGTTAAAATCTAGGTGCCTTTATCATCTCTGTATATCAAATCAAAGGCGTGGTCTCGACATGTATAATTGAAGCAAGTTCTAAAATAACAAATCAATGTTGACAAACTCATAATTAATAAAGTGAGCAAGAAAAAGAATATATGCTCTATAAGGCTCAAAATCTCACAAAAATTATGGGTATTTTGATGTCAACCTCGCAAATTTCAAACTTCAAGGTAATAATTAGATTCAGGTAGACAACCTAAACAAAAAATTTTAATTCTGAAAAATAGACTTATCATGCTTGATTCTCTAGTATCTTAAAGTTTAACCATCACTGCACAATTATCAATGACTTAATCCAAAACATATCAATAAAAATCATGAATCGGGGGAATTTCAATTCTAATCATAATATGAGAAACTTACTTTAGAACAAGGTATAATCCAGGGATTTTCAAATAATACTATAGTTAACCCCCCCACACACACTTAAGATGTACATTGCCCTTAATGTACAAAGATAGATAATAGCAATATAATAATCAAAAGATAGGGAGAGAAGTGAAACTTCCTGAATTATGGATAAAATCCTTGGAGGGTGTTCCATGATAAATGTGATGACTAGGTATAAGTGATGTTTTCATTCCTTGAGTGGTATATTAAATCTATTTAATCTGAGAAGTCCTCAAGTAGATTTTGGGGAATGGATGTTGTTATGGAAACTTGTGGTTAAATAGCCAGTGATAAAGTGAGATCAATAGTACTAATGAAACTTTCAAGTCTTTAAACAGTTAACTAAAATAAAAGCAAAATTAAAATGAAAATAAAAGTAGAAGTGAAAATAAAAAATAAAAATAAAAATAGTAAAAATAAAAAGAAAAGGACTCAGAGGTCCTCTGCATCAGCTAGGTCGGGCGGTGGTGGCGGTGATGAGATGTGAAGGTACTGACATATCTGGTAGAGGGTGGTGTCAATATGGTCGAAGTGCTGGAAGCATTGCTGCTCAAATTGTGTTAGGCACTCAGATATGTCTGAAATAGATGCTGCATGGGATGGACGATGGCTCGGTGGTGGTGCTTCCTGTGTTGGGGGTACATCGTCAGTAATGTCCTCAGGGTCCTCCTCATTGGCGGTGGGTGCTAGCCGATATTGCGGGGGATCGGTCCCTCGTCAACGTTGAATCATCCTCATGTGTAGCATTGTCTGGATGCCCTGTGGGGACATCTGACCTATCAGTATGAGGGAGGAGATCTGAGCGTCGGTGTTGAGGAGCCAGAAATATCGGGCCAAGCGTGTGATGTAGGGACCCATAAATATGACCCCTCTCCTATGTTGCTCTGTTTGATGTTGAATGGCACGAGCTATGAAATAGGCTAAGTCGATAACGTGCTCGTTGGCCATGTACCATAGGTAGCAGATTGCATAAGTTTTGACGATGCCGATGCTCTCCCGCCTACCTATCAACGAATGAGATAAAATAGCGTGTATGTACCTCAAGGGAGGGGTGAGAGCTGTCGCTTTGGAGTGACTGGGGTCATAGATAGGGTTGTTGGGAGCTATCTTGTACCAACATTTCGTGGGGGTTATATGGATGTGGCGGTGAAGATCTTTAAAATCATCATCTTGCATGAATTCATCAGTGTAGAGTCCCAGAGCGGCTCCAAATTGTGGGACACTCATCTCGCAGACTAAGCCTCCGAGGTGGAATTGGATAGTGCCAGGGTCGTCGAAGTTGGTCATCACTGTTTGGAGGTGGAAAGTAGAGCAGAGTTCCAGAGTGAGCTCTAGGTAAGTGGGCTCAATGATGTCGAAAAATTGCCCCCACGGGTCTGTGAATAATAAGGCCCACACCTCATCTGCTAGCTGAACCTGCTCCAGAACGGTCCAACCGATACATCGTCCTGTGCCGAGAGGTCTTGAGCGTAGTATCTGGTAATGATCCTCCTAAATACCCAGAGGAAAACGTAAGAATAGGTGGCGCACTTTGGTGGTTGCACTAGCTGATGATGAACCGTGTCCCTTTCCTTTTTTGGAACTAGGGACTGCGATTTTCTTACCTCGGGACGATGACATTATGGGCAGAGCACGGGTAGCATTTTTGGAGAGAGGTAGCATTTCTTACCTCCAGTAGCATTTTTGGAGAGAGGTAGCATGGTTGGGCAGAGCACGGGCGCATATAGGTGCGATATGGGTGTGTGCTACAAATAGTCAGAGAGGACAGCTGTGGAATTCCTTTGGACGGGCGTGTACTCTTGTTGGCACGGGCGTGGTCTAGTTTTCTATGGTAATATGAAAGAAAGAGGAAGATAAATGATGATGGAAGTCAAGGGTAGGGGTTTCTTTGATGGTGGCTATATTGGGGGGAAAGGATTTTGAGGGAAACGGCTAGGGTTGGGAGTTTGGGGAAAGATTTTGGGGAAAACAGTGGACGATGATCTTTAAATAGGGAAGGGGACACGTACAGGTGTCACGCCCGTGTTTCTTTTATTTAGCCCATGTTTTTCATGATTTTTAAATTTGGGCGAGTTTGACTCCTTGGCCGTGTACTATTATGTTTGCTTCTCCTACGCCCGTGCGACAGTTGCCACGCCCATGTCCATGTAGTCAGTGTCTCACACGATTGGTAGGCACAGGCGTGGTTCATGCCCGTGCTGGTTTACTCAGGATAGACCACGGTTGCATAGCACGGGCGTGATCTTGTTATTGCAACCCGTGTTGGAAATTTGTTTTTATCTTGCACGTCTACCGGCACGCCCATTTTTCTTCCCATGGCATCCACACAGCCACAGGCACGCCCGTGTGTAAGGCCGTGTGGTAGGGAAACCTGCGGTTCACTGAATCGGTTCGTTTGGAGTTAGATGCTAAAAATCACAAATATAATGTTAGTGAAGTCAGTGCTCGGGTTGTCTCCCGAGACTCACCTATTTTCAGTTCTAAATGAAGGTTCACGGAGCTAAAGCTCCTCTCTCAATTCCTTGAAATCTTCACCATTATAAAGTTTTAGCAGTGACCATTTACCTTGAATGTTCCCTGAGTTGGATGGGTTACCTCGACTGTGTCGTAAGGAAAAATAGTTTTGATCACAAATGGACCTGACCACCCTGATTTCAACTTTCCAGGAAATAGTTTGAGCCTTGAATTATACAGCAGGACCAAGTCTCCTACTTCAAATTGCTTTGATTGTTTTAAGCGAGCATCATGGCGTCGTTTTGTTGCCTCCTTATATAGTCGTGAGTTCTCGTAGGCCTCAGCTCGCCATTCATCTAGCTCATTCAACTGCATCATCCTCTTCTCACCTGCGGTTTTAAGATCTTAATTCAAGAATTTTATAGCCCAGTAAGCTTTGTGCTCTAACTCACATGGTAGATGACAACTTTTTTCGTAGACTAGTTTGTAGGGGATGTTCCTAAAGGGGTTTTAAATGCTGTTCTATAGGCCCATAAAGCATCATCTACTTTTACTGCCCAATCTTTCCTGTTTGATTCAACTGTTTTCTCTAAGATCCGCTTGAGCTCTCGATTTGCCACTTCCACTTGCACTGGTTTGAGGGTGATAAGGGGTAGCTATTCTGTGGTGTACTCCATATTTTGTTAAGACTTTATCAAATTGATTATTACAAAAGTGAGTACCCCTATCACTAATAATCGCTCTGGGTGTTCCAAAATGAGAGAAGAGTTTCTTAAGAAACCTTACTACAGCTCTAGCATCGTTAGTAGGTAAAGCTTGGGCTTCCACCTATTTTGACATGTAACCTACTGCTACTAAGATGTATTTATTTCCGAATAAACTAGGAAACGGACTCATAAAGTCAACACCCCATACGTCGAATATTTCACATGATAACATATATGTTTGAGGCATTTTATCACGTTTAGAAATATTACCTATTCTTTGGCATTTATCACACGAAGCAACATACCTGTTAGCGTCATTAAACAGAGTTGGCCAATAAAATCCTGATTCGAGCGTTTTGTGTGCTATCTTCATCCTGCTGTAATGTCCTCCTGAAGGTCCTGAATGGCAATGTTCTAGGATTTTTCTTGCTTCTGCCTTTGTAACACATCTCCGAATTACTTGATCTGTACATATGCGGAAAAGAAAGGGGTCCTCCCAAAAATAGCTTTTCCCATCAGCAAAGAATCACTTCTTTTAATGATGTATTAACCTTTTTGGTAGGATGTTAGCAGCTAAATAATTCGAAATATATACAAACCACGGTACCTCGGAGTTAGTTATAGAAAAAAGTTGTTCCTCAGGGAACGAGTCATTTATCTCACTTTCGTCGAGTTCTTTGATATGTGGGTTCTCAAGTCTAGAGAGGTGATCTGCTGCAAGGTTTTCAGCTCCGTTCTTATCTTGAATTTCCAAATCAAATTCCTGTAAAAGTAAGATCCATCGTATAAGTCAAGGTTTTGCATCATGTTTAGTTAAAAGATAACGAAGTCATGAATGGTCAGTGTAAACAAGAACTTTAGATAATATCAGATACTGTCTAAATTTGTCAAATGCAAAAACTACAGCTAGCAATTCTTTCTCTATGGTGGTGTAGTTTTCTTGTGCAGGCATCAATGTTTTGCTAGCATAATAAATTGGCTGAAAATGCTTGTTTCTTTGCTGTCCCAAAATTGTACCTACTGCAAAATCACTCGCATCACACATTAGTTCAAAGGTAGATTCTAATCAGGTGCAATTATAATCGGAGCATTTATTAGTTTATCTTTGAGGATATTAAATGCATTTATACACTCCTAATCAAAATTGAATGGAACATCTTTTTCTGGTAATCTTGTTAAAGGCTTAGCTATTTTAGAAAAAACTTTAATGAATCTTCTATAAAATCCAACATGTCCTAGAAAACTTCTAATAGCCTTAACTGAACTAGGGGGACGTAATTTTTCTATGGTTTCAATCTTTGCTTTATCTACCTCGATCCCTTTACTAGAAATCTTATGTCCTAACAGAATCCCCTCTTTAACCATAAAGTGACATTTTTCCCAATTTAAGATAAGGTACGTTTCCTCACATCTTATTAGAACTCGTTCTAAAATTTTAAGGCAAAGATAGAAAGGATTGCCGAATACCGAGAAGTCGTCCATAAATACCTCCATAATGTCTTCCACAAGTTCATGGCCAGCATGCAGTGCTGAAAAGTAGTAGGAGCATTACATAATCCAAAAGGCATTCTATGATAAGCAAACGTACCGTATGGGCATGTAAATGTTGTCTTTTCTTGATCCTCAGGAGCTATTGGGATTTGGAAGTAGCCGGAGAGTCCGTCCAAGAAGCAGTAATACATATGCCCGATAATCTTTCTAACATCTGATCAATAAAGGGCAAAAGGAAGTGATCTTTTCTGGTGGTGTCGTTCAGCTTTCTATAGTCAACACAGATTTTCCAACATGTGACTGTTCTTGTAGGAATCAATTCATTCTTTTCGTTGGCTACAACAGTCATGCCTCCTTTCTTTGGAACTACCTGCACAGGACTTACCCAAGTACTGTCAGAAATAGGATAAACTATTCCTGCATCTAGAAGTTTAATTACCTCAACTTTGACAACTTCTTTCAAATTGGGGTTCAAACGTCTCTGAGGTTGCACACACGGTTTATACTCATCTTCCATTAAAATTTTGTGGGTGCAGAATGATGGGCTTATTCCTTTAATGTTAGACACTTTCCACGCTATGGCTCTTTTTTGTTCCGTTAGTACCCTTAGCAAATCTTCTTTCTCTTTGGGTCCTAGTTCTGAAGAGATAATTACTGGTAGCGTAGAATTATCTCCGAGGAATACATATTTTAAATGTTTTGGCAATTGTTTTAATTCTAATTTGGGCGACTCGTTAATAGAGGGTTTCTATTTTAGTTCGTCGTTGATTTCAATACCCTCTATTTTTCTCTGTCTAGAGGATGATGTATTAGGATTCAATTCATCGATATCGTCATCTATCCCCTCACCTTGTGTAAGACACAGTTCCATCGTGTCATTGTGCATGATTTCCTGCAAAGACTCTTGAAAAATGTGATCAGTGGCATCAACAAAGTAACAAGAATCATCTTGTTCTCTAGAATATTGCATGGCATCGTAAATTGAAAAATAATTTCCTCATTGCCTACCCTTAGTGCAAGTTTACCATCACCAACATCAATGACAGCCCTAGCAGTAGCTAAAAAAGGTCGTCCCAAAATTAAAGGTACATCTACGTCCTCATTCATGTCAAGCACAACAAAATTAACAAGAAATATAAATTTATCTACTTTCACCAGAACATCTTCGATAATTCCCCTAGGATATTTAACAGGTCTATCAGCTAACTGAATACTTATCCTAGTGGGTTTTAGTTCCCCGAGACCAAGTTGCTTAAACATTTTATAAGGCATTAAATTAATATTGGCACCTAAATCAGCAAGTGCTTTCTCTATGTTCAAAATACCAATTAAACAAGGAATAGTGAAACTTCCTGGATCTTTCAATTTGGTTGGCAGCTTGTTTTGGATGATAGCTGAGCATTCTTCATTAAGTTCCACTTTTAAAATTTCTTCGAACTTCCTCTTATTTGTTAGAAGCTCCTTTAAAAATTTTGCATATGTTGGCATCTGCGAAATAGCTTAAACAAAAGGTAAGTTAATATGTAACTGTTTGAAAAGTTCAAGAAATTTTCCATATTGTGCGTCTAATCGGTCTTTCTTCAACTTCGCTGAATATGGGATCGTTGGTTTAATTTCCTCATGGGTCGAGATTGCCTTTGCCTTATCAGTTTCATGCGGTATCTTTTTCTTTGTTTCAACTAACTCCTTTCCACTTCTTAGCGTCACTGCCTTTACCTGCTCTTTTTCCCTAGGTAAGCTTTCTGATCGTATTTCAGAAACTAACTTAGTAAGTTGCCCAATTTGATCCTTGAGCTCCTGTGTCGATGCTTGTTATTTTTCAAGTTTTGTTTCTATATTTTGGAAAGGTGTTTCCGTGACTGCTATGAATTTTGTCAGTATCTCCTCGAGGTTTGGCTTCTTTTCTTGTGGGTAAGGCTATTGTTGGAAGTTTTGGGATGGTTGTTGCCTTTGATTTCCTTGACCACCACATGAGAAATTGGGGTGGTTCTTCCAACCTGGATTATAAGTATTACTATAAGGGTTATTGTTAGATTGGAAATTGTTACCCATATAGTTCATTTGTTCGCTCTCCATGCCCTGTCCGTAGGGTGGGTACTCAGGATACGCCACGCCTCCACTTATTTCACATTGCATAACTGCATGTACCTACGAGGAACACAAACCATCAATCTTTTTATTTATCATGTCTACCTGATTTGATAGTAAGGTTACTGTGTCGAGGTTGAAAACTTCGACTGCTTTTGCTGGCCTTGTCCTTGTAACTTGACACTAATAGTTATTCAATGACATCTCCTCTATAAACTCGTAGCCTACTTCAAGAGTTTTGTTATTCAGAGTTCCGCCAGCTGCTGAATTGATTAATTGCCTTGTTGAAGGGTTCACACCATTGTAGAAAGTTTGGACCTGTAGCCACAAAGGTAATCCGTGGTGTGGGCACCTCCTCAACAAATCCTTGTATCTCTCCCATGCATCATAAAGTGTCTCTAAATCCATCTGCACAAAAGAAGAGATATCATTCCTTAACTTGGTCGTTTTGGCCGGCGGAAAATATTTTAACAGAAATTTTTCGGTCATTTGATCCCAAGTAGTGATTGACCCTCGTGGAAGAGAATGCAACCATTGTTTAGCTTTGTTCCTCAAGGAAAAGGGAAATAACCGAAGACAAATGGCATCATTAGAAATGCCATTTATTTTGAAGGTATCACAGAATTCTAGAAAATTGCAAAGTGTGTGTTAGGATCCTCATCCTGCAAACCATCAACCTGAACAAACTGTTGTATCATCTGTATAGTGTTAGGTTTCAGTTCAAATTTATTTGCAGCAATAGTAGGCCTAACAATACTTGACTTAGTTCCTATTAAATTAGGTTTAGCATAATCATAAATAGTTCGAGGAGCATGATGTTCGGCTATCTCTGGAGGTGCCGGATTATTCTCAGCCATCTCTTCGGTGGTATTAGCTTCGATTTCTTGCTCTTCTTCTATGTAATTTAAGCTCTGCCTTATCTCTCTATGATTTCTGCAAACTATACCTTCAATATCACTGTCGTAAATCAGGGGTCCTCTCGGGTTCCTTCTAGTCATAAACTAAAGGTACCTGAAAGGAACAAAAGAAAGAAGATTAACAAAGTTAAAAATAAAAGTAAATAAAAATGGCTAAAGTAATAAAAATTAAGCTTTCTTAATATTTCAGTTCCCTGGCAACGGTGCCAAAAACTTGATCGTTGCTTTATGCGATGTCAAAGTCTTAGAATTTATATAAAGAATGATCGAACTTGGAAACTAACTATGACAATGATGTGAGGCAAGCGCACCTATCGTACAGTAGTATAATTAAGGCAAAACTGGATTGTCCAACCCAAAGGAACTAAAAGTACTAATACTAACTTTTCTTTTTATTATCTAGCCTAAAATAAAGGGAATTTGTTGTTTAATCTAAATTAACTAACTACTAAGCTAAAGACTCTAAGACAAAGAAGAATGAAATCCGGGAAAATACTTGTGAGAGAAAACCAATTGACTAAAACAATACCCGAGGAAGAATCCACCTAGACTTCACTTGTTATCTAACTCTGAACCAGGCGATTTATTCACTTGACTTGATCCGTAGGATTCCCTAACGTATATTAATCCCTCTCTCGAGGCGACTAACGTCTAACCTTAGGTTGATTAATTGAAATCTCTTTCTAATTAAAACCCTTAGAATTGCATTAATACGATCTATGGACTCCAATATTAGGTTTGACCCTAATCCAGCAGATTTTCGTCACCCTATCTCTAGGCGCGCGAGCAACTCCGCTTAACTATGCTAGATCTACTCATAGGCAGGGACTTTTGCTCCTCCACCTAAGCACATCATACTTGAATTAATATCCCGAAAATATCAACACAAGAATTAAGAACACATAATTAAGAACAAATCAAATATTTATCATATAGTTCAGCAAATGATAACAAGATTCATCTTAGGTTTCATCCCCCTCAGGTATCTGAGGGTTTAGTTCATAATAATAAAAGAAAACATCTCAGAAGAAAAGATAAAACAAAACATAAGAAATCCCTAAAACCCCCTGAAGGAATTGAAGGAGAGATCCTCCTTCTTGAGTATGGTTCAGGCTTCTTGAGATGAATCAACTGGCTATCTTCGAGTAAATCCCCACAAGTCTGCCCTCTTTGGCCTAGCTGAATGCCCCCTGACTAAAGCTCTGGGTTCCCCCTTTTTAGGTTATACTTAGGGTGTTTATATAGGCTTCTGAATGTGTTTCTTCGTCTCTAAGTATCCTAATCCGAGTGAAATTTCTCTTTGTCATGGCAGGCACACGGCCATGGAACACGCCCATGTGAATCGTGGCCAGGCCGTGTTCGAGACTGTTGAATAAGGCACGACCGTGTGGTATTGGGCCCAGGCTGTGTTGATTTTGTGATATGTCCCATTTTCTCCATTTTGGCCCATTTCTTGTTCTTTTCATCATCCGGTGCTCTTTTGAGTATAAAACATGAAAACAAAGGATTAAGAGCACCAAATTACACAATTTAAGGCTTAAATCATCCAAAAGTGTGCTAAATGTTGGATTAAAATATGTTACTATTACGGTTTATCAGTGCTCTCGCCTCTAACCTCACAGCTGTATCGGTAGTCCCTATCTGGCTTCCACTCACATTTTCGGTGTTTCTGAGTGGTCTACCCCTAATCGTCACATTACTGGATCTCACATTCTAAACATTTTCTTCCTCAGCCATCTTTGGGCAGTCTCGAATGAAGTGATCTTGTGATCCACATTTATGGCAAACTCTATTGTTGTACTTGCCCCAGGATTCTCCCACATGTCATCTTCCACACTGTCTGCACTCAGGTTTGTTACTTTTGGCACTATCAACACTTTATTCTATTGGAGCTTGAGTTCTCGGACCAACACTTAGTCTTGCGCGGTCTCTATTCAGACGTACAAATGAAGCATTTGATCGGTTGCTTGCATCTCTAAACCTCTTTGTCGAAGGTTGAGAAAACTTACTCATCGATCTTTTTCTTTCATCACAAGTTTCAGAATCAGCTTTCTCCTTTTCTTTACTGAGCTCCTCGGCTTTGCATGCTCTTTTGACTAACACAACAAATTCGTTTAAATCAAGTATCCCAACCAACAACTAAATGTCCTTATTCAACCCTTCTATGAAACATTTACACATAGTAGCTTCGATCAAAACACATTCCCGTGCATACTGGCTCAATCTCACAAATTCCCACTCGTACTCAGTAACTGACAAATGGCCCTGTTTCAGCTCTAGAAACTCTTTACGTTTCTGATCAATGAATCGTTGACTGATTTACTTCTTTCTGAATTCAGTTTGAAAAAAATCCCAAGTGATTCTCTCTCTTAGAACCACGGATGTCAACGTCTTCCACCAGTTATAAGCCGTATCTCTCAACAAAGAAACTGCACCCTTAATACACTCATCAGGGGTCAACGACATCTCATCGAATACCCAAATTATATTCTCGAGCCAAAATTCAGCTCACTCAGCATCGTCATCAGGTGTGGTCCTAAACTTTTTGGCCCTGTACTTACGAATCTTATCCACAGGAGGTTCATTCAATCTGATCGGATCTACAACTTATGGCACAACAGGTACTTGTGGGGGGTAGAGGTTGTGGAGTAGCCAGATTCGTTCGAACGAACTCCAAAAACCACTCACTCATCATTTGGAAGAAGGCTTGCTTAGCCTCTCCTCCCTCACTACTTTCATTCGGCCTAGATGTGGCCGGCGCTATACCTTAAGCGGGAGCAGGCGAGTTACTCTCTACATTGTCAGCAACTGCTCAATCGGGATCCAATCGCTATACAAAAACACATTTATAACTGTCAGGATTCATCACACTATCGCAAATTTCATATATGGAATGTATAGCTAGACTCACACGTGCTACGTTAGTCCGAGAATTGACTAAATCGTAGCTCTGATACCAATAAAATGTAACATCCCTAACCCGTAACCGTTGCCGGACTAGGGTTAAGAGGCATTACCGAATCATCGGAACATTTCACATTTACTTCACGACACAAAGTCAATCATCAATCACACATACTCAAATACGAGCATATAGTCCCTTCTCTAGGTCTACGAGACCTTAAACAGTGATAGGAAGAGGTTAGGACTAAACAGAACACTTATGAAAGTTATTGGAAATTTAAACAATTTTCAATACTGATGTGGTCACACACCCGTGCAGTCAGGCCGCGTGCCTCACACGGCTACCAGACACACCCATATGTCCAGGTCGTGCCAAAACAGAGCATACATACTGACTTACTCCCACGGCCACTAGACACGCCCGTGTGCCACGTCTGTGTAAAATTAAGCAAGCTACTGACTTGATCACACGGCCACCATGCATGCCCGAGGGCCTCGGCCGTGTACCCTGTCCAGACACACCTAGAAGTGATTTTTAAGCCACACGGCAAAGATACATGCCCGTGTCTCTTAGCCATGTATGCAAAATAGGCCATTTGCAAGGCCAATTTGCCACCCACACAAGGGTCAACCAACAAGCTTCAAAACAACACCAATTCATGCATTTAAATGCATTCAAACATACCATTTCATGCACCAATTAATCACCAACTATGCCATCTATATTAATTATAAATTTCATCTCACATTGGTTCAACCAAAGTACCAAAGTTCACATTTCAAACATATAGACCAAACATCATATAAACCTTACCACCATTCACATTTAGACCACAAATTTCCATCAACCATTATTCACCATTTACAAAGCCCACACTTAGAACCTACATCATACCACTTCCAAACCAAATCACATGGCAAGGATTAAACGTTTCAAAACATATCACCACTTCCAAACCAAAATAGATTGTCGATAGTGTGATAAAGATGCTGACGATCCCCAAATCTGAGCTAGCTTTGCTGACACTGTAAAACAGAGAAACAAATCACACAGTAAGCTTTCAAAAGCTCAGTAAGTTCATAACATAATACATTATACCAAAATAAACCATCACATAGATTATTTCACAAGCACATAGATAATACCATTCAAAGCTAATATGTTCAATTAACCTTCCATAAACTCATTCATAGTTTCATCAACCACATAGGTTTCGAACGTCCCTTACCCAACACTTAGTTATCGATTACATATGGTACTCAATACTCACTATTTCATTTCAATCACCTTTTGACCCTTATTCGATTCAATCGCACACTTAGTGCCCAAATCGTTAGCCAAAGCTTAATTAATATAGCACACTTAGTGCATCTATATCAAACCGATCCTAAATCGGTATCGTACACACAGTGCCAACCACAAAACTGAAGCTTATATAATTTCGCACATACAGTGCTAATCATCTCGGTCACATTTCTGAATATGCACACTTAGTGCCAGATAACTCGAGCCCTCACATAGCATTCACAATTCAATAATATCATACCATTCATCTCATAACATTAAACATAGTTAAATACACGTATTATGTCTGAACTTACCTCGGACGTTAAAAATATCGAAACGGTCGATTAATCGAGCATTTTGTCTTTGCCTCGATCTCGATCCGAACCTCTCCTTTCTTGGTCTATATACATTCAAATTCAATCCATTCAATCACAATTCATTCAATTTAGTCCACACACACTTATTTAGGGCATTTTACCAAATAGCCCTCACATTTTCACATTTCGACACTTTAGTCCCTAATTCACAAAATCACAAAATACACCAAATTTCTACTCACACAAGCTTAGCCGAATTCTTCCCCTGCTAATTCAAGCCCACACATTTCATTTATTTCACATTTTAATCCATAAATTTACAATTTTCTCAATTTAGTCCAAAATACCCAATTTCACTAAAAATTCAAAGACAAAACATGTTCATCCTTCACATATCTTCCATATCTAACTATCAACTAACACATAGCTCAAGCATTCATCAATGGCTTATCACAAAAACATCATCAATTCAAAAAATTGAAACATGGGTTTTGTAGAGCACAAAGCAATGATTACGAAAACGTAGAAATTATCAAAAATCGAGCTCAAAACATACCTTGATTGAGCTTAGCAATGGCCAAACATTCAAAAGCTTAAAAACCCTTGATCATTCTCTTATTTTCGGTAAGAAGATGAATAGAAATGGCCATTCTAAGGTTTTGTTTTATTGTAAAATAACTTAATTATCAAACACCAATTTTGCCCTTAATGAAATATTTATAAAATCATTTAAACTATTGACATAATTGTCCATCAACCACCCCACTTACTAAAATAATGGATCAATTGCCTCATAAGGCCTCCTCATTTAAAAGCCATAACACATAGATACTTCAACAATCAGCACGAAGCTTTTACACTTTATGCGATTAAGTCCTTTTCACAAGTTATACACACAATCGATAAAATTTTCACACAGAAATTTCACACAGACTAAATCACATACTGTAAATACAGAAAATAATATTAAAATATTATTCTAACCTCGAATTTGTGGTCTCAAAACCACTGTTCCGAATAGGGTCTAAATCAGGTTGTTACATTAATCATTCAAGTAGAATTCCTCTAAGGCACCAACGCAAAGTGGAAGTAACTCAAATATGAAAGAACCTGAAAGATGAACAAAACAACAGAAAAGAAAAAAGCACTAGAGAGAATGTTTGAGTGAATGCTCTCAAAAATTCTATTATCAAAACTGAAGCGATTTACAATGAGGAGGAGAGGCCTCTATTTATATTTGAGTTTCCCCAATTTCAACGGTACAGATTAAAGAACATCAATGAGTAATATTAAAAACTATCTACAAAATCAAATCTCTAAGACTCATAGAATCATATCTTTTAAGATTACATATCATATCTAAGGTTACATATCTTCGAAGATTACATTCCATAATTGACATGCTTTGTAGATGGTCCTTCAATCTCTCCAAGCAACAATTCAATCTATGAGGGGCAAATGACCTACTTTGAATATGATGGATCACTCAAGCATGTCATGGTTACAGGCTCCCATGCGCAACCAATGACATTCTCCCCCAACTGTTATAACGACACCCTTATTGTGTCCTCTAAATTAAATTGGTTTATCTTGGCATAGAACTGCCATAAAGCTAGGTTCCTAACTTACTTCACTATCGAGAAGTCCCTTCCATCACAGTAAGTACTCATGCCTCGGTTGATAATACTTCCATCTGTTCACACGGTCTGATCATAGGAGACCTTTACCTCCATTGGCACTCGTTCAAACTTGCCTCGATCTGAATCCTCTTAATCCTCATAGAATGGCTTAAGCATACTAACATGGAACACTGAATGGAGCTTGAGTTTTTCTAGCATCTCAAGTTTATAGGACACCTTGCCTACTCTCTTCACCACCCGAAAAGGTCCTTCATACTGTCTCACAAGCCTCTTATGGAAGCCATTGTGATGCAAAATCAAATGTAATTTTGCAAGAACAAAACTGCCAACTTGAAGTTCCACATCTTATTGCGCTTACTTGCCTTATGTAGGAAAGCTCTAGTTAACTCATTCTGCACTTGCCACTCCTTTGCAAATTTATAAGCTGCTGGATTTGGTCCTCCATAACGGGTGACAACAGCGTTGGGTGTGAGTGGTTGTTAGCTTGTCACCATCTCGAATGGACTTTGATTTGTGGCAATAATTTGCCACAAATTATAAGAAAGTTGGGCCACATCCAACAACTTTGGCCAATTCTTCTAGGTGGCACTCATATAGTGCCGAAGGTATGTCTACAACAATGCATTCACTCATTCGGTTTGCCCATCAGTTTGTAAAAGCATGCTAGTGGAAAAATTTAAGTCTTAGCCTATCATCTTGAACAACTCCATTCAGAACTGCCCCGTCAATCGCCCGTCTCAATCACTAATAATAAACTGTGGCATTCTTCAATATTTCACCACATGTCTACGGAACAAACGAGCTACCTCCTCAGTAGGGCATTCCTTGGTTGCTAAAATAATCGTTCCAAATTTGGAAAAAATGTCCACCACAATAAAAATGCTTGCAAACCTACAATAAAGTCCATGGATACGTTCTCCCATGGTCATTCTAGAATGGGCAAAGGTTGTAGCTGTAACAGTCCAGTTTTGACCCTAGTCGGAACAGTGGTTTTGGGACAACAAACCTGAGTCAAAAAATATTTTAATATTATTTTCTGTGTCTGCGTTATATGATTAAGCATGTGTGAAATTTCTGTGATTTAATTTATCTGTTTGGGTGCTTAATTTGATAAAAAGATCTAATTGTGAAATTTGCAAAATTTCATGCCATATGTTAAAAGCACCAATGTGTTATGTCTTTATAGATGTGGTGGCCTTATATTGTAATTAAACCATTAGCCTTGTTAGTGGACATTAATGACCTTATGTACATATGTTTTATATGTTAAATAATAAGGGTAATATAGTAAAAGGTATATTATTATGTTAAATAAAATAAAAGCATGAAAAATAAGCCATTATCATCATCCATCTTTCCAAATTATCAAAGAAAAAGAAAGAAATAAAGCTTCTTAGGGTTCGGCCATTGAAGAGTTTGATTAAGATCAAGAACTGAAGAAAACGGATTTAGATCACGAAAAGTCGAAAGTGATCGAATAGTCGAGTCCGTACGTTATCCGAATTCGAGGTAAGTCTATATACAAATAAATGTATTTACATTGATATATGTATGTTCGTATGAAAATTCATAATGATGAATGTGTACGAGATGATAAGTACATGAAATCCGAGTTAGTATCGACATGGTGTCAACATCCGAAAAAGTCTCGTACGAACCTAGGAATAGATAGTGTTGAAACCATTTTTTATTTTGGAAAATGGGGATCGACTTTAAAATGAAATATGGAGTCGCCACCAATCCTTTTTGTTTAGGTGTGATCAGATCACCTATAAAACATTTTATTTTATTAAAATGTTGATTTTGGCCTACGAAATTCAAAGAAATGAGTTCGGAAGTCGGTTACGTACGAGGAAGGATTAGCACCCTCACAGCGCCCAAAATTGGTACCTAATTGATTAATTAATGCCCTAATGTCGAAAATTTGAAAAGATTTTAAAATACAATCCCTTAAAGAATGTTTGGAAGACTCGGATTGGATATTGAGATTCTCTTGTTCCGAAGAAATAACATATCATATCCAACACGTTAGGATACGACATTTCAAGTCCTCGATACCAAAATCATCTCATGATTTCCAAAACTCATGCGTTTAAATTTTTAAAAGGATTTTCAGTTATTTGGTCAAATGGTAAATTGAAATCCAACACCTTAACAATTTCTCGAGTTTCCAAACACAAAATATTGCATTGTTTTTTTTTTAAATTTAAGAAAACACGGATGAAATTTTGAAAGGATATTTGGTTATTCGGCCAAACGAAAAAGCGAAACCCAACACGTTAGGGCACAATTTCTCAAATTTCCAACCACGAAATATTGCCTTATTTTGAGAAGCTTTCCAATAAGTGATTAAAAAACCGGCTCAAAATATATTTATTTAGTTTACTTAAGGATAAAGGACAATTGATATTAGGTGAAAGTAGGAATTGGAATCACGATACAATAATAAGAAATAAAAACATAGTTACAAGCATGAATAGTAATACATGACAATAATATTATACGAATGAATAGTAATCATATGAAAATACCAAGAAACCAAATTAGGGTACATACAATGACAATACATTATACACTATACAAATACCAACATTAACTGTAACATCCTGAAAAGGGCCTATGCATTTTCGGTTTAATTGTACGAAATGACATGTCTTATGTGTTATGAATATATTTTGAACATTTATGGAAACTCTGAAATGTATGGAAATGTTAGGTTTAAAAGAGGAAAGTGAACATTTTTGGAAACACGAAATGTAAGGAAATGTTAGGTTAAAGGAGGGAAATGAACGTTTTTGGAAACTTGGAAATGTAAGGAAATGACTTAGGAAATGTTGAGTTTTAAAGTCTAAAAGAGGAAACTAAGGCAAGGTGGCCTTAAGAGAAAATGTATGTGAAATATGACACACAAACGGGCTTGGAAAAGTGGCTTGGAGATGCCACTTAAGGCCCTCTGAAATGGCGCCACATACAGGAGTATTGGGCCAAGGTTCGAGTCAGTGGGGAAGCAAAATAAAAGTTTTATTTTGCAGCAGGATTAGTAGCAAGGACTGACACAAGGCTATAAATTAGGAGCTTTTATTCTTTTATAATTAGTGGATAAATAAGGGATAAATAAGGGATTTATTTATCATTATTTTTAAGAGATAATTGTGGGATTAAATTCTTTTAATTTGAATAAAGGGATAATTCAAGGGAGAAAGCTATCAAAATAAGGGAGAGTGGTGGCCAAGTAAGGGACTCTAGCTAGTAATTTCGGCTACTAGAGGAAAAGAGGCCATTCATTCATTCACTCTTCCTTTGCCGAATTTCTTAAGCAAATTCTCCTCTCTCTGCCGAATTTCCTAGAGCTTTGTTCTTCTTCTTTTATTTTTGCCAAAGCCGAAATCTACTTCTTCATTATCCACCATTGCCGATTCTTCAAACCTTAACACCCTCTCTTCTCTTTTCCTTATTCAAGCCGAATCCCCTGTGTAGTGGCCATAGCCGAATGCTCTCCTATTCTTTAGGAGCCGAATTGATTCTTTAAGCAAGAGTCGAAACTCTTTGGGACTTCAAGCTTAGGCGCTGTCGACTTTTTCACGTAAGGGTAAGGATCTATTGCTATTATTTTCTTTCTTCTTTAAACCGAAAGTCAAGATTCTAATGCCATATACATGTTGGCCGAAACTTTGAACGAAAGCTTCGGGATTCTGTGACTGTCGATTACAAGGAGGAAGGTTTCGAGATTTCTAAGATTTAAAGGTAAGGCATGTATTCGGCCATAGGCCATTCTAATAGATTTTTGTGTAAAGGGCCGAATCTAACTATGGATGTGTAGGGGCAATCGACCGTGGTACACAAGGTTTCGGGATTTCAAATCATAAAGGTAAGTACATATGTATAATCGGCCAAGGCTATAACCATGATCTAGATCTATTTCTATTTGTTTAAAAAGCCGAAACTAACCCGTGAAGTAATCTAGTGCTTGGCCGATTACCAAGAGGAACTCTACGAAGTTTCGGGTTTTGATTTGTAGTCAATCGACAGGAAGGTAAGGATTTAAGTGTGTTAATCCTACAGGATTTGGTTACATAAACGAATAGCGTTTTGCTAATATGCCTAGTAATGGCCGATTATAGGAATTGAAGATCTAAAGCATTAGATCAGATTTTTGGGAATCTCAGTGAAAGCGATAAGTTAATCAGGTGTGTACCCCACACTATTTCTTAATAAGTTTTATGGCAATGTTTAATAAATATATGTATGTGATATTAAGAATGTGAAAAGTATGGCTAAAGTACCATGCAATGGTACAAAGTACTCAGGTACGTTTCCTACTCCTACTAGGATTATGAATACATGTTAGATGTAACATGAGAACAATGATAAGAATGTGAAATTTGGCATGTTAATGCATAATATGTATGATATGGGGCATATGGGTTATTGAAAAGGGGAAGTGAATGTGGTGACTTAAGACCACGATATCTGAATGTGGTGACCTAAGACCACGATATCTGAATGTGGTGACCTAAGACCACGAGATCTGAATGTGGTAACCTAAGACCACGAAATTATAAGGGCGATGAGCACGTCGACTGCAGCGACTATCTTCGATGGTGGGTAGCGGATGGAGGGTTGACTTAGTAGTCCCCACGGTGTGCAGGTTGGTACGGGGAAGTGTAGCGAATGGTTAATTAGGCTTGGGTTGGGAATGCATCATTAATTGTATGCTATGATATGAATGTGTATTATTTGTTATGCCTGATTCTATTTGGACTTAGTGTTGTGTACACATTGAGTCTGTTGACTCACCCCGTTGTGGGAACATGTTTCAGGTGACGAACAGTGATGGACTGGGTCGGCAGGAGCTTATGGTGGCCATGCTCAGCTTGAAGTTTATTTAATTTTAGGCTTTTATATTTTAAGTACTTTGAATTTAAAGTTTGGAAATTATTTGATGTAATAAGGCCATAGTTGAACTATTTTACATTTATTTTTTTATTTATTATGTTTATGAATCTTTATCTATTAAAGTTTAAGTAAATTTCTTCTAAACTAAACCCTAAATGTTTTGTCACCATAAATAAAGGGATTTCAATATAAAATGAACCTGTTTTCAACTCAAGCCCAACCCAGTTCGAACTTCCTCCCAAAATCACTTCAAGTTTTCTCAAAGTGCAAATGAATTTGAACCGGTTTTTCCTAAGGAACATACCAAATCTGGTCAAGGCTCGTGGGCCAGGTTTGGGGTGTTTCAGTTTGGTATCAGAGCCCAGTTTTAAACATTCGGCCTGAGGTTTAAGGCCCAAAACGTTTTCAAAATCTAGCCCAAAAGGAATTTGTGGAAATTTTCAGGTTTTTCTGGCATGACACCTAAGTCTCCGACCCGCAGTCCACCAGGTAAGTATCCCTATCTATTATGTGATTTATATTATGATTTGTAGAAGGGTAGAAATGGAATGGAACGTAGATTAGCATGATAGGTACTTGAACCCTAGGACTAGTCTACCTCAACTATTACATAAGACTTAAGGACCATTAAACAAACCTATGACTTAGTCGTCGAGTTAGGGTGTGGTAACCCCTGTGCGCATGTCTAGGATTGGATCCTAAGAGCACAGTATTTAAGCGATCCTAGTGACTCACCTCCTCTTCATTTGGAATCCTACAGTGCGTAGCTTCGGTTCACCCTAACCAAGAGGACTCGATGGGTGTGGCAACCTCTCATGCGCATGTCTAGGAATGGTTTCATGGAAGCTTGGTACTTAAGCGATCTGCGTGACTCACCTCCTCTCCATTCGAATCCTACTGCAGTGCGTAGCCTTGGTTCACCTACGACCAAGAAGACTTCGGTCATAAATTAAACACAATAACTAAAACCCGAAAGGGAGCTAGCCGTGTTTTTATAAAAACCCCAGTTTTAAAACTCTTAAAATTATTTTTTTAATTTGTAAGAACTATCTTTACAAAATCTTCCAAAAAATTTCCGATTTACAAAATTACAAAAAATACCCTTAGTGGTAAAGTTACAAAAACGCCCTTGGTTTATAAAAATGTCCAAACCACCCACAGTTTTAATCAAAATTTCATTACCTTATAACAAATCCAAAAAAAAACTCTAATTTGCAAAATATCAAAATACATTGATTTTGGAAAATTACAAAATTGCCCCTAACTTACAAAATTACCAAAATGACCCTGATTTCCAAAATTTTTGCAACCTCATCGTTTTGGAAAGTAAAATTCTCAAAAAAGAACCCTTAAAGTGTTGCGAATTTGGAAATACCCCTGAATTATTAAACTTTACAAATTTACCCTGGTTTATTACCAAAATACCCTCGAGATTCAAAATTACCGAAATACCCCCGGATTTTAAAATTTTCCAAAACACCCTCAGAATTTAAAATTACCAAAGTACCCTTATTGACAAAATCACCAAGGAACCTTATTTTAACAAACTACGAAAATACCCCTGTAGGACAAATTACGAAAATACCCCTGGGTAGCGGAAAAGCAACAACAATGAAAACTACAACATTTCTCTGAATGAACAAAAGTTCATAATTGATTGATGGATGTATGAATGAAAAGACTGTGTGCATGTATGAATACGAAAGAACCACTCTTAAAAATTCTTTCCATAAAACTTCTTCGTGGGTAATCAAGTGAAACAAGAACTAATTCATAAAACTTCTTAATCAGATCACGACGTTAGAAATGAGCTCTAGAGGACGTGGTCGTCGTGGACGCGGTAGAGGAAGGATGACCGTGTCGTAACCCGTCGATCGTGTCAAGGGTCCGACAATGAGATACCACACACACCACTACCACCATTAGTCTTTGAACGGCAAGATCGGGACGGGGATGATGCCGTATCGCGGTGTCTTCGCGAGTTCTTGAGTTGGTGGCTGGTGCAGGAGGAAATTCGGGAACTCGAAAGTTTGTGCCTGAGCAGCTCCGAGCTAATGAAGCTGAAGTGTTTCGTGGAGTATGTGGTGTGGCACCCAGTACAGCTGAGTACTGGTTGGAGGCAACTGAGCGCATTATGGATGAGCTTGATCTGACTCCTGAGGAGAAGTTAAAAGGGATGGTGGCACTGCTACGCGATGAAGCGTACCAATGGTGGTTAACTGTTCGAGATGGTGCCACAGCTGAGGATCTGACATGGGACTATGTTAAGGCAGCATATCAGAAGAAATATGTTGGCACACGATACATGGATGAGCAAAGGAAGGCTTTTCTTGGGCTGGTTCAAGGGAACAAGTCCGTAGCCGAGTATGAAGCTGAATTTCTGAGGTTGAGCCGGTACGCTTGAGGAGTAGTGGCAACTGAGTATGAGCGCTGTGTCCGTTTTGAGGAAGGACTAAGGGATGATCTAAGATTATTGATAGCACCACATCAAGAGCGGGAGTTTTCTGCTTTAGTAGAAAAGGCCAAGGTAGCCGAGGGAATTAAGGATTCTACAAAGCAGACTATGGATCGGAATAAGCCAAAAAGACGTTTTGGATCGTCTGGGAAGGTTTAAAAGAGGCCTAGAGTTGACGGGCCGTGAGGTCAACAAGTTGGTACAGGATGGCAGTATCGTCCTTGTGATCTGTGTAGAAAGAAGCACTTAGGAGAGTGCTGGAAGAAGACGGGAGGATGTTTTAGGTGTGGGTCCAAGGACCATGTGATCAAGGATTGTCCTACGAAACTAGACGGGAATCGACCAGCAGCTCAGAGTGTTAATTAGGCTGGTAGAGTAGGGCAGCAGCCTCAACGAGGTGGTGGTCCGAATAACAGAGGTAATGGCGCTGGCAGAGGACGTGGAACACGAGGCGCGAGTGCCGCTGCTATCATCGAGGCAAGGCAACGTGTTTGGTCTATGCGGTTCGCCGTAGGGAGGATGGAGACGCACCGGATGTTATAACTGGTACGTTCCTTATTTATGGCAAGTCTTATTATGCCTTAATTGATGTGGGCTTGACCCATTCATATGTTGCATGCAGTGCAGTGGAAACACTAGGCCTAGACTCGAAACTTTCTGATAGGCAGATGACTGTAGTAAACCCATTAGGCCAAACTGTAGTGGTGGATAAGATCTTTCGGAGTATACATTTAGAGACTCAGGGAGTGAACTTTCGGGCTGACTTAATGGAACTACCCTTTGGGGAGTTTGAACTTATACTTGGAATGGACTGGATAGTAGAGCACCGGGCTGTGTTGGATTGTGCGGCTAAACGAATGGAACTAAGGACCCCGGAGGATGAAGTAGTAGTAATGATCGGAGAAAGAAGAAACTACCTGTCTAACATAGTTTTGGCGTTAAAGGCTGAGAAAATGGTTAGGAAAGGGTGCAAGGCATTCTTAGCCTTCGTAAGTATGTTGGGTAGAAAGGAAGAAGGTGTCAGTGGAGTTAGAACTGTAAGGGACTTTGAAGATGTATTTCCGGAGGAATTACCAGGAATACCCTCAGATAGAGAGGTGGAATTTGGAATAGACTTGCTACCGGGAACAGCTCCTGTGTCAATCGCTCCATACCGAATGGCACCAAAGGAGTTGGTTGAGCTCAAGGCTCAAATCCAAGAATTGTTGGATCGTGGGTTCATCCGACCCAGTGTGTCTCCATGGGGAGCACCGGTCCTATTTGTGAAGAAGAAGGATGGAACTATGCGAATGTGCATAGACTATCGTCAGTTGAATAAACTGACCATCAAGAACAAGTATCCTTTACCAAGGATAGATGACTTGTTCGATCAGCTGAAAGGGGCAGCTATGTTTTCAAAAATAGATCTACGGTCGGGATATCATCAATTGAAAATGAAGGAGGCAGACATCCATAAGACCGCCTTTAGGACAAGATACGGCCATTACGAGTTTTTAGTAATGCCATTTGGATTGACAAACGCGCCAGCCGCGATCATGGATATGATGAATCGGGTTTTTCAACCCTACTTGGATAGATTCGTCGTCGTATTTATCGATGATATGCTTGTGTACTCTAAGTCAAAGGAGGAGCATGATGAGCACCTCCGAGTTGTGCTGCAAGTATTAAGGGAGAAGAAGCTCTATGCCAAATTCAGCAAGTGTGAATTTTGGCTCAAGGAGGTGGCATTCTTAGGGCATGTGGTATCCGCAGAGGGAATAAGAGTGGACCCTAGGAAGATTGAAGCAGTGTTGGATTGGAAACCACCTAGGTCCGTGGCTGAAATCCAAAGTTTCTTAGGTTTGGCAGGCTATTACAGAAGGTTCGTGGAAGAGTTCTCGTCAATAGCCGCGCCTTTGACAAAGTTGCTAAGGAAGGAAGTACCCTTCGAATGGATTGATAAGCAATAGGAGAGCTTTGAAAAGCTTAAGAAGGTGTTGACGGAAGCTCGGTGTTAATTCAAATGGGAGGCGGGGAAGGATTTTGTGGTATCTTTATGCAGCTTACGCATGCGGGATTAGGATGTGTCCTAATGCAAGATGGAAAAGTAGTCACTTATGCGTCTCGGCAGTTAAGGTCGCATGAGGTTAACTACCCAACCCATGACTTGGAATTGGCAGCAGTGGTTTTGGCTCTTAAGTTTTGGAGGCATTACCTTTATAGAGAACGGTCGATAATCTACACAGACCACAAGAGCCTTAAGTATCTGTTGACTCAGAAGGAGTTGAACTTGAGGCAGCGAAGGTGGGTAGAGTTTTTAAAGGATTATGATTGCTCGATAGAGTACCACCCGGGCAAGGCGAATGTGGTAGCTGATGCCTTAAGCCGAAAGGTTGTGTCGGATCTAAGGGCTATGTTCGGACACTTGAGTTTGTATGATGATGGAAGCCTGTTGGCAGAGTTACAAGTCAAGCCCACATGGCTGAATGATGTGAAAGGGGGACAGTTGGCCGATAAGGACCTAAGTGCTAAGTTACGGCAAGTACAGAACGGAGAGCTAGAGGATTATGGCATTAATGATGAAGGAGTATTGTGCTACAAAGGAAAGGTCTGTATGCCGAGGGACGAGGAGTTAAGACAGAGAATTCTTGGGGAAGTGCATAGTAGCCTTTAGCTATGCATCCCGGAGGCATTAAGCTGTACCGAGATCTAAGGGAAACAATTTTGGTGGCCTGATCTTAAATGGGAAGTTACTAAATTTGTGGGAAAATGTCTGACGTGTCAGCAAGTTAAGGCTGAACACCAGGTTCCATCGGGATTGCTTCAGCCAATCGAGATTCCACAGTGGAAGTGGGAAAGAATTACCATGGACTTCGTTAGTGGGCTTCCCCTTACGCCTACTAAGAAGGACTCGATATGGGTAATAGTAGACTGTTTGACCAAGTCCGCGCACTTCATCCCGGTAAGAGTTGATTATTCTCTTCAGAAGCTGGCCAAGTTATATGTGGCGGAAATTGTGAGGTTACATGGAGTACCGGTATCGATCATCTCCGATAGAGACCCAAGGTTTACGTCTCAGTTTTGGAGGGCACTTTATCAAGCTTTAGGCACTAAGTTAGACTTCACTACGGCTTTTCATCCACAATCGACGGGCGATGCAAGCAGGTTATACAAGTGTTGGATGATATGTTGAGAGGTCAGTGTGATGGATTTCAGGAAGTTGGGAAGACTATTTGCCTTTAGCGAGTTTGCCTACAACAACAACAATATCGAGCTAGCATCCGGATGGCACCATATGAAGCATTGTATGGTCGGAAGTGCCGAACTCCTACTTGTTGGGTGAGTTAGGAGAACGTCAAGTTTTGGGTCCCGAGTTAGTGGCGGCCCCAAGAGAAGGTTGAGATAATCCGAGCACGGTTAAAGGAAGCCTCGATAGGCGTAAGTCGTCGCACCCCCGACCTTAAGCGGAAGGAAATAGAGTTTGAAGTGGGAGACCAAGTGTTTTACGAAAGTCTCACCTTGGAAGAAGGTGATGAGGTTTGGTCGCAAAGGAAGTTAAGCCCAAGGTTTATAGGGCCCTATCGAGTACTGAAACGAGTTGGACCAGTGGCATACCAGTTAGAGTTGCCACCAGAGTTGCAGCAGATGCACGACGTATTCCATGTATCCATGCTACGTCGTGACCGATCGGATCCATCTCATGTAGTACCAGTTGGAGAAGTGGAGCTAAGGCCAGACTTATCCTACGAGGAAGAGCCGATTCAGATATTGGAACGTGATGTGAAAGTGCTACGGAGGAAGTCAGTTCCTCTAGTCAAAGTGTTATGGCGCAATCACAGATCGGAAGAAGCTTCGTGGGTGCCAGAAGAGGCAATGCGACAGCAATACCCTCAATTATTTTAGCTAGGAAATTTCGAGGACGAAATTATTTTAAGGGGGGTAGAACTGTAACATCCTGAAAAGGGCCTATGCATTTTCGGTTTAATTGTACGAAATGACATGTCTTATGTGTTATGAATATATTTTGAACATTTTTGGAAACCTGGAAATGTAAGGAAATGTTAGGTTAAAGGAGGGAAACGAACGTTTTTGGAAACTTGGAAATGTAAGGAAATGACTTAGGAAATGTTGAGTTTTAAAGTCTAAAAGAGGAAACTAAGGCAAGGTGGCCTTAAGGGAAAATGTATGTGAAATATGACACACAAACGGGCTTGGAAAAGTGGCTTGGAGATGCCACTTAGGGCCCCTGGAAATGGCGCCACATACAGGAGTATTGGGCCAAGGTTCGAGCTGCAGGGGAAGCAAAATAAAAGTTTTATTTTGCAGCAGGGACTAGTAGCAAGGGACGGCACAAGGCTATAAATTATGAGCTTTTATTCTTTTATAATTAGTGGATAAATAAGGGATTTATTTATCATTATTTTCAAGAGATAATTGTGGGATTAAATTCTTTTAATTTGAATAAAGGGATAATTCAAGGGATAAAGCTATCAAAATAAGGGAGAGTGGCGGCCAAGTAAGGGACTCTAGCTAGTAATTTCGGCTACTAGAGGAAAAGAGGCCATTCATTCATTCACTCTTCCTTTGCTGAATTTCTTAAGCAAATTCTCCTCTCTCTGCCGAATTTCCTAGAGCTTTGTTCTTCTTCTTTTATTTTTGCCAAAGCCGAAATCTACTTCTTCATTATCCACCATTGCCGATTCTTCAAACCTCAACACCCTCTCTTCTCTTTTCCTTATTCAAGCTGAATCCCCTGTGTGGTGGCCATAGCCGAATGCTCTCCTATCCTTTAGGAGCCGAATTGATTCTTTAAGCAAAAGCCGAAACTCTTTGGGACTTCAAGCTTAGGCGCTGTCGACTTCTTCAAGTAAGGGTAAGGATCTATTGCTATTATTTTCTTTCTTCTTTAAACCGAAAGTCAAGATTCTAATGCCATATACATGTTGGCCGAAACTTTGAAGGAAAGCTTAGGGATTACTCTGGATCATCGATTACAAGGAGGAAGGTTTCGGGATTTCTAAGATTTAAAGGTAAGGCATGTATTCAGCCATAGGCCATTCTAATAGATTTTTGTTTAAAGGGCCAAATCTAACTATGGATGTGTAGGGGCAGTCGACAGTGGTACACAAGGTTTCGGGATTTCAAATCATAAAGGTAAGTACATATGTACAATCGGCCAAGGCTATAACCATGATCTAGATCTATTTCTATTTGTTTAAAAAGCCGAAACTAACCCGTGAAGTAATCTAGTGCTTGGCCGATTACCAGGAGGAACTCTACGAAGTTTCGGGTTTTGATTTGTAGTCAATCGACAGGAAGGTAAGGATATAAGTGTGTTAATCCTTCAGGATTTGGTTATATAAACGAATAGGGTTTTGCTAATATGCCTAGTAATGGCCGAATATAGGAATTGAAGATCTAAAGCATTAGATTAGATTTTCTGAATCTCGATGAAAGCGATAAGTTAATCAGTGTGTACCTACACTATTTCTTAATAAGTTTTATGGCAATGTTTAATAAATATATGTATGTGATATTAAGAATGTGAAAAGTATGGCTAAAGTACCATGCAATGGTACAAAGTACTCAGGTACGTTTCCTACTCCTACTAGGATTATGAATACATGTTAGATGTAACATGAGAACAATGATAAGAATGTGAAATTTGGCATGTTAATGCATAATATGTATGATATGGGGCATATGGGTTATTGAAAAGGGGAAGTGAATGTGGTGACCTAAAACCACGATATCTGAATGTGGTGACCTAAGACCACGATAACTGAATGTGGTGACCTAAGACCACGAGATCTGAATGTGGTGACCTAAGACCACGAAATTATAAGGGCGATGAGCACGTCGACTGCAGCGACTGCCTTCGATGGTGTGTAGCAGATGGAAGGTTGACTTAGTAGTCCCCATGGTGTGCAGGTTGGTACGGGGAAGTGTAGCGGATGGTTAACTAGGCTTGGGTTGGGAATGCATCATTAATTGTATGCTATGATATGAATGTGTATTATTTGTTATGCCTAATTCTATTTGGACTTAGTGTTGTGTACACATTGAGTCTGTTGACTCACCCCGTTGTGGGAACATGTTTCAGGTGACGAACAGTGATGGATCGGGTCGGCAGGAGCTTATGGTGGCCATGCTCAGCTTGAAGTTTATTTAATTTTGGGCTTTTATATTTTAAGTACTTTGAATTTAAAGTTTGGAAACTATTTGATGTAATAAGGCCATAGTTGAACCATTTTACATTTATTTTTTTTATTTATTATGTTTATGAATCTTTATCTATTAAAGTTTAAGTAAATTTCTTCTAAACTAAACCCTAAACGTTTTGTCACCGTAAATAAAGGGATTTCAATATAAAATGAACCTGTTTTCAACTCAAGCCCAACCCAGTTCGAACTTCCTCCCAAAATCACTTCAAGTTTTCTCAAAGTGCAAATGAATTTGAACCGGTTTTTCATACCAATTCTGGTCAAGGCTCGTGGGCCGGGTTTTTGGTGTTTCATTAACATTCAAAACCAATGAATTAAAAGACAATTTCAAAAGAAATACCAAGCAAATTAACACAAATCAAATGTAACAAATTTTAAACAATAAAAGAAATGAATAACATGAGGGAAAGACAATTTTAAATCATCAATATGCGGACGATAGATTATATGTACAAAAGTTTTAGAAGTGACACAAAAGTTTAAAATAGATTAAAATACAAAGATAAAAATAATTAGTACATGAAATAATAATATAAATGAATTTTAAAATAAATATTATATAAGAAGAAAATCAAAGTAAATAATATACAAAATAATATATGTTAATCTACATAAATAATATATGAGATAAAAAAACCTAATATAAATAATTTATATATAAAAATAATAATATATAAAGGTTTTTGAAATAAACAAAAATATATAATAAAATAGGGACTCAAAAGGAAATAAATTATATAAATACATAAATTTAAAAATATACATATACACATAAATAGATTTAAAAAAAATACATACATAAAATAATATGAAATCAATAATATATACATAAGAATAATTTAATATAAATTATATGTGTATATAAAAAGAATATATAATTTAATAATTTAATATAATTTAATAAGAGTATTTAAATTAAATATTATACAAATCTTTAGAACAAAGTAATATAAAAGAGAATTTAAAAATTAAATTATAATAAAACAAATAAAAAATATATACAAATGGAAATATAAAAATAACATATTAAAACAATGTAAAACCAATAAAATATTTCAAAGTCCTATGTTAAAACAGTTTTTTATATAAAAATGAATAAATTATAAAGAATAAAAAACATAAACCGAAAATTAAAAACAGACCCAATTGAAATAAAAACAAAATCAAAAGAATAATTTTTAAACAAATTAAATTATGAAAACAGAATCAATGACTTAAATAAAATGCACATAAATGAAGGAGGATTAAAAAAAGCAATTGAGCTAAATCCCTGCGCACATTGTTTAAACACGGATCAATTTGGAATGGCGCACAAATTACAGAGATTAATTAAAAAAACAAAAAAAATGTACACAGGATCTAATCAAATAGCGACACGAAAAAAGAGGGACTAATCGCGTAAATATCCATTCACTGCAGAATCGCGCGGAACCTGAGGGTATTGGATCGGGTCAAATCAAATAAGGCCTATACGGCGTTGTTTTGAGGCCACTTAATTAGGACTCAAACGACGTCGTTTCACATGATTTATGAAGATAAATAAAAACATAAAAAAAATCAAACACTGTGTCATTTTCTTTGAAACCAAAACCCTAGCCCCATTTTATCACTTTCTTAGCTGAACCAAAAGGAGCCTCTGTCCGACTACTATACCGCCATGGCAATCGGCAACTAATGACAGATTCAAGCCTATTTGAACACTCCTTTTAAAATCAGACTCGAATGCTTCAATATTTTCAACCTTGAATACCCTCTTTGCTTTGACCTCAACAAAGAAAGTAGGGCTCCGACGGTTCATTTTGTAAAGGTAAACCTCTTCTTTTTTTCTTGATTTTCACATGAACAAGAAAAAACAAATATTCAAAAGGAGAAAGAAAAAGATTATCAAAATCCAAGAATCACCTTTCAAAACTGGTTTCGACTGCTTTTCTATTTGTATTCAATATGTGTGCGTAAGAAAACCCCCTCTACAGTACACAATCGGCCTCTTTTTATAGTCGAATAGAAATTGTAAATTAAAAATAAAATACAAATTTTCATTTTTCTGCTATTGCTTTGTTGTATTATGTTACTCTTTTCTTCTCGCAAGTTCGATTGACGTAGAAATGGCCGTACGGAGGGAACCAGGCGTGGGCGCTGCAGCACGGGGAACCTTGAGTTTCCAGAAACATCACTTGGCCGGGCCACTTGGGCCAGTCTGCCTTTAGGCCCCTGGAATTGGATCTTTTTTAGGTTCTTAGTAACTAGGTCGGGTTTTGGGTTTATTCAATTGGGTTAGAATAAATTTAAGTCTTTAGGTCTGAGGCTACAATCTGTATTTGGGACTAGGATTGGGCCTTGGTTTTGTTTGTGAAGTGGGTTTTAAAATTTAGGCTTCAATTTATATTTAGGTTTGTGTTAGGTTTTAATGTTTGGGTTTTTGTATTTATGGACTGTGAACAATTTTAATTTTAATTTTTTGTTTATAATTTATATTTTGGTTTTTATTTGGTTTATTTGGGTTTTAATTCTTTTTGTATGGACCCGGGCGAAATGGGCCTTTTACAGATAGGATTGCTTATGTCATGACATAGGTGTCTGAAATGTGATATCGTATAAGACCACGTCTAGGACGTTGGCATCGATTTGAGATTTACGTATAAGACCATGTCTAGGACATTGGCTTCGTATTGATTCGTGCAAGACCCTGTCTGAGACAGTGGCATCGATATCTGGTTACATGTAAGACCACGTCTGGGACGTTGGCATTGTACGACCATTCTAAGCATTCTGAGCTTCCTATTTGATTCCGAACGATTCAACGGGAAAGTTCGAGAAATGAAAGATTACGTGATATGTATAAACAAGTCAGGTACGTTTGAATTTTACACTAAGTAAGTGTATGAAAGGTAAGTATATATATGAACTTACCAAGGTGAATATGTGTATAGATTTGATGAGACAATATGTGATATGTGATCAATGTATTATGAGAAAAATTGATATTTTGAGATAAGAAATGTTAGTAAACAATGGCAAACCATTTGAGCCAAAGAGAAATCTATGTGGTTGAAATGAAGATATGTTAATGAATTTGATTTGCTATGCTTATATATATGATTACATGTTAAGTTTATTTGTATATGGCTTACTAAGCTTTTGAAAGCTTACTTTGTGTGTGTTTATTCTGTTTTATATATTGTTAAAACTACGAAAGGCTCGGGGATCGTCGAGGATCGTTATCACACTACTCAATCCTATTTTTGGTACCTTTTGAAAGTGTATATATTAAGTATGGCATGTATAGGCTAGTCACTTTGAATTATGTTTGGGAATATATGAATAGCCATGTGATATGGCTAGATAATGATATGTTGTGAATAAGTAGATGAGCTATGTGATGTGTTTTGTTAATGATAGAGCTTATGGTAATATTGAGCTATGTTTTGGTGATATAAAGTTGGTATATCATTGATGAAGTGATGTCATAATGAATTGGTAAGTTTATGGATGAATATTACTTAGATATACTTGTGATTGAGTTGACCATTTGGTATGTTTTTGGTTGCCAATTGTGTTTGGTATGATGCTTGTATATGCTTGTATGAATGACCCAAAGTGTGGGTGGTATTTTGGCCTTCCAAATGGCCTATATTTTCCCACACGATTGAGCACACGGGCGTGTGGCTCGACCGTGTCCCTCGTGGTTGTATTTCAAAACAAGTCAGACTCGACCACAGACTGGACACACGGGCGTGTGACTAACCGTGTGGTGCAAGTCAGTAGCGACCAAGGGTGAGGCACACGGGCGTGTCCACGGCCGCGTTGTAACATCCTTAAATCGGGGTTCTGCATTTTGCTTGTGTTGCATGTGAGGAATTGCTTATAATGTTAATTTATCATGTCCTGGGGTCTAGTTATAACCTTGGGTTAGGCCTGAGTAAGGGCTGAAAAATTTTGTTTTAATGCTTGGGAAGAGGGAGCTAGGTGAGTTAGGTGTTAAAAGAATTAATGGGAGGTTTATGACACAAGAAATCCAGTGGAACAGTGGCAAGGAGGCGCCACTTAAGGGTAAGGAAGGTGACGCCACAGGGAGCAAGGAGGACCTGGGTTCAAGCTGCAGAAATCCCTTCCTGCTCAATTGTTTTTGACGACATAGGAAGGGAGAGGAGTGCTCAGGTGGGACTCTTTAGAATGGATGGAGAAGAGAAGTTTGAGGAGTTTGACCAGTTCAAACAGTTTTGAATTGATGGAGGGGAGCAAATATAGGAATTTGATTATTTTCAAACTCATTTGAAAAGAGCTTGGTCGAATTTGAACTCTAGGAAAGGGGGTGTTCAGCAGAATTGGTAGGGTGATTTGGGAAGTGTGCTATCAGTTTTGGAAGCCTTTTGTGGTGGCCGAATGTTGTGGGGGATTAAGTGAGTATTTCGGCTAGTGAGGAGAGGGTCTTTCCTTTTTCGTTTTGTGTCAAAGCCGAACCATCAATTACCTTTGCTTCCTTTCTTTTTTTTTTTTGGTAGCTCTTGTGATTGGCCGAACCTTTTGTGCATTTTCTTTGAAGAGCCGAATTTGGTAGCCATTCCCCCTTTTTCTTGTTGGTTTTCTTTGGTTAGCCTATTGCCGAATTCATCTTTTGCTCACTTCTTCTTCTTCTTCTCATCTTGTTCAAGTCCGAAACCATCATTGATCATCTTCTCTTCTTCCTATTTTGTTCAAGCCAAAACCTTACCCACACATCTTCTCCTCCATTTTTCTTTACATTACATTTTTCTTTTCTCTCAAACCCATTGCCGAATCTATCTCCTTCCACTTCTCTTCTTTCCACCATCTTTCCCGAATCAAACCATCACTTAAGCCGAATTTTGATTCTCTTGTTGTGGCCGAATATTCTTAGCTTCATTCTCCTCTTCCTTCTCATTTGGACTCATAGCCGAATCCTTCTGGTAAGAATAGATTCTTTATTTTCTCTTTCTCAATTGCTTTGGGCAAAGCCGAGATCCCTTTTATTATGTTTTCTTTTATTCTCCATCTGTTGTAGATTAAGATCCCTTAGTTGGTGTGGTAGCCGAAACCCCTAAACATCATTTAGGGGTGCCGAACGTTGGTGCTTGGTAGCCGAACTTGTCATTAAGGTAAGTATGCGACAACTCATGCGGTTTTGGGTTTTTGCCATGGCCGAATGGTCCTATGATTCATAATGATATGTTAAGGCCGATTGTTGGGGGAAGTGTAGTCTAGCGTAGTGGATCTTCAGGTTTCGATTTCCGATCTAGGTAAGAGTTCAACGTTTAGATATATTCCTTACCTATTTATTCAAAAGCCAAAGGCTAACCAGTTGTGTGTATCAGTGCTTGGCCGAATACAAGGGAGATATATCACAGAGCTTCGGGATTTGATTGGTAACCAAATCGGCTTAAGGTGAGTGCTACATTGGGGCGACATCCTTTTGAGATTTCTAGTTAAGCCGAGTAGGGCTTTTGATTACTAACTAAGCATTGGCCAATTGTAGGAGCAGTGAGGGCATACGTTTCGGGATCTCGTAGTATCGCATAGCTTTGGGATTTCTCATTAGATCTACGTATAGTCAGGTGTGTAAACGCTTACACACTTTATTAGTTTAATGATGCTTATTATGTTACTGTATAACCTTCGATATTAGTGACTTTGCCTTGTGGGCATGAGCTTGGATTCCGGGTAAGTCCCCTGCTATGTGATTTTTGTTGTACATCATCATGATTTGTTAAATGCTATGTTATGCCTTAAATGCATGATACATGATATTATGACACCTATGATATGAGCATGATGATGATGGGATTGATGAGAGGAGGGGGATGATTTATTTGGACTGTCACCAGTTGTTTTGACCACAAGATGGGTTGGCCCCATCAGTTGATTTGTGACTACGATCACCAGTGGTTTTGACCACACTATTGATATGATTTGTGACTAAGTCCCAGTGTTTTTGACCACCAGTGGTTTTGACCACACTATTGATATTTGTGACTACGGTCACCAGTGGTTTTGACCACACATGGATATTGTGACTCGTCCCAGTGGTTTGGTACCACAGTGGGTTGGCCCCACATGATATATTACGGGATTGTCATCAGTGGTTTTGACCACACGATGGGTTGGCCCCATCACTTGATTTGTGACTACGGTCACAAGTGGTTTTGACCACACCGATATATTTGTGACTTCAGTCACCAGTGGTTTTGACCACCAGTGGTTTTGACCACCAGTGGTTTTGACCACACGGGGTAGTTAAAGGAGATTGGTTGGCTAGGTTATGGGTTGCATAATCTGCATGTTTTACTGATAATCTGTGTAAGTGCTTGAATGCTCGGATTGGGGATTTTTACACTGAGTCTTGGTGACTCACCCCTTCCCTTATATTTTGCAGATGAGGCATAGATCGCGAATATGGAGCCGGGGAGGACTCGAGGTGGCCATGCATCCTAGTTTGGTTTAACTTTAAACTACATTTCCGGTTTTATTTATTTCTTTTAAATTTGGTTTTGGGTTTGTAATAAGGCCGCTAAGTTTTATTCTTTTGGTTTTTATAATTTACTTTTAGTTTGGTTAGATTATACTTGTTGGAAGTAATGACTTGATAAACTAGCTGGTAAAAAGTAATGGTTTTCAAAGTTATATCTCTTCGGGTTTCCCAAACGTTACCATCGGGTAACAAAGTTCATAAATAATGAGAAGGGTAACTTGAATGTTTTTATGATTACAAATTTTCAAACAACTTCAAAGGAAAATGGTTTTAAACTTGAGTATACTCGTCACACTCTGTTTCCATAAGTACCAGATGCTTCCTAAAATTTAAGGATAACAAATAGATTTTTTTTTCAAGAATGAGTTTGCTAGGTTTAAAGCAACACTAAAAATAATTTCAAACTTCGCTTCATATTATGTTTTATAAACAAAAAAAAAATTAACCGGTAATTCGTTTATGCAACGGTTTCACTCTGTAACATACCAGATTCGGTCGTGGTGTGTTGACCAGGTTTGGGGTGTTACACGTGTGGACAAGTCAGTATGTTTGCCCTGTTTTGACACAGCTTAGACACATGGGCGTGTCTGAGGCCGTGGGAGGCACACTTCCTGCCCACACAGGCGTGTGACCTCTGTAGCTTAGAAAAAATTTTAAATTTCCAAGATTTTTCGTATGTGTTCGGTTTAGTTCCGGCCCTATTCTAAAGCATGTTTAAGGTCTCGTAGACCTATTTAAGGGACACTTTGATATGATTTGTCAAATTAAGTTGTGATATGTCCGTAAAAGTTTTCAATTGTTCGGTAATTCCTCTTAACCCTAAACGGGTGATGGTTATGGGTTAGAGGTGTTACAGTAGCAATCCGACTAGAGTCTTTAACTCTACCTAGCTTGTTGGCATACTAAACAAGTTTCCACATAGGTCTCCACATCATCACCCATGTGAGGCCAATAGTAACGATCCTCTAAAAGGGCTAAACTACAGTGCATACCTGGATGGCCAACCGATCTCGAGTCATGACACTCCTTCATAACTTCCTTGCTTAATTTCCCATATTAAGGCACATAAAGGCAATGCCCCTAAGTGTACAATAACTCTCATTCAAGCCAAAATCTCTTCATTTTCCCCTCCTTGATTGGCTCATCAAATTTTTTGATGTGGGGTCATGGGACAATCCCTCTCAAATGTGCTCCAAAAAGGAGCTATCAAGGTGGTTGATAGTTGCAAACTTCATCTTTAGGCTAAGTGCATCAGCCACAATGTTGGCACTCCCCGGCTTATATTCCATGCTAAAAATCAAACTCTGCTAGGAAAACCTACCAACAAGCCTATTAGGAGACAACTCTTTCTAGGTAAAAACCCTAAACATGGAACCCAGGAAATAATGTCTCTATGTGTGTAAGCAATACATCTTTCTTTCTCTTGGACCGTATATCGTTGCTCCATCTCAATAAGCTTTCAACTCACAAAAGCAACCATATGCCCATTGTATATCAGTACTCCCCCAATCGTACAGTTTGATGCATCCGTGTGTACCCCGTATGGCTTCGAATAATCCAAAAACATAAGTATGCACTCCCTTATCGTCACTTGCTTCACTTGGTTAAAGGCATTCTCGCACTGAGGATCCCAATCCCGCATATTACTATTCTTTAACAAATTCGTCAAGGGTGCGATGATTTTGGAGTAGCCTTCAATGAAGCGTCGATAATAGTTCACCAACCCAAGTAAAGACCATAACTTGTCACCTTTTTTTAGTGGTTCCCATTCAACAATGGCCCAAATCTTACTTTCATCCATCTAGATCTTGCCACCTCCCACAATGTGGACTAGAAATGGTACCTCTCATTGGGCAAATGAGCACTAGAGAGAACGATTCAGTGAGTGCTCTCAAGAATTCTATTACTCAAAACTAAAGTGATTAACAATGAAGGGGAGAAGCCTTTGTTCATAGTTTAGCCTCCCCAATTTCAACGATACAGATTAAAGTACATCAATGGCTAAGATTAAAAGCTATCTACAAAATCAAATCTCTAATATTTTTAGAATCATATCTTCTAAGCTTACATATCATATCTAAGATTGCATATCTTTCGAAGATTACATTCCATATCTAAGATTGCATATCTTTGAAGATTATATTCCATATTTGCCATGCTTTGTAGATGGGCCTTCAATCTCTCCAAGAACCAGGTCAATCTGATTAGGCCAAATGACCTCCTTTGAACATGATGGATTACTCAAGTGTGCCACACACAACAACTCTTGTTACTTCTTTTATTGGATAACTAATTAATTTTTGGATGAAAATTAATTTTGAATGAAATTTTAATAAATTAAAATACAATATTGACCTAATAATAAGTAATTAATAATTAATATTTTTATGGTGTTCGCCATTACTGGCCCGCTACCCAATTACCTGGTTACCCGACTAGGACTAACTCGTAGCCTACATAGTTCATATCCTTACATGAGCATGCACATGGTGAGTTCGTATCCTTTTATGAGCTCGCACGTGATGGGATCTCATCACCATGCAAGTAAACCCCCACCTTAATAACACATGTAATTCTTTGGATAGGGTATGTGTTAGCATATATGGGGTCTATCTGGGATGTCACATCTAGGAATCATGTCATAAAAATATTAGCCTCCTAGAGTGAGAGACACACAAAAACACTAAACAATTTGGTGCGATGAGCGTGGAGAAACTTTCGACTATCACAAAATCAAAAAACCAATATAACACACCCTAATGAGAATTTCCCTAACAACTTCTCGTCAGACCAAGCTAGAGGTTTTGACATCGAAAATCAGACCCTAGAAATGGGTCTTTTCACCTTCTTGTTTGCTAATTGGCCATAAAATTTAAGCAAATCAGCCAATGAGGTGACTCTAATTCCTTCGATCTTATTGCTCCTTCTAGTCAAAGGTCGTCCTTTTCTTCTAATTAAAAATCATCGTCACAGTAATTGTTTGGTTTATAGGAGCAAATAAGGTCAATGAAAGAATAAATGACTCAACAGAGTACCATGTTCAAGTAGCGGCAGTTGTTTTACCAGGAGCTGCTCAGAAAAATGATAAATCGAGGAGAAAGATGTAGTCTGACCATTCTGATCTCCAGGAAATTGTCGAACCTCTACAAGAGGAGGCTGTTGGAGCATATGCAAAGCTATGTCAAAATAAGATAAACACTTTGCATAGGGACATTCAAGTATTACACCCTAATGTACAAGACATGGATTGATTATTTTGTTCCAACAACCCTTTGTCTCAATTTGTAGCAATTGTAAGCTTACCATCGAAGTTCAAGGTATCAAAAGAAATGTTCGAAAGTAGAAGAGACCCAAGAGCACATCTCATGTAATATAATGATTACATAAATGTGTTAGGAGCTTTTAATACAGCGAAGTGTCTCGATGGCTCTCAAGGGAAGCGCGAAGGATTGGTATTATCTTTGCCGCAGGGTTCTGTTAAATGCTTCTCACAATTGGGTAAGATGTTTTTGGGTGTGTTCCATGCTCATAGAATGATAATAAGCAGTCCAATGGGTTTAATGTCAGTAAAGCAATGAGATGGAGAATCTTTACAGAATTATGTAAAACAGTTTCATGCAGCCAAGTTGAACACGAAGAATTTGGAAGACCAATGGGCTATTGATGCCTTCAATATAGGAGTTTAAAATGAGCATGTGCAGTACTCATTTACTGATAATAAACTGCAAAGTTTGGCAAACTTATATGAGAGGGCATATAAGCTTGTTGAGGTGGAGGAAATTAAAAGAGCAACTTGCAACACCATTTAGAGGGATGATAGGTAGTTTAGGGGTCGTCAGAGTGCGCGTGGATAGCAAGGTCCTTCTTGTTAGAGTCTACAGGTTCAAGGTGCGCGATAGCAAAGGAATTACTTACAAAATGAATCACCAACGGCATTCCAAAGGCCTCAGGGTGAGCACACAAAAAGGTATGTTCCCCATGGAAAATTTGAAGCTTACACTCCTTTAAATGATTCGCATACCTATATTCTTAATCAAGTCAGAAGTTTGGGAATTTTGTTGAGTCCACTGCCTAGCCAACCAAGTCAGATGATGTCCAACTTAAGAGACAGATGTAGTTTCCATAATGACAGGGGACACAAGACAGAGGATTGCTTTTCTTTTAAGGATGCCATAGAGGAGGCTATTAGAAATGGTGAGCTAAAAGATTTTGTAGCCTAGAAGGCTTTGCCATCAAGCCAGAGCTCACAAGGTGCTAATAAAGGTAAACAAAATGCCAACGTCACGATACATATCATAATAGGTACAAATGAAGAGTGGGTGACTTCCAACACTAAGATAAAGGCTCATCTTCGAAGCATGATGTTAATTAGTTCGCCAAAAAGGTTGTGTTAGCAAGAGAAATAGACGGTAAAGTTTGTTGAGGAAGATGAGGATTCAGTGTATGATGAGGAAGGAAATGACCCTATGGTCGTGACAGTAAATATTACTAGATTTGAGATTAAAAGGATTCTAGTTGATAGTGGAAGTGCTGTAGAGGTTTTAACTTGAGACATGTATCAGAATATGGGATTGAAAAAGCAAGCCTTAAATAAGGAAAGCCCTTTGTATGGCTTTGCTAACCATCTAGTTGAGGTGAAAAGGTGTATTACTCTGCCTATTACCCTTGGGTATGGCGAGCACACTACTACAGAATACATTCAATTTTTTGTAGTACACCATCCTATGGCTTATAACGCCTTTTTTGGGCATCTTATTATAAGAATGGCTAGAATAATAATCTTCACATTTTGTATGAAGATCAAATTCCTTACCAAGACGAGGATAGGATTCATGAAATCTAAGCAATAATTAGCTAGATAGTGTCATATGTTATCAGTTAAACGGACTTGTGAACAGGAAATACAAAGTTAGAGTTCACGGAAGGTAGAGGTAACTAGTCAAGTTTTAGATTTGGATAGTTTGGATGTTAGAAGCGAGGAAAGAGTTCACAAGCCAGAGGCAACAGAGGTCATAGAAACTCTACAATTATTCTATGATGACACATAAAGGTTAGAAATGATTTCTTCGACATTGGTTGAAGAGGAAAAGAAGGACTTTGTAACACCCCTTACCCGTGTCTGACACTGGGACATGATACGAGCCATTACCGGGCTTAAACATAACCAATCATACAAAACTGGGCCATAAAATTTCGTTCAATTTAAAACCATTCATACACATGCATATCGTCCCTTATATGGGCCACGAGGCCCAAAGACCGTTTGTGACACATCGCTTGCCCTATGAGCGTGCGGTTAAGCCGTGTGTCCCCTACACCCTAATTAATGCAAAACAGAATGCCCAGTAGTTAAACACTGGCAGAGACACGGCCGTGTGTGTCAGCCGTATAAGAGACATGACCATAGGATAAGGGCATGTGCCCAGGCCGTGTGAAGTCTGCACTTGATTTTTAGAATTTAATTCGCCACACGTGTAACACCCTTTACCCGTGTCCGACGTCGGGACAGGTTGCAAGGCATTACCGTACTTAAACTTACTTGAACATATATTATTGGGCTATAAAGTTTTTTTTCAACTTAAAATCCTTCATTCTTAATCATAACATGCATATCATGGGCCTATGAGGCCTTAAACATACATCCGGAAGGTTTTGGAGTTCAACCGAAAACTTTTACTCTCTTAGAAAATTTTTGCCTAAATAGGGGTCACATGCCCGTGTGACATGGGACACGCCCGGGTGGGCTGATCGTGTGATCTCACACGCCCATGTCCCTATCCCATGTAGAATTTATTTTTCACTTCGAACCTTCAGGGGTTTTCACACGGTCGAGCACACGCCCGTGTCTTTGGCCCGTGTCCCTCACACGGCCTCAACATGCCTATGCCCTCACACGTGTGTGAAAACCTGGGGTATTCTGTTTATGACATCAGCAAACCCCTTAAGGAGAACACGGCCTAGACACACGCCCGTGTGCTAGCTCGTACGACGAGTCATATTCTCACAATTGGATACAAGAGACACACGACCCATTAACACACCCATGGGGCTGACCGTGTGTCATGCACAGCCTAGACACATGCCCTTGTGTCTACCCGTGTGGACAGTTAGAAGGTTATTTCCATGCCAAATGCCCCCCTGAAACATGAACTCATACACTCCAACACAAGCAACACATAATATAGCAATAATGCCCTATGAATTATCTCTAAGACAACATTTTTTTTTAGAATTCATAAAAACTCATCATCATTAAGATATGAAACTTAACAAATATTGGCCAATCTCTTTGGCCATATACAAAAAGAGTGAATGACCTTAATAGCCAACACATTGGGCTCCCAATATGACATAACTCAAAATGGTCAAGTGTCTATACATGCCATACTCAAAATAAATCAACTTTGCTATACCAAAATAATGATTGATAGTGTGATCCGAGTTTCGATGTTCTACGATCCCCTAGCTAGCTTGGCGATACTACAAGGAAAAGGAAAAGAGAAGGGTAAGCATATAGCTTAGTAAGTTTGCATGAAATTTATATAGCAACATAATTGGTCATAGTATACTTATCCATCTCATGAAACAATAGCAACATAAGTCTCCAATGCTTAAGCATACTTACTCATACTTACTCTTACCCATCACATATCACATTATGATTTCATAACTTGTATTTTATTCACGGTACCCGTATCAGTTAATCACATAGTTTAGCACTTTTGCTAATGTAAACATAAACTCAAATCATTATCTTCCTTAACTTAAATAGAACTCTTACCATCCTTGAATAACTTAGCTTGTTATCATCTTTACTTACTTAGCTCTTTTGTTACCTTTTACACGCTTAGCTCTTTTTCCCATTGAATTAATCAGAATATTGGAAGATACTAAATCTCATCATGCATGTGCCTCGATGCCAATGCCATATCCCAGATATGGTCTTATATGGGATCACCTCTTGATACCGATGTCATATCCCAGATATGGTCTTACACGAGATCTCTTAGCTCGATGCCGAAGCCATGTCCCAGACATGGTCTTACACAGGACCTTCCTTGCATGGTGTCGACGCCATGTCCCAGACATGGCCTTATACGAGACCGTCCTTATATGGTGTCGATGCCATGTCCCGGACATGGTCTTATACGAGACCTTCCTTATATGGTGTCGATCCCCTGTCCTAGACATGGTCTTATACGAGACCTTCCTTATTCGATGTTGATGCCATGTCCCAGACATGGTCTTATACGAGACCTACATTCGGTGCCATTGCCATGTCCTAGACATGGTCTTATACGAGACCTACATTCGGTGCCATTACTATGTCCCAGACATGGTCTTATACGGGACCTTCCTTGTAACGCCCCGAATTTGGGCCTAGTAGAATTGGGCCTATTGGGCCTTGGGCATGGGAGCGTTTAAAATTTTTGAGAACAAGAGAACAACACTAACCATGTTGTAACGCCCCAAAATCTCGAAACTTTAAAATTTCTGTGCACTGAGTGCGGTATGTATGAGTAGCACTTAGAATATTAATTTTAAGGTATTATCGAGATTATTTGAAGTCTTAGAGATAGGGAAGACCATAGGGAAAATTTTATTTTTCTTGCTGTAGTGGACCCTAGTCTCAGGCATTAGGCCTCTTAAGCAGATTAAGGGAAAATAGGACACAAATGGGCTTGTGGTCCAGTGGCAAGTGGCGTCACTTGTGGAGCTATAAGGTGGCGTGATGGTTAGCTAAGGAGGTCCAAGGTTCGAGCATTAGGAGTGGTATTTTGGAGTGTTTTATTTTGCATAAGTAGACGGCCAGAGTTGTGTTGAATATAAACTCTTGTGTTGGAGTGTTTGAGTGGTAAGGGGAACTAATAATGGAGGAAAAATCGGATAAGGCTAAGGTGTTATCAGGAGAAAAGCTAGGAGACGAGGAGAGGGAGGAATTGGTGTTGAATGGGACTGTGGGGAAAGAAGTATTCGCCTGGTGGCTATAAAAGGAGGGGGCCGAATGCTTTGAAAGGTTCTTTGAGCTTTCATTAGTTTTTCTTTTCTCCCCTTAATCGATTTCTCGTAGCCAAATTCTCCCAATTGTCGAAATCTCTTATAGCCAAATTCTTTTTGCCGAATTCTCTCATAGCCAAACTCTTCTATCGCCGAATTACCACCATCTTTTTCCTTGCCGAAATTCATATTTGTGCCAAACCCTTGTTGTTTTCCCCTATCACAGATCGATTATTATCTGCTATCAGTCAAGGTTGAAAGCTGAATCAAGTTAATAGCTATCTAGGCTGCAGGATCGAAAGCAGATTTGGTAAGTACCCGATTAACCTCTTTTATACATTTTGTTAAAAGTTGAAAGGCTATCTAACTATCCTATCGTTAACTCTATGATAACAAGGATAAGGTTCAAAGATCGCAAGCGTGGTAGGATCGTTAGCAAGGGTAAGTGTACTCAACTCCATGGTGGATTAAGTGAATGGCCGAATGTGTGTGTGATCTATAGGGGTGACTTGTGTGGATTATGAGTCACTCGAATTTTAATGATGTATGTATGAGTGCATATTTAGGGGATACTCGTGATTAGTAGCTAAGGAAAGGCTATTAAAACCCGATGGCACACGGTAAGGTTACAGTAAGGCTTCGGCTTTTGAGTAAATATTTTGATTAATTATGAGTGGTTGATTAAAGGTTGGTTGGTTGTAGGTTCAAGGCTAAGGATAGAATAGCATGTCATGGTAACCAGGTGTGTGCAAACACTATGCACATACGAAATCGGAAATGCCGAAAAGCTGAAAAGTCGAAAATGGCTAAATTGGCCCAGTGGGCCCTGAGGCTAAGTTTGATGAAATGGATTAATTTGATTATATGAATTGGGTTAAGCATGCATGTTACATGATCAGGATATGTTTTGGGCCCAATGGGTCATATGATTGAAATTTGGGCCTAGTGGGCCATAAAAATGCGATGTGGCTACTATGGGTTATATGAACGTGAAATGGGTTGATGGGCTTTATGGGGACGTAGACTAGCACGCTATGGTTTTATGGGCTTTAGGCTTAGTACTGAACAACTCTTAAACCGCCAAAGACTTTCTAATAATTAAACATGTCCATGGAGAAGTCACTAGGTTAGAGTGTGGTAACGGGCATATGCATGTCTAGGATTGGATCTAAGGAGAGCTTGGTGATAAACCGTAAAAGTAACATATTTTAATCCCATATTTAATATGCTTTTTGATGATTTATTCCTTGATTTTTATAAAAATGTGCTTTTAATCCTTTCTTTTCATGTCTTATACCCAGCAAAGCACACCAAGGATGAAAAGAACACAAAACAGGCCAAAAACGGAGTAAATGGGCCTTAACACGAAATTGACACGGCCTGGCCCAAAGTCCACGTGGCCGTGCCTCGACGAATACCTAGAGCACGGCCTCAACTCCGTAACATACGACTATGCCTCAAGTTAGGAATCCGAACACAGTCTGGTCTCAATCCACACGGGCGTGTGCCATGGTCATGCCTCTATCGCTGGAAAGAGCAATTTCAGTCAGAAAAGGATACTTAAGGAGAAAGAATCGCATTCCAAAAGCCTATACATATCCCCCAAGTACCACCTTTGAAAGGGCGTCAAAGCTAGGCCAAGGAGCCAAGCCAAGAAGGTTAGAGTTAGGGAATAACGCGAAGATAGCCAGTTGATCCATCCCAAGAAGCCGGGGTTATACTCAAGACGGCAGAATTCTCCTTCAATTCCTTCAGTGGGTTTTAGGATTTTCTTATGTTTTGTTTTATCTTTTCTCTTGCGATGTTTTGTTTATTCATTATGAACTAAACCCCTCAGATACTTGAAAGGGATGAAACCTAGATGAATCTTTTTATTTGATTTTTAAGTTATATAATAATTGCTTAGTTTGTTCTTAATTATGTTGCTTAATCCAAATCTAATGTGCTTAGGTGGAGGAGGAATAGACCCTGCCTAAGAGTAGACCTAACATAATTAAGCAGAGTTGATCGAACGCCTAGAGATAGAGTTACGAGATTTTGTCAGATTAGGGTGAAACCTAATATTGGAGTCCATTGATCGATTTACTGCTATCTTAGGGGTTATTATAAGCGAACGAGAGTTACACTAATTAACCTAGGGTTAGACGTTATTCGCCTCGAGAGAGGGTTTAATATAGGTTAGGGAGTCTTACAAATCAAGCTAAGTAAAAGAAATCATATAATTTAGGGTTAGATAACAAGTGAAGTCTAGGTGAATTCTTCCTAAGGGTATTGTCGTAATCAACTGAGTTTTCCTTCAAAGTTATTTTCCTATTCGTCCTGTTTGTCTTTGTGTCCTTAGTTTAGTCTTCGTCAATATAGTTTAAAGCAACCTCACTCTATTTTTAAGGCTAAATAATAAAAAGAAAGTTAGTATTAGTACTCTTAGTTCCTTTGGGTTCGATATCATGTCTTGCCTAAGCTATACTACTGTTCGATTGGTACACTTGTCTTTAATCGTTGTCAGAGTTAGTTTCCAGGTTCGATCACATTCTTTATAAATTTTAAAACTCTGATTTATAGTTAGTTTCCAGGTTCGATCACATTCTTTATAAATTTTAAAACTCTGATTTATAGCGATCAAGTTTTTGGCACCGTTGCCGGGGAACTAAAATATTAAGAAAACTCTATTTTTATTACTTTAGCCATTATTTTATTTTCAGTAATTTATTTTTTTAGTTTAATTTTTAAATTTTGCTAATTTTTCTTTCTTTCTTTTCTTTCCAGGTACCTCTAGTTTATGACTAAAAGGAACCCGAGAGGACCTTTAGTATACGAAAGTGATATTAAAGCTACCGCTCGAAGGAATCGTCGGGAAACCAGGCGAGCCCTACATTACACAGAAAGGGAGGAAGAAGACAGATCCAATCCTACTGAAGGGATGGACGAAAACAACCCACCACCACGCGATGTGGGAGATCGCAACGCTCTACATACAATGTTTGATTATGCTAAACCACATTTAATAGGAGCAGAATCGAGTATTGTTAGGCCTGCTATAGCTGCTAATAATTTTGAATTAAAGCCTAACACAATACAAATGATTCAACAATTTGTTCAATTTGATGGTTTGCAGGACGAAGATCCAAACATGCATATAGCTAACTTTTTAGAGTTCTATATACCTTCAAAATAAATGGCGTTTCTGATGATGCCATACGTTTTCAGTTATTCCCTTTTTCGTTGAGAAATAAAGCTAAACAGTGGTTAAACTCGTTACAACGAGCGTCAATCACTACATGGGATCAGATGACCGAAAAGTTTTTAATAAAATATTTTCCACTGGCCAAAATGGCCAAATTAAGGAATGATATCTCTTCTTTTGTGCAGATAGATTTAGAAATGCTATACGATGCATGGGAGAGATTCAAAGATCTCTTGAGAAGGTGCCCACACCATGGCTTACCCTTATGGCTACAAGTCCAAACATTCTATAACGGTGTAAACCCCTTAACAAGGCAACTGATTGATTCAGCCACCGATGGAACTCTGAATAACAAAACTCCAGAAGCAACCTATGAGTTCATTGAGGAGATGTCATTAAACAATTATCAGTGGCAAGCTTCAAGGACCAAACTGACGAAATCGGCAGGAGTCTTTAACGTCGACACCATGACCATGCTATCAACGCAGCTTGAGATGATGAATAAAAAGCTCGATAGCTTGTGTTCTTCGCAGGTACATCCAATCATGCAGTGTGATACAAGTGGAACAGTGGCGAATTCTGAGTACCCACCCTACCAACGGGAAGCAGAAAGCGAACAGATGAACTATATAGGTAATAATTTTCGATCCAACAATAATCCTTATAGTAACACTTACAATCCAGGTTGGAGGTACCACCCAAATTTCTCATGGGGAGGTCAAGGCAATCAAGGAAACCAAAGGCAACAACCTCCTCAAAACTTCCGAAATTAACCCTTTACACAAGAAAAGAAACCAACCCACGAAGGGGAGCTAACAAAATCGGCAAACACAGAAGAACGCCTACAAGATATTGATAGAACCATTAAAAGCAACGATAGTCGAATTAGTGAAATTGCTAAATTAGTAAAGGAAGTTACAAATGCAGTCGAACGACTCGCACAACTCATGTTAGAACGACCGCAAGGACGCCTACCAAGTAACAACGAAATTAATTCAAGCCATAGCAGCTCAGGAAAATGCAGAGATAGACGAACCCATCTCGCAACAAGAAGACAAGGTAGACGAAGAAAATGTAGAGGTAACATAGGAAAGGCCAAAACCGGTAATCAAAGAATACCAACCTCGCATTCCTTATCCCGAAGCATTAAAAAGAGATGATTCAGAAGAATAGTTTGGTAAGTTTTTTAAACTTTTAAAGAAATTACACATTAAGTTACCTCTTCTTGAAGCCCTTTTTCATATGCCAGACGCGGGAAAATTTTTAAGACAGCTCCTGACAAACAAACGCAAATTAGATGAAGAGCCACACATTGAACTCAACGCAAAGTGCTCATCAATTCTACAAAATAAACTACCACAGAAATTAAAAGACCCAGGGAGTTTTACAATTCCATGTTTAATTGGTTGTTTAACTATTGATAATGCGTTAGCTGATTTAGGGGCAAGCATAAATGTCATGCCTTATTCACTATTTAAATGACTAGGTTTAGGAAAGCCCAAGTAAACTAGGATGAGTATTCAATTAGCTGATAAAACTGTTAGAACTCCAAGAGGCATTATTGAAGATGTTCTTGTAAAGATCAATAAATTTGTTTTCCCAGTAGATTTTGTTGTTTTAGACATGGATGAGGATAATTCAATCCCCTTAATTTCAGGAAGACCGTTCCTAGCAACTGCCAAGACTAAAATTGATGTTGCCACAGGCGAGCTCATACTTGGTGTAGGAGACGACTCAATTAGTCTTCAAGCCCTCGACTCAGCCAGGTCATTAAAGAACGAAGGTAAGAAAGAAAATTCTTTTGATAACCATCCAATTACACCCTCTTTTCAGGAACCACCGGAAAAAGGAATGATTGAACTGGATCCTCAGTTCAGTGCCAACAAAGAAATAACTCACAAGGAAGAATCAAAATCACACGAAGTAAAATCAGAGGAACCACCAGAAGAGCTCATAGGGACATCAAATCATTTCAAAATAGGAGACCAGGCACTGTTAGACAAAGTCGATCCTCACATCACCACAACAAACCTGAAGAAAAAGGGAGAAATCCTTCTTAAGGTACATGATATCTTTCCACAAGGAATAGTCGAGGTAAGCAATCCAATATTCGACAGTTTCAAAGAAAACGCTTCTCGACTTCAACTTTGTCAAAGAAATAAAAACATGGACATGAGGAAAGATATTCAAACATTTAAACCTCTCTAAAATTTTCAAATATGAGGAAAGTCTAGCTTAAGACTATAAACGAGCGCTTCTCAGGAGGCAACCCGAGTACTAACCCTATTTCTTTTTGCATATGTTTACATTTTATTTTCTTTTTATTTTTCTTCTCCTTTTTAACTATCCAAAAGTGCAGAATTCCAGACAACATGGCCGTGTCTGTGGCCTTGTGGACCACCTGAACCACCACCCTGACAGGGCAGAGGCCGTGCACTTCAGTCCAACCACCCCCCAATGTCACGGATCCAACCACCCTTCCCACGGGCACCGACAGAGAGGGCACGGCCGTGCCCTCAACCGTGTGAAGCTACTGACTTATCAAACACGGGTAAGACACACCCGTGCAGAACGACCGTGCCAAAAGAAAAACTTCACAAGCACGAGCATGGAGGGATCAAACACGGGCATAGGGTGACAACACCCACTACAACACGGCCGTGTGAGGAAGCCGTGTAAATTGACACACCCTAGGACCACGGCCGTGGGGAAGCACCAAATTTGAACCTCTATTTAAACCCCTCAACTCTTCCCCTTCCCTCCATCTGATTTCATCCTTATTTTCTTTGCTTTTCACTCTTCTCCATCTTAGATTCTCCACTTACAAAGACTCTAGATCCTTGAGCAAGCCAACACCATGCCGAAGAAGCGGAGGAAGCTAAGCATAGGCTCCTTAACAAAGAACGATCAACATGAGTTCATGCCGGCAGCTTCGTCTCAACACCAAGCCAAGAATCTTTGAAACCAACTAGTTTTTATTTTCCATTTCTCTTTCCTCTCATTCTCCTTTTCTTTAATAATCTTATGTTTAGTTTATTTTAATTTTATTTAGTTTCGTAGAGTCAGGTTCGAAAGGCTTCTTGGGAATCACGCCGACCACCACAATAACCTCTTCACTTCCGCCACCGCCAACACCTCCCCAGCCTTAGAAATCACACCCACCTTGCGAACCATCCTTCAATAAGGACTTCACAGTCCATTAATATTTTCTTTTCATTTTAGTTTTCTTCTTAGTCTCCTTCCTTTTAGTTTGTTTTTCTTTAATTTCATATTTAGTTTACTTTTATTAGGTCTTAATAAAACCTAGCTACTTCTCAAGGCGCTACCCAATTTCTTTATCTAGCGCAGGTTTGCCATCCCGACCGACCATCACTACCACCAAAGACACTCATCTGGGAAAACATCCAAAACTCAGGGAGTAATTCTTTCCCCTTATCTTTTGATTTCTTCATTGAATGTTATTCTCTATCTTTATACATTGAGGGCAATGTACATCTTAACTGTGGGGGGTGAATAGTTATTCTGAGAAAATGCCTAATTTTTTTCATTATTCTCAAACTCTGAGGATAAAAATGCCTAACTTTCTGCATTGGTCTCAAATCCCTGAATTTAGTCTTGTTTTAAAGTAGTTTTCTCATATTACTAATTAGGATGAAATTTCTGATGATTTGTGATGATTATTGACATGTTTTAGAATAAGTCATAGTTAATTGTACATTGATGATTAAATTTAAAGAATACTATAGAATCAAGCATGATAAGTCTATTTTTCAGGAATTAAAATTTTTGCTAGGTTGTTGATCCAATTTTAAATATCACCTTGAAATTCAAATTTTATAAGGATGATGTCAAAACACCCATAATTTTTGTGAGTATTTGAACCTTATAGAGCATACATTCTTTTTCGTGCTCATTTTTTGATTATGAGTGTGTCAACTATGAACTGTTATTCTAGAACTTGCCTCGTTTTTGCATGTCGAGGCCACACTAATTCCAGAGATGATAAAGGCACCTAGGTTTTAACCCACTAATTCCACTAAATAATCTACCCTTACAATTGACCCCTAGTGAACCCCATTGATCCTAACAAACCCTTTTTATTGACTCACCTACTAATATTAACCCAAGGCCTTTGTATTTGTTATCACCCTTTCTTTTGACTACCCCTTAAACGAGATTTGATTTGAATTAGTTACCTAAGTATATTATTCTGGTGGTTAAATTTATCTTGTACTTAGTTTGTTCTTAAAAAAAATTCATATATTAGTAATATGAAAAGTGAGTTTAAGAAAAGCTCGTATTAGTAGGTTCATTATTATTTTTAATTTATGGAATTCCAAAGATTTTAGGTAGGTACTTATCAATTCAATCTCGATTCTAACCCTCTAATTTCAGCCTGTGACAACACATTTAACCCTAGCCCCGTTACAACCCTGACAAAGACCTTTTGATCTGTTTGTCATATCATATTACAGTGGTGGAGATTTGATTTTCAGGCAAGCCTATGGGATTAACTTTTCAGGTTCGGCTTATGAGCGATCTTTTTCTAAACCTTAAACACTTTAGAGTGATTTGAGTGAATCTTAAGTGAGGATATCAATCCTTGTCGGTTTTGAATTGAAAAGGTAGTTATTTAAAAGAGGGGAGACACCTATGTTCTCGAAGTACAAAATCATGACTTATCTCGTTTGAATCTTTAGGACACTTTGAATCAAATTATCCATTTATAAATTATCTATGAATTAGGATAAGACATTGTTGATAGGAATTACGAATCATGGAAAGTTCGTTTTAATTGTAAGTCGAGAATTTTGCTTGAGGACAAGCAAAAGCTTAAGTGTGGGGGTATTTGATAAATCGTAAAAGTAACATATTTTAATCCCACATTTAATATGCTTTTTGATGATTTATTCCTTGATTTTTATAAAAAGGTGCTTTTAATCCTTTCTTTTCATGTCTTATACCCAGGAAAGTACATCGAGGATGAAAAGAACACAAAACGGGCCGAAAACGGAGTAAATGGGCCTTAACACGAAATTGACACGGCCTGGCCCAAAGTCCACACGGTCGTGCCTCGACGAATACCTAGAGCACGGCCTCAACTCTGTAACACACGGTCGTGCCTCAAGTTAGGAATCCGAACACGGTCTGGTCTCGATCCACACGGGCGTGTGCCATGGCCGTGCCTCTATCGCTGGAAAGAGCAATTTCAGTCGGAAAAGGATACTTAGGGAGAAAGAATCGCATTCCAAAAGCCTATATATATATCCCCCAAGTACTACCTTTGAAAGGGCGTCAAAGCTAGGCCAATGAGCCAAGCTGAGAAGGTCAGAGTTAGGGATAACGCGAAGATAGCCAGTTGATCCATCTCAAGAAGCCGGATTTATACTCAAGACAGCGGAATTCTCCTTCAATTCCTTCAGGGGGTTTTAAAATTTTCTTATGTTTTGTTTTATCTTTTCTCTTGCAATGTTTTGTTTATTCATTATGAGCTAAACCCCTCAGATACCTGTTTTGCAAAATTACCTAAATACCCCTATAGAGTAGATTTACGGAAATACCCTTAGGTTGTGAAATGATGAAAATACTCTTATGTGATGAGTATGAGTTTTGTGGATGTTACTCATGTGCATGTTGCATTCATATGATATTCTGATTAGGATGCATATGGGTGGGAATTATGGTACGGAGGAAGATTTGAGGATCGCATAGTCGCTTGACGACAATGGATCCACCGGTGGCTTTAAGCCCATTATATGATTAGCAGCTTTGCTGCAACATTGAGTAGTGCCGCTGTGAGTGCTACCTTGGGTGTGTAGAGGATGGGTGGGTCGATTTAGAAATCCCCACAAGTGTATAGGGTTGGAAGGGAAATGGTGTGTAGTGGATGGATTTTTGGGGAGGGTTTTGCATTACCTTGTTTTGCATATGATATGTTATGATATGATATGATATGAGGTCATTGTGGGCCAAGGCCCAAGACCACCGATTTTGATAGGGCTCAGGCCAATTTGATAATTGTATTTTGAATTGAATGCCAAGGGTTGTACACACTGAGTTTCGAAACTCACACCCTTTATTTAATGTTTCAGGTGATCCTTAGTAAATGGCTCGACGTAGGAGAGGACTCGGGGATGGCCATACTACAAGATGTTTAAACTTTTATTTAATTATTTCAAAAGACATAGTTTTAATTGCTTATTTTTGTTGGATGTAATAAGGCCTTGTACTCCATTTTGGCTCTAGATTTTGGGTTTTGTTGTTTCAATTGTTCACTTAATTATTAAACCTAAGTAAATTTCTTACGTTTAAACTTGGTTTTCGAAGTACTTAAAATTATAAAAATGGGTTTTTTTTTATTTTATTACTTAACAAGACTCAAGGATTTTGGGCTTTTGGTCCTAAAATTTTTAATTAGCAAAATTGTTTGAATTATGCCTTTAATGTGACAGCCGGATTCGTGCCTAACTTCTAAGCCGAGTTTGGGGTGTTACATTCCTTATCTCTTGGCATGATGTAGGTACCCTCGTTATTCCGAAACTTCAACCGGGACTTCAACTTACAAGTTCTCATTTATTTACACTTCAAGGCATTATTAATCAACTTCATGTAAATAATATGCATTTTACAAAAATAATAAGTAATTTAAACATAATAATATATGTAGCCTTAATTTCACACAAACTTACCTCGGTTCTCAAAATGTATATAGATGTGCAATTCAGTCCACAATCTTGTTTTCGCCTCGGTTTCGGTCCGGGCTTCATGTTTCTTGATCTATAATAACAATTTCACTTGTTTAATATTCACATTGACTAAATTGACTCATAATTCATACTTTGGCAAAATTATAATTTTGCCCCTAAACTTTCTCATAATTATACTTTTGCCCCTAGTCTCGTTGAATGATTTTCATTCAACTTTCTTGTATTTCAAGCCTAGCCGAATCATATCCTCAACTATAACAACCTTCAATTTCCACTATTTCACCCATGTATGGCCACTTTTATAGCTTTTACAATTTGGTCCCTTTATACATTTTTCATGAAAGTCACTTAGAAAAAGATGTTTATCTTACATCAAACTTTCATAATCTTCCATAAAACATCAAAATACATGCATGTCATACATGGGTAAATTTTCGAACATAAACCCTAGCTCAAAATATAGCTAGAAATAGCTAAATCGAGCTACGAGGATCTCAAAAATAGGAAGAACATTAAAAACGGGGTAGGATGCACTTACTATTAAGCTTGGAAGATGAAGAAACCCTAGCTATGTCTTTCTTATGATTTTCGGCCAAAGGAGAAGAAGATGGACATGATTTTGGCTTTATTTTTCCCTTTTAATTCTTTAATTAACCAAATGACAAAAATGCCCTTAATGGTCCTTTCTTGAGATTTTTCCTTCCCATGTCCATTTTTGTCTATCTTAACATATAATGGTCTAATTGCTAAATAAGGACCTCTAATAATTTTTATGATGCTATTTCATACTTAAATATTCTAGAATCTCATATTTTCTAATCTTTGCAATTTTGTCCTAATAGACAATTTATTCACTAATTAATAAAATTTCTTCATGAAATTTCTCACAATCATGCTAACACCTCATAAGCCTCATAAAATTCATTAAAGACGATATTTCTACTTCAAATTTTTGGTCTCGCACCACTATTCTGACTAGGCCCTAAATCGGGTTATTACAACACGGCCTAAGGACACTGGCGTGTGCCTTGGACGTGTGACCTTATTTGGTTGATGATGTCATAAACAGAATGTCCCCTATTTTGGACATGGCCTGGAACACAGACGTGTGTGACCACACAGCCTACCCACACAAGCATGTGACTCCCCAAAGCATGAAAATTTCCTAAGTGTTGTACAAGTTTCATAAGTTCTCGATTTAGTCCTGAGCCACTCCCAATGTATGTTTTGGGCCTTGTAAGCCCGTATAAGGGATGGTATGCATGTGTATGAATGGTTAAAAAGGTCAGGAATCATCACACTATCACAATGTATTATGGCATGTATAGCTAGACTCGTACATTCGCTACGTTAGTCCGAGAATAGACTAAATCGTAGCTCTGCTACCACTAAATGTAACACCCCTTACTCGTGTCTGACACCGAGACAGGATACAAGGCATTACCGGACTTAAAAATAACCAATCATACAAAAATGGGCCATAAAATTTAGTTCAATTTAAAACCATTCATACACATGCATATCATCCCTTATACGGGCCCCATACACTAGGAGTGGTTCGGGACTAAATCGAGAACTTATGAAACTTGTACAACACTTAGGAAATTTTCATGCTTTGGGGAGTCACACGCCCGTGTGGGTAGGCCGTGTGGTCACACACATCCGTGTGACTCTAAGACACGCCCATGTTCCAAGCCGTGTCTGAAATAGGGGACATTCTGTTTATGACATCATCAACCAAATAAGGTCACACGGTCAAGGCACGAGCCCGTGTCCTTAGGCCGTGTGGCGAATTAAATTCTAAAAATCAGGTGCAGACTTCACACGGCCTGGGCACATGCCCGTATCCTATGGTTGTGTCTCTCACACGTCCGAGACACATGGCCATGTCTCTGCTCGTGTGTTAACTACTGGGCATTCTGTTTTGCATTAATTAGGGTGCAGGGGACACACGACCGGACCACATGCCCATGGGGCAAGCCGTGTGTCACACACAGTCTAAACACATGCCTGTGTGTCTACCTGTGTGAACAAAACTAAGGCTATTTACCAAACCTTTTTTCCACCCTTACATGCACCGACCTACACAACATCGAACCACACCAATCCAAACATGTTCACATAACCAAATCAGCCACAACCAAGCCATCCACATATCAATTTCATGCTATTTTATAGCACATACAACATATCATACTTAACCAATATTAGCCATTTTCAATGGCCATATACAAAATGAATCATAATATCCTTATAAGGCAACATGCTTGGCCAAATTAATATGACACGTAAGCAAAAAGACCAAGTCCCTTATACATGCCATACTCAAAATACTTGAATTCACTATACCCCCAAAAGATTAATTTTATAGTGTGGATCGAGCTCCGACGTCCTTCGGTCCCCTGGTTAGCTTGGCGATACTACAAGAAAATGGAAAAGAAAGGGGAGTAAGTATGAAGCTTAGTAAGTTTGCATGTAAATAACTAACAACATTAACCATGCATTGTTATACACATAACATAATATAATTTATCACAATGTTATCAAGTATCATAGATACATTTTAAATCATATCATTTTCATAGTGTAAAAAAACTCATGAGCATTGATTCAATCATACTTCTTACTGAGGTCTCATTGATTCATAGTCTCAATATGTAAGAGCTTTGTGTACATACTTGTACCCTTTCAACATGATCATACCTTGTCATTTCCTTGACATAATCTTTGGATTACCCGTTGAACCACTTGGAATACTAAAGGATACCCAGGAAATCTCATACACATAGTAAGATGTCAATGCCATATCCCAGATATGGTCTTACATGGGATCACAAATCGAAGCTGATAACCTAGCTACGGTCTTACACGATGTCTCATATCGATGCCATATCCCAGACATGGTCTTACACGAAATCACATATCGATGCCAATGCCATATACCAGATATGGTCTTACATGGGATCACTCATAACCCAAATGTCATGACATTTGTATCTTAATTATTCCTAAGGTTCAACTGGGATTTTCGAGGTACCAAATCTTCATCGGATCGTCATTGAGTCATCATTAACCAAATCCATAGAGACAAAGATACATTTCATGCAATATCAAAGCATTAAATAGATAATAACATAACGTTGAATTATTTACACACGAACTTACCTCGATACAAAAATATGGACAATTAATTTGATTTAGTCCAAAATCTTGTTCTTTCCCCGGTCAGGTTCGGACTCCGTTTTTCTTAATCTATAATAGCAAAATTTAGCTCATTTAATTATCACATTGTTCAAATTAGTTCAAAAATCATACTTATGCAAAATTATAGTTTCGCCCTAAACTTTCACTTATTTACAAATTAGTCCCTAGGTTCGTAAAACGAAATTTATGCAATTTCATCCCTATACAAGCCTAACCAAACTTGGTATAAACCTATAGCAGCTCATACATTTCACAATTTCATACATTTAACTAATAAATTTCACATTTCTCAATTTAGCCTTTATTTGACAATTTCATCAAAAATCCTTTAACAAAAATTGTTTAATACCCAACAAGGTTTCATTTTTGTTCCATTAAACTTCACAAATAACTATCATGCTATCATGGATGTAACACCCCAAACCCGGACAAGACACCACGTCCGAATCTGGTATGTTACGGGGAACATGTTTTTGGAGAAGTTAAATTTTCCGTTAAAAGCCGAGAGAAAACACAGTGTATTTTGGAAGACAAATTAAGTAGACTTGTTTGAAATCAGATGATGTATTTGAAACCCAGAGATTTTGAAAACTTAACCAGAATGTGTGGTTAAAACGAGTGTAAACCATTTAAAACCTTACTAGTTTCTTAGTGTTACTTCAAACATTTTTGAACTTAGGAGAAATACGAGTTCAATTTGGAAATCATTTGATTTTGTCTAGTATAAAGACTTAGCGTGATACCCGATGGTATAGTTTAAAAACACTTTGCGTTATAATTTGAAATCATTATCTTTCCAAGTTTTAGTAAACTTCATACCAACTTATTTTGTTAAAGCATATTAAAATCAAACTTAAACATAATATCAAAAGGCATAATTTAAAGGCTTTTTACAAATCCGAAATAAAACCCAAATGAGAGTAAATAATCAAAGTACCCAAATTCAATAGTCCAAGCAACACTTTTATTATAGCATGGCATGTGCACCCCGAGTCCATCCCGGCTCCAAGTCCGCGTCTACGAGTCACCTGAAATGTCAAAGGAGAGGGTGAGTCGAGTGACTCAGTGTGTAAATCCCGCTCCCGAAAACAACAAGCTAACACACATCATACATAGCAACATAATTAATGCAACCCGGTCCTAACCATCCATATCGCCTTTTCTACCCCGCGTGGTACCAAACCACTGGTGGTGCCAAACCACTGGTGACATATAGTCACAATGTGTTTCCAAAACACTGGTGTCCCAAAGACACAATATCCGTCAATGTGGTACCAAACCACACGGTGTCCCAAAGACACAATTGTGCTACCAAAGCACCGTGACCAAAGTCACAAATCCAATGATGATGGGGCCAACCCATCGTGTGATACCAAATCACTAGCAGCCGATCCCATATCTCAAGTGGGGCCAACCCACGGTGGTCAAACCACAGGGACGAGTCGCAATGAGGTGCCAAACCTCTGGTGTCCCAAAGACACAATGTGCTACCAAAGCACCGGTGACCGTAGTCACGACCGCGGTGATGGGGCCAACCCATCGTGTGTTACCAAAACACCGCGTCAATCCCGTATAATCATCTGTGGGGCCAACCCACTGTGGTGCCGAGCCATCGGGACGAGACGCGAGGTACCAAACCTCCGGAGTGCCAAACCTCCGGTGACCCAAAGTCACAAAGTGTGCTACCAAAGCACCGGTGCTCGCTCATCACAAAATATCACCGCTCCTCTCTCTCATATCACCCATACATGATATAGTGACTCATGTGCAATATGCAAATCATGTAACTCATGCAACCATGTCCAACATAGCATCTCATAGCATATACATATAGTATAAATCATCATACCCAAAGTATCCATATTAGAACTTGTAATGAAATAGACTTACCCGGATCCGTACACATACCCCATTTGGGTATCCAACTATCCATCATACTGTTATGATTTTTAACAGGCAAACAGGTTTATTAATAACATTACTAAGTATTAGTGTGTTAGTTTACACACCTGGTAAATACGAGTCTAAAATCCAACGAAACGGTCTAAGTCCCTCGATTACTAGATCCTACAATCGGCCAAACATTAGGGGTTAGGCATCTATGATAATCGGCCAACACCACTCAATCAAAGGGTTTAATATCGAACCCTTACCTTCACTTGGTTTGGTTTCCTACCAAACCCGAACCACAGTGGTTCCTCTACCCACAATCGGTCAACAGAAAAATGCCTCCTCTTGCTTGATTCCGCAATCCAAAGACCCTATAACAAAGAGATTAATACCCTTTCAAGATGACCAACTTCGGCCCTTAACCAAATCATAACCAATAGAGGACACAAAAGGGAAAAATGGCCATTCGGCCAGCCTCTTACCTTGTTCAAAGATTGAACAACCAACCAAGATCCACCCTTCACTGATATTCGGCCAAAAGAGCTACAAGGGAGAGGAGAGATTCGGCCCTGACCAAGAAAGAAACGCAAGAAAGATGAGGAGAAGGATTGATATTCGGCCAAAGTGCCAACACAAACTAGAAGGAAATTTCGGCAATCACCAAGGGAGGGTTCGGCTAGTACCTTAAAATGAAGAAAAGGAAGATGTGTCCAAGGAGAGAATCGGCCAAGGTCTTTACAAGAGAAGAAAATGGGAAAAGAGATAGGTGCTTTTCGGTTTGAGAAGAAATGAAATGAAGAGGGTGTTTAAGGAATAGAGTTTCGGCTACAATGCTTAGGAGAAGAAAATAAAGGTTGGAGAAACAAAATGGTTGTAGTTTCGGCACAAAAGAAATAAGGAGAACAAATAGGTAATTCGGCTGTCAAGAAATGCTAGGAAGGGCAAGCCAATTCGGCAATAAGCATATGAACTTTCGGTTACACAAAAAAAAAGAAGAGAGAATAAAAATGCAAAAGAGGTTTGGGTTGGCTATTGACAAAAGAGAGGATTCGGTTTAACCCCAAATGGCCGAAAATGCACCAAATACCAAAGAGCATTTCGGCACCACCCTTTTGCCATACTCCAAGCCGTCCACTCTCTCCTCCAACCTCCCCAAAAATTCGGCCATAACCCTCCAAAGACTCTCCACCACTCATTCAAAATTGGTTGAACAAGTCAACCTCCTAAAATTCCTCTCCACCCACCATTCGAATGTGGAGACCAAGTCAATGGCGAGTTTGAACGCCTACAAACTCCTCCCTCCATGCCGTCAAAATGAGTGCCAAAAGTGGCCACTCCATGGCTCGAACACAAGGCCACCCTCCCTTGTAGATGACGCCACACTCAGCTCCAAGTGGCACATACTTTGCCACTTAGCTAGCCTCACCATTTGGGCACTAAAACTCCAATTTATTTTCTTAAACCCCAACTCTGTCAGCTCCCCTGACTTAACACCCAAAAAAACCAAAATTTTCCCATACACTCAGGCACACTCCTAGGCTACAATTAAGCCCCGATACAACACAAACAACAACGCAGCATACCAAACACATGCAAAACATGCAACAACAAAATAGCCCCTAACCCGGGATATTACAGTTCTACCCCCCTTAAGAATAATTTCGGCCTCGAAATTACCTGGTCAAAAGAGTTGCGGGTATTGCTGTTTCATCGTATCCTCGGGTTCCCACGTAGCTTCTTCCACGCCATGGTTCCGCCAAAGAACCTTAACCAAAGGCACGGACTTCCTACGCAGAACCTTCACATCCCGATCAAGAATCTGCACAGGTTCCTCTTCCATAGTCAAATCTGGATTTACCTCGATCTCCTCCACTGCTACTACATGTGATGGATCTGAACGATACCTCCGAAGCATCGAAACGTGAAAAACGTCGTGAATCTGACTAAGCTCTGCTGGCAACTCAAGCTGATACGCCACTGGTCCAACTCGTCTCAATACCGTATATGGCCCAATAAACCTCGGACTTAGCTTGCCTTTTCTGCCAAACCTCAGCACCTTCTTCCAAGGCGAGACCTTTAAGAAGACACGATCTCCTACCGCGAACTCTATATCCCTTCGCTTAAGATCGGCATAAGACTTTTGCCGATCCGAAGCTTCCTTCAAACGAGACTGAATCAACCTAACCTTGTCCTCGGTCTCAGCAACCAACTCGGGTCCCAACAACTGACGTTCACCTAACTCTGTCCAACAAGTAGGTGAGCGACACTTCCTACCATACAGCGCCTCATATGGTGCCATTTTGATGCTTGCTTGGTAGCTGTTGTTATAGGCGAATTCGGCTAACGGCAGAAACTCTTCCCAATCGCCTCAAGTCCGAAACACAACCTCTCAAATGTGTCTTCCAAGATCTGAATAACCCTTTCGATTGACCGTCCGATCATGGGGTGAAAAGCCGTCTTTGAAATCCAAACGCGCACTGCCGCAGCCGATGCAACGCTCTCGAACCTTGACGTAAACTCGGGATCCTATCCGAGATTATCGGAAATCGTACACCGTGTAGCCTTACTATCTCGACACATAAAGCTTCGCCAATCTCTCAAGTGAATAGTCCACTCTCACCGGAATAAAATGGGCCGACTTAGTCGAGACGGTCCACAATAACTAAATCGAATCTTTCTTGCTTGGCGTAAGCGGTAAACCACCGACGAAATCCATAGTTATCCTTTCCCATTTCCATCGAGGATTTTCACAGTGAAGCAAACCCGACGTGATATCGATGTTCAGACCTTGACTGGCGACAAGTTAGACACTTCCCAACATACTCACTACCTCTTTCTTCAAGCCAAGCCACCAAAATCGCTCTTTAAGATCCCTATACATTTTACTACCCCGGGATGCATAGCATAAGGATCGCTATGTGCGTCTGAAGAATCCTCTGCCTCACTCAACATCTTTAGGCATACAAGCCTTACCTTGAAAACACGTAACCTCATATCTAGACAAGTCAGTAACCCTCCAAACCACCATTCTCACTTTTCGTAACCTTCAGCGCTTTCGTAACCTCATCCTCCAATCGTTTTTCTTTGATCCAACTCAACCCAAGTAGGCTTAACTCGCAGACTCTGCGCGAGATACTCCGTCGTCCATACAAACTTAAATGGGCAAACATCGCTCTTAAATCCGAAACAACCCTACGGCTCAATGCGTGCGCCACCACGTTCGCCTTGCCCGATGATATTCAATCGAGCGATCGTAGTCTTTGAGCAACTCAACCCATCTACGCCGCCTCAAATTCGGATCCTTCGAGTCAATAGGTACTTCGACTCTTATGATCCGTGTAGGCGATTGACTTCTCCCCGTATAAGTAATTCCTCCAGATTTTTAGGCGAAGACTACAAACCGCCACTCTAAATCGTCGCGTCGGATAGTTGACCTCGTGTGGCCTCAAATGCCGAGAAGCGTAAGCCACCACCTTACCCTCCCGCATCAAAGACACAACCCAATCCGTATGTGATGCGTCGCGATGCCGTGAATTCCTTCCACCTCAAAGTTGAATTAAAACAGAGCCTCGCTTAAGATCTTCTTCAACTTATCAAAACTCTCCTGCTGTTTCTCAGTCCAAACGAACGGAACTCCCTTCCTTAACAGCTTAGTCATCGGTGCTGCAATTAACGAGAAACCCTCAACAAATCTTCGGTAGTATCCTGCCAAACCCAGGAAACTCCGAATCTCAGCCACTGACTTAGGAGGCTTCCAATCCAAAACCGCCTCAACCTTCCGAGGATCTACTCTAATTCCCCCAGCTGATACTACATGACCCAAAAACGTCACTTCACTAAGCCAGAACTCGCACTTACTGAACTTAGCATAGAGTTGCTTCTCCCTCAAAATTTGCAACACCACTCTCAAGTGTGCATCATGCTCTTCTTCCGACCTTGAGTAAACCAAGATGTCGTCAATAAAAAACCCGACGAAAACGGTCCAGATCTCTGCTTTGAAACACCTATTCATCATATCCATAAAAGCTACTGGGAGCGTTAGTCAACCCGAACGGCATTACGAGGAATTCGTAGTGCCCGTCATCGAGTCCAAACGCTTGTCTTATGGATATCCGCTTCCTTAACTTTCAACCGATGGTACCCGGACCTCAAATCGATCTTGAAAACACCGATGCACCTTTTCACCGATCAAACAAGTCATCTATCCGTGGTAACGGATACTTGTTTTTAATCGTCGACTTATTCGGTTGGCGATGAGTCGATACACATCCGCATCGCGTGCCGTCCTTCTTCTTGACGAATAACACCGCGCTCCCCACGGTGAAACACTTGGCCTAATGAAGCCTCGATCCAACGACTCACGAATCGAGCCTTAAGCTCCACCAATTCCTTTGGTGCCATCCTATATGGAGCAATAGACACCGCGCGCAGATCCACAGTAGCAGATCTATCCCAAACTCTACCTCACGATCCGGTGGCAAACCCTAAGCTCCTCCGAAACACATCCACAAATTCCTTAACAAGATGCAGAACCTTCTCAACAAAGATTCTTTAGCCTCTAAGGCATACACATGAACCACATACGCTTCACGACCCTTCCCGACCATCTTTACACCTTTTAATGCCGACACCACATTGGATAAGTAATCTCTCCTATTACCTATCATAATCACTTCATCTCCCTTATCCGTCGATAGAACCATGCGCTTAGCACGCAATCCACCTTGGCCTGGGTACTTAACCAACGATCCATTCCAAGAATCGATCGAACTCCCAAACGGCGGTTCCATCGGATCGGCGAAGAAAAATGACCCTTGAGTTCTAGGGTACATCCTTATCTGACTTATCTACCACTACTGAGTGACCTGAGAGGCTAAAATGCGATCATTTGTCTAGAAGCGGTTTACGAGTCTAAGTCCATGGTCTCAACTATACTACTAGCAACATACGAATCGTGGAACCCAAGTCAATTAAAGCGATAGGGAGAACCAAAAATCAAAAACGTCTGGTGATTACGCCTGCGTGCGTCGCCCTCCTCGCGGCGCCTAGTCTGCATACACCGACCAGTATGCGTGCCTCGTAACTACCCGCGCCTCGCGGTGCTCCACGACCTCGACCAAATCCATTACCACCTCTCGCCATTACCACGGCCCCTCTGTGGTGGCGGTCCATTACCTCTGAATCGACACGGCCGACTCTCGGGCCCGAATCAACGGCCATCCTACGCGGACGGTCCCTAATGCGATGATCCGAGAGAACCACACTCGAAGCAACCTTTTCCACCACCCAACAACCACCCCAATGAGATTTCCCACATCGATTACATCACTGCGGCGGTCCACGCCTAGCGAAAACAAACCTAGCGGGACGATTACGCCCACTCGGTCTAGCCCTCTTCGCGGGTTGTCGGGCGATCCGAAGACCCAAAGCTCCTCTTAAGCCTACTTACCCATGCTCTGTTCTTATCGACTCTTTAACACCCTCGGCTACCTTAGCCTTCTCGACTAAGAAAAAACTCTCGCGCTCTGCGTGGAGCAATCGGCACCTCAACTCGTCTCTCGCACCATCCTCGAAAGCGAACACACCTCTCATGCTCGGTGGCTACAATGCCCCCGGCATACCTACTCGATTTCGGAACTCACCAGACTCATCAACCGATTTACTCCTGAACAAGCCTCGAAATGCCTTTGCGGGAGTCGATGTAACTAGTCCCGATGTATTTCTTTTGATATGCAATCAAATAATCCCATGTCGAGATCCTCACCGCCACACTCGTCGAACCGTGAGCCACCACCGATATGACTCATCCCGAAGAAGCGTCGATGCCCTTTAGCTTTTCTTCACCGTCAAGTCCAGATCGTCCATGATCCGCTCGGTTGCCTCCACCAATATTCAGCGAGTTGCTAGGAGCAACACCCGATACACACTCGGAAAAATTCGGCCCCATTAGCCCGAGTCGCTCGAGAATGATTTCCTAACTCCTGCACCACCTCCTACACTGCACTACTCTTTCCAACACCCGGCAGAGATCGCTGTGACATCGCATCATCTCGATCGATCTTGGAACTCACCACCTCCACCGGTGCGCGAATCCCAGATCTCATTTTCTCGACCCTTGACCGATCCTACGGGTTCGGAACTCATCATTCTACCTCGACCTCGACCACGAGTATTACGGCCACGTCCACCTCGAGTACTCATGACTAAACGATCTACGTCTCTGATTAAGAAGATTTTTATGCATTAGTATCGTTCCACTTTCTTAACCGCGAAGAAATTTTATGAATGGAGTTTAATCAGGGGTTCTTTCGAGCAACCAAGGTTTCAGTCTTCTATCCTATTCACCCAAAAGAGGTCATACATCCATTCCTTAACCCTTTCCATACCTATTCACTCTTTGGACATTGCTGCCCATTCTAGCCCAAGGGTATTTTCGTCATTTTCCCTACAGGGTATTTTCGTAATAAAAGATATTTTAAAACCTTCTTAAAACCGGTCACTTTGGAATTCCAAAAGTTTGAGAGTGTTCTTTGAAAATTTTGTAAAATACTTCGTTTTGGAAACCAGGGGTATTTTAGTAATTTTCACAGACTGAGGGCGTTTTCGTAAATTTTCCAAAATCAAAATTTTCGATTGATATTTTGTAAAACAGAGTGTTTGAATTTCGTAACATCATTGAAATTTTGGGCAAAATCTTTGGGTTGCTATTTATAAACCGAGAGCATTTTAGTAAATTTACCCCTAAGGGCATTTTTGTAATTTTCACAAATCGAGAAATTCGTTGTAAAAGTGACATTCTCAGTTTTGAAAGAGTTTATTGCAAAAAGTTTGAAAACATTAGGGTTGTTGTTGTATTTTCGAAAACATGGCTAATTCCCTTTTCGGGTTTTAGTCGTTAGGTTAAGTCTATGACCGAGCCTTCTTGGTCAGGGTGAACTCGAGCTACGCACCAGGTGGAATACCTGCGAAGAGGAGGTGAGTCACGAGGACTGCTTAAATACCAAGCTCTTCCTGATCCTCTCTGTAGACATGCGTCTGAGTTACCACACCCTAGCCCCGTGGCTGAGTCATAAATTGGTTTAGTGCTTTAAGTCTTATGCTTTAGTTCAAGTGTTTGAGTGATCTAATCCTAGGGTTCAAGCCCTATAAATCTAACTACGCTCCATATCGCCTACCCTTCTACAAATAGTAATTCACAGAAGAATTAGAACTACTTACCTGGGCGAACTGGTGCCGGAGACTCGGTGCCATGCCTTGTAAACCATGCATTCAACCCCAAAACACTTAAAACGAACTTTTGAAAATGATTTGGGCCTCAGGCCCACAGCCGAGCTTTTGAACTTGGCTCTGATACCACAATTGTAACACCCCAAACCCGGACAAGACACCACGTCCGAATCTGGTATGTTACGGGGAACATGTTTTTGGAGAAGTTAAATTTTCCGTTAAAAGCCGAGAGAAAACACAGTGTATTTTGGAAGACAAATTAAGTAGACTTGTTTGAAATCAGATGATGTATTTGAAACCCGGAGATTTTGAAAACTTAACCAGAATGTGTGGTTAAAACGAGTGTAAACCATTTAAAACCTTACTAGTTTCTTAGTGTTACTTCAAACATTTTTGAACTTAGGAGAAATACGAGTTCAATTTGGAAATCATTTGATTTTGTCTAGTATAAAGACTTAGCGTGATACCCGATGGTATAGTTTAAAAACACTTTGCGTTATAATTTGAAATCATTATCTTTCCAAGTTTTAGTAAACTTCATACCAACTTATTTTGTTAAAGCATATTAAAATCAAACTTAAACATAATATCAAAAGGCATAATTTAAAGGCTTTTTACAAATCAGAAATAAAACCCAAATGAGAGTAAATAATCAAAGTACCCAAATTCAATAGTCCAAGCAACACTTTTATTATAGCATGGCATGTGCACCCGAGTCCATCCTTACTCCAAGTCCGCGTCTCACGAGTCACCCGAAATGTCAAAGGAGAGGGTGAGTCGAGTGACTCGATGTGTAAATCCCGCTCCCGAAAACAACAAGCTAACACACATCATACATAGCAACATAATTAATGCAACCCGGGTCCTAACCATCCATATCGCCTTTTCTACCTCAAGCGTGGTACCAAACCACCAGGTGGTGCCAAACCACTTTGTGACATATAGTCACAATGTGTTTCCAAAACACTTTGTGTCCCAAAGACACAATATCCGTCAATGTGGTACCAAACCACCGGTGTCCCAAAGACACAATTGTGCTACCAAAGCACCGTGACCGAAGTCACAAATCCAATGATGATGGGGCCAACCCATCGTGTGATACCAAATCACTAGCAGCCCGATCCCATATCTCAAGTGGGGCCAACCCACGGTGGTCAAACCACGGGGGACGAGTCGCAATGAGGTGCCAAACCTCTCGGTGTCCCAAAGACACAATGTGCTACCAAAGCACCGTGACCGTGATCACGAATGCGGTGATGGGGCCAACCCATCGTGTGTTACCAAAACATCGGCGTCAATCCCGTATAATCATCTGTGGGGCCAACCCAATCGTGGTGCTGAGCCACCACGAGACGACGAGGTAGGTACCAAACCTCTGGAGGTGCCAAACCTCTGGTGACCCAAAGTCACAAAGTGTGCTACCAAAGCACTGGTGCTCGTCATCACAAAATATCACTGCTCCCTCCTCTCATATCACCCATACATGATATAGTGACTCATGTGCAATATGCAAATCATGTAACTCATGCAACCATGTCCAACATAGCATCTCATAGCATATACATATAGTATAAATCATCATACCCAAAGTATCCATATTAGAACTTGTAATGAAATAGACTTACCCGGATCCGTACACATACCCCATTTGGGTATCCAACTATCCATCATACTGTTATGATTTTTAACAGGCAAACAGGTTTATTAATAACATTACTAAGTATTAGTGTGTTAGTTTACACACCTGGTAAATACGAGTCTAAAATCCAACGAAACGGTCTAAGTCCCTCGATTACTAGATCCTACAATCGGCCAAACATTAGGGGTTAGGCATCTATGATAATCGGCCAACACCACTCAATCAAAGGGTTTAATATCGAACCCTTACCTTCACTTGGTTTGGTTTCCTACCAAACCCGAACCACAGTGGTTCCTCTACCCACAATCGGTCAACAGAAAAATGCCTCCTCTTGCTTGATTTCGCAATCCAAAGACCCTATAACAAAGAGATTAATACCCTTCCAAGATGACCAACTTCGGCCCTTAACCAAATCATAACCAATAGAGGACACAAAAGGGAAAAATGGCCATTCGGCCAGCCTCTTTACCTTGTTCAAAGATTGAACAACCAACCAAGATCCACCCTTCACCGATATTCGGCCAAAAGAGCTACAAGGGAGAGGAGAGATTCGGCCCTGACCAAGAAAGAAACGCAAGAAAGATGAGGAGAAGGATTGATATTCGGCCAAAGTGCCAACACAAACTAGAAGGAAATTTCGGCAATCACCAAGGGAGGGTTCGGCTAGTACCTTAAAATGAAGAAAAGGAAGATGTGTCCAAGGAGAGAATCGGCCAAGGTCTTTACAAGAGAAGAAAATGGGAAAAGAGATAGGTGCTTTTCGGTTTGAGAAGAAATGAAATGAAGAGGGTGTTTAAGGAATAGAGTTTCGGCTACAATGCTTAGGAGAAGAAAATAAAGGTTGGAGAAACAAAATGGTTGTAGTTTCGGCACAAAAGAAATGAGGAGAACAAATAGGTAATTCGGCTGTCAAGAAATGCTAGGAAGGGCAAGCCAATTCGGCAATAAGCATATGAACTTTCGGTTACACAAAAAAAAGAAGAGAGAATAAAAATGCAAAAGAGGTTTGGGTTGGCTATTGACAAAAGAGAGGATTCGGTTTAACCCCAAATGGCCGAAAATGCACCAAATACCAAAGAGCATTTCGGCACCACCCTTTTGCCATACTCCAAGCCGTCCACTCTCTCCTCCAACCTCCCCAAAAATTCGGCCATAACCCTCCAAAGACTCTCCACCACTCATTCAAAATTGGTTGAACAAGTCAACCTCCTAAAATTCCTCTCCACCCACCATTCGAATGTGGAGACCAAGTCAATGGCAGAGTTTGAACTGCCTACAAACTCCTCCCTCCATGCCGTCAAAATGAGTGCCAAAAAGTGGCCACTCCGCAGCTCGAACACAAGGCCACCCTCCCCTTGTAGATGACGCCACACTCAGCTCCAAGTGGCACATACTTTGCCACTTAGCTAGCCTCACCATTTGGGCACTAAAACTCCAATTTATTTTCTTAAACCCCAACTCTGTCAGCTCCCCTGACTTAACACCCAAAAAAACCAAAATTTTCCCATACACTCAGGCACACTCCTAGGCTACAATTAAGCCCCGATACAACACAAACAACAACGCAGCATACCAAACACATGCAAAACATGCAACAACAAAATAGCCCCTAACCCGGGATATTACAATGGAAAAACCTATCTTTTCAATCATATTGCAAATTGATCCCCTATTTAGCTAGCTTAAGCTTCAAGGGTTCCAAAAACATCAAAATCAACAAAAACTAACACCAAAATGACTTACATGTAGAGGGTTTATTTTGCTAAAAATTTCAAGCTCCCATGGAGGTTTTCTTCTTTAATTTTTGGTGGAGAGAAAAAAATGAAGGAGAAGGATGGCCAATTGTTTTATTTTATTAATTTAGCTTTTGTCATCAAAATACCAACCCTTACCAACTTTGAGTTTTCATGTCTACACTCCATGTACATCCACTCATAAATATAATGGCCTAATTACTCTTTAAGGACCTCAACTTTTAAGTTCTATAGCTATTTAACACAGTTAACTAATGGAACACAACTTTAGCATTTTACGCAATTTAGTCCTTTTTCACAAATTAAGCATTCAAACGATAAAATTTCTTAACAAAATATTTACATAGTCATATTATCATGTTGTATACCTCAAAAGAATATTAAAATAAATTTTATGACTTTATATTTGTGGTCCTAAAACCACTATTTCGACCAGGCCCAAAATTAAGATGTTACAGACTTAGTGCAGTGTTTGAGGGAGAATTTAGATATTTTTTCATTGTCAACAGAAGACATGCCTGGTGTGGATCCATAGGTGATTATGCATCGGGTAAACGTGTCTCCTGAAGTCAATCCAGTTAAGCAAAAAATGAGAAGGTTCGCTCCATAAGTTGTGGAGGCCATCAAGTAGAAGGTTGGGAAATTACTTTTAGTGGGATTTATTTGAGAAGTGGCGTACCATAACTGGGTATCAAATTTTTTCGTGGTAAAAAAAAGTCTAATGGAAAATGGAGTATGTGCATTGATTTTACCAGTCTCAACAAGGCATGCCTAAATGATAGTTTTCATTTGCCATCAATTGATTGATTAGTAGATGCTTTAGCAGGCCACAAGTTCATAAATTTCATGGATGCATTCTCAGGGTATAATTATACTTCTATAGATCAAGAGGACCAGGACAAGACTGCTTTTGTCACAAATGAGGGCTTATTCTACTACCGAGTTATGCCTTTTGGGTTGAAGAATGCAGGAGCAACATATCAGCAACTAGTTAATAAGATTTTAAAGAGCAAATTGGTCACAGTATTGAGGTATATGCAAATGATATGCTAGTGAAGAGTACTACTTTGAGGGGGCACATTGAGGATTTTTCTGAAGCCTTCACTATTTTCTAAGCCTATAACATGAAGTTGAATCTAGAGAAATGTACTTTTGGAGTAAAAGCAAGCTAATTTTGGGGCTTCATGATTTCAAAAAGAGGTATAGAGGTGAAGCTTCAAAAGATTCGAGCTATTCTAGATATGCCTCCCCGGAAGACTATCAATGACATTTAGCATCTAACAAGGACGGTAGTCGCATTGAACAGGTTCTTGTCTAAAATGACAGATAAGTGTTTACATTTTTTTAAGGCATTGTGGACTTCCTTTAGTTGGACAGAGGAATGTCAGGTTACTTTTGAATAGATTAAGTTGTACTTAACATCTCCACCACTTTTGATATCGTCACAAGTGGGGGAGACTCTTTCTTTTTATTTGGCAATGTTGAAGAAACAGTTGTAGCAGTCTTGATCAGGACAAAAGCGGTTTGCCAATTTCCCATATACTATATTAGCAAAGTATTGCAAAATAGAGAAAGAGATATTCAAATATGGAGAAGCTCATTTTTTTTGTTAGTGGTAGCTTGCAAGTTATGACCATATTTTCAAGCCCACCCTAGGATAGCCATGAAAAACCAACTCATCAAGGATTATTCTAGATTAGATACTTCAGAAGAATGACCAAGTGGGAATCAAGCTAGTAGAATTTGGAATAGAGTATGCCCTGAGAAAAGTAGCCAAAGCTCAGATCTTAGCTGACTTTATGGTGGAATGTTCTTTTGATAGATTGCTAGACCCTACAGGTAACTCTTTAATTCGAAACACTACTACTCACATAGGTGATATAATAATATGTCACATTGGTTATTGAAATGTTATTTGACAAGTATTCAATTTGCCTCATGATATTCCATTACAAATATACATTTGGTTCTAAAAAAATTTTCTATTGATTATACAAGATGTAGTAGTTAGCTCAACATAGGGATAAACTAGCCCAATTGCAAAGTCAAAATGCTAGACAATATATGTAGATGTCTCAACAGCAAAGATGAGATCAGGATTGGGTGTTCTCATTATAGACCCTGATGAGAATGAATGGTAATACAGACTCTCCTTTGGCTTCCGAGCATCCAACAATGCTTCGAAGCACGAAGCACTAATTTTTGGGTTACAACTAGCTCGATAACTGGGGCCGATGGAATTGATAATATACATTGATTCTCAACTGGTAGCAAAGTAAATGAACGAAAAGTATGAGGTAAAAAAAACTTATTTTGAAGAAGTACCATGCTATAGCTACTCAGCTACTCACTCAATTCGATAAACTAGTAGTCTGATTGTTATCCAGGACAGAGAACACTAAAGTTGACACTTTATCTAAGTTAGTTTCCTCTATAACTATTGAGCAGAGAGGGAAGATTCTGTTAAAGCATAGAGCCACTCCAAGTTGTGACAGTCAGCAAATGCTTGATCTAAATCAAAAACAAACATGGATGACCCCCGTAATCCAAGCCTTACAAGGGGAAAATCAGTAGTTGAACAAAAAAGAGTTACCCCAAGTACAACATAAAGCCGCAATAGATGTTGTCATTATTTACATTTAATGTATCCTTATACCTACAAGTAACTTAACTTTCATTCAACTAAAATTGTTTGATATATCACTTTTAAATATATCATGTTAGAGGGTGTACTTTATAAAAAGGGTTACTTCCAGCCACTTTTGAGATGTCTCACTCCCGCTGAAGCTGAGTATGTCATAAGAGAGATACATGAGAGAATATGTGGCAATCATATGAGGGGAAGATTGTTAGCACAGAATATAACAGCCCAATTTTTGATAAATTCAGAACAGTGGTTTTGGGACCACAGATCCGAGCCCGAAAAGAAAATTTATTTTAATACTATTTTATGATCTACAGTATAATAATATTGTGTGAAAATTTCGTAAAGAAATTTTATCGATTACATATTTAATTTAATAAAGGACTAAATTGCTTAAAGTGCAAAAGTTCTAATAGCTAAAGGGATTAAATAGCTATAGAACTTTAAATTGGAGGTCCTTATATGGTAATTAAACCATTATTGAAAAGTTAGACATTTTTGGATGATTCATCCATGGAAAATTAGAAAAAGGCTAAGCACTAAATTGGAAAGTGATAAAATTAAAAGATGATAAAAATTAAATAGAAATAAAAATCATTTCATATCATCTTTTTCCCCAAATATTCCATGGAAACCCTAGGAAAGAGAAAGCAAGCTTTCTTGGCCAAATTAGGTAAGTATTCAAGCCCCGTTTTTAATAATTTTTATATTTTTAAAACCGAGATAGTCTAATCTATCTATTTGGGGGATTAATTTGAAAAGCTATCAAAGTATAGAAATTATGTCATGGATGAATATGCTGAAATTTTGAAATTTATGGTAGAATATGAAAGGTTGATGATAGATAAACAACTTTTACAAAGTGAATTTATGATGAAAACATTAAATTGAAGAAAATTTCTGAATTTTACAGAATAAATGTGCTGTAAACTTTATATTGAAATTTTGGTTGGGCTTGGAATAAGAAGTAAATTGTATGAATTTCATTTTCCGAGCCTAGGGACGAAATCGTCATTAATTAAAAGTTTAAGGTCAAAATGGTAAATTTGCCTAAGATGTAAATTGGAATGAATTGAGTTTAAATTGTATTAAATTGTTGCCAAATTTACTCGTATAGATCCAAATAGACCAAATTCAGAGCTAGAACGAGGGAAAGTGGAAAATGTCAGATTATTAGATTTTACGTCAACGAACATTTGTAGAGGTAAGTACGTGTAACTAAATTATGTATATTTATATGCTTGAATTAAATGTTGTGTATTTGAATTATATAAATATCATATATATATGGCATTGAAAACATATCCGACAAAGCCCGATAAATGATAAATGATATTGCCCGATAAATGATAAATGATAAATGATAAAAATGTTACTTTTATGCTTGAAATGTATGTGGAATGTATTTATTTGAATTATAGGAATGCTATAAATGTATGAAATAATTACATGTTTAATAATGCCTAAAAAAATGTTAAATCCCATTTGAATATTGGAATTCAATGGATAAATGTGATTTCCCGAAATGAATGAGGTCCTGCATTTGTTGATGACGGGATTTAGCTAGGATGAGTAATCCTATTGACCTCATTACAGATAGGATTCAGCCCGGACGGGTAATCCTAATATAATCCCTCTCGAGCATATGTTACAATTAGGATTTAGCCTGAACTGGTAATCCCAATTGAGCTCTTCTGAACATATGTTACAGAAAGGATTTAGCCTGGACTGGTAATCCTAATTAAGCCCTTGTGAGCATATGTTGGTGACAGGATTTAGCCTGGTCTTGTAATCCTATTATATGATATGTGGCTCGAGAGTGTGCTTTCTGATTAAGTGTCGTAATGGGTACTCCTGAATATGAATTGACAGGTTATTGAATTGTACACCTTGAGTGTACTATCTGAATACCTATCAAAATTTTAATGATTCAACGGATAAAATACTTGACATGATATGAGAAGATATAAATAAGAAATGAATTATTACACATATCTGCCTGAAATACATAAAAATGATGATACATGATGCATAGAAATATAAGATGATGATATTTGTACATGGAATTTATTTGATGAATATGTTTATTGTAACACCCCAAACCCGGCCTAGAAGTTAGGCCCGAGTCTGGCGTGTCACATTGAAGTGTTTTCCAAAAACCATGTTTTTGGTTGAAAACCCTTCTTAATATTTAAAAACTTCTTGCCATCTACAACTTGTGTAAAGCCTCATCTTGCGTTTGTTTATTTTCAAAACGGGGTTCATTGAAAAAGGTTGTTCATTTTTAAAACGTTATTGATTTCCTTCAAAATCTCCTTCAACTGCGGAAGTTTTTTTTAAAAAAATGTTGCGGAAACGTGATAACCGAAAATAGTTGTTGTCACGTAGTGTTTTGAAAATAGTAATCATTTTGGAAAAACTGTGACTTACTTCTAATAGATATAAATTAAACTAAAACCAAACCTAAAATTTAAAATCTGAAAACTTTAAGAGGCCTTATTACAAACCATACCAAAATAAAGTACTTATGAATAACTTAATGGAAATACAGATGCAGTTGTGTGGCCATCTCTGAGTCCCTCACAGCTCCGATCCGTCTAAGGCTGGGGATTGCCTGCACAGTTAAAAAACGGGATGAGTTTACAAAAACTCAGTGTGTAATCCTCTAATATAAAAACAGTCAATCAGATAAATAGAATTCAAAAGCAATCTGGGCCTGAGCCCTATTCAGTCACAGTATACTTTTAGTGGGCCTAAGCCAATTGTAATATCGTTTGGGTCTCGGGCCATAATAGAATCGTTTGGGCCTAGCCCATATCAGTATCGAATCTCATAAAAAGAAACGCAAAAGTGTAAGAATGCACCCCACCCCAATCCAGCCAGCACACCACCCGTACCAACCAACACACCATGTGGGGATAAAATTGACCCATCCAGCCAACACACTGATGTTAGCACTGATTGCGGCACTAACCGACCAATGTTAGCACTGATTGCGGCACTAACCGATATCACAGCAGAGCTGCTAGAATATAAGCGGCTTAAAGCCGTTAGTAGGTCCACAGTCGTCTCGGGCGACCCGTGCGACCCTAACAGATCAATCACTTCCTCCAATTACAAAATCCCAATCCCATGCAGTATGTCACGTATGCAAAGCACATATATATAAATCACATGGAATACTCTAGAAAGACAAACAAATCATAGCTCAGGTCAATCAAAACATAGCATAAAACAATATTTACCCATGGGGGCAAAATAGTCATTTTACACTATAAGGGATCTTGGTAATCCTATCCTTCAAGGGTATTTCGGTAATTCTACCCTACGGGGGTATTTCGATAATTTTGCAGTAATTTTGCAAATCGGTGGTATTTCGGTAATTTTACAAATCGATGGTATTTTGGTAATTTTGCAAATTAAGGGTATTTTGGTAATTTTGCAAACCGAGGGTATTTTGGTAATTTTGCAATTCAGGAGTATTATGGTAATTTTGTAATTTAGGGGTATTTCAGTAATTTTGCAATTCATGGGTATTTCGATAATTTTGCAAACCAGAGGTATTTCGGTAATTTTACAATCCAAGGGTATTTTGGTAATTTTACTCCCTAGGGGTCTCGGTACAGTATACGACCTTTCCAAAGGCCTACTGTCATCTCGAACGACTCGGATAACTTATATGGCCAAAACAGTGTAATTGGGCCCAAGGCCCAATACTCGGCTCAAGTGGGCCCATACACTCGAGTGGCCCGTTCAGCCCAAATTCTATTGCGGCTATACGAATTTCACTGCCCAATACATTATCATTCGCTTACCATGGGTTTTACCCATGTGGGGCCTATGAGCCTATTGGGCCCACATGGCCCATTTTAGCCTGACGAGGCCCATTACGACCTAAGCCCATGAGAACGTTCGTGGCAGCCTCTACGGTCTATCGCCAATGGTTGTGGCTCGATTTGCCCCCGCACACTCGTGAGCCCTCAGATGCCGAAGTTTCGGCTTTTTGGCTTTTCGGCTTTTGCCGATTCACAATTAAGTAGGGGTGTGAATACACCCCTTCATCCATCGTTTTGACAGAAACAACACTGTGTACGATTACACACCTTTTTCGCAGCTCGTACAAGCAACCCACGAATTCCAAACCTGCATCCATCAACATTTTTCCTTTGATTAATATCAATATCTAATACTAACGTTCAATCCCAACAAGTATGGAATTGATACTCATCTTTACCCAAGAATGCTGTCCAACCCACTTATGATGCTAACCGAAGATGTCTATACCCCTATCCTGTAGAAATGTTGCATTAATCAAAAGAATCCAACACAAGAGAAAGGTCCAAGAGTTAGCAACCATAAACCGAATCATTCGGCTTTGTCAGCGAAGAGCCATCAAAAAGGGACCAAGAATCGAATAGGGACAAGGAATATTTACCAAAATTAGTCGATAGAAACGGTAGAATAAAGTAACAATCGGCCATTTGACATAGGTTGGCATCACAAGGGAAAGAGACTAATCGGCTGAGGGAATCAAGAGAGACAAGGAGTTAGGTTCGGCCAAAGGAGAAAACCAAGAGAAGAAGAAGATGAATCAGATTTGGCAGAGAGAAAGATGTGGAGAAGAAAGGTAGGCTTCAGTGAAGAATTCAGAAATTGGTAATTGGTATTGTGTTTGACAAAAATGAATGACAGATGAGAGAAAAAGAAAATAGAAGGAAGAAAGACCCGAATGGTCAAAAATGTTGCACAAGATGCCACGAAAGAAGTAAATCCTAAAATGAAAAAGAGAAAAACCCAAAATTGCAGAGAGGAATTCGGTTTCTATCCTCACACAAAGCTGCCAAAAATGCACAAATGAAACCCCCTTGGCCAAAATCCCCCTACTCAAGCTCTTCCATTCAACCAAGACTCCCTTCACATTCAAATTCCCTAAAAATCTCCACTGATTGCTCCTTGATTCACTCCACACCCCCCATTCAAACTTGATGACCAAGTCTCCAACCTCCTCTGCAGAGTTTGAATCAAACTTTACCTCTCACGCCACAGAGATGAAAAATAAAACCTCCTACTTGCATGCCATGGGATTCGAACCCCCTCCCCCATGCATGCCCAACATGCCACTTGCCACCATAACACAAGCTCACTTGTGTCTTAAAACAACACAACTTAATATATAAACCCTTTAAGCTAACATTCAGGTTTTAATTCACCAAAAACCAAATTTTTTGCTAAAGCCCAGGTTTGAACCCAGGACTTCTCCAAGACCCCAAACACTCCAATATTGCTAACCCAGTAGTACTAACATACATTTGTGCCGTTACCTTGCTCTCAAGAATTTTAGGTGCTCCCAAGCCCAAGGCCTAATTCTTCTAGGCCTAGAATTCGGCGCGTTACATTCATATTTGATTATATATTTGTACAGCTTAAGTGTACTACTACTCGTGTGTCATTGATATTTCGAGTAACATGAGTAAACTTCTAGCATGAAATAATCTAAACTCGAGATGAATTATTATGAAAATATACTTGTAATATAATGATATGATTTATACATGTTTTGTAAATACGTGATATGAAAAGTATATATATATCTGGAAACCTGATTGTTGTTGAGCCCATATATGTTTCTTGATGTTATTATGGATTATATTACTAACAAGGGCAATGAGAATATGTGTAGGGCTTGAGATCAAATCGATTGAATATGCCTTACATGTTTATCTTGAAATAGAATAAATGGTAAATTAAGTACCATGTTATACGAACTTACTAAGTATTATACGCTTACCTAGTTTTATTTCCCTATTTTATAGTAAATCGGAAGCTCTTTGGATTGGAAGCTTGGCTGAGATCACTCACACTATCCATCAGTTCATTTTGGTATATATGGTAAGTCAATTATGGTTATAATGGCATGTATAGGTTAAATTGGTCATATTGGCATGTAAATGATATTTGTGATCTAACCATTGGAATGGCTAGTGATGATTATGTTTTGGTATATACATATATTAAGATTATTTTATGTTGTTAACATAAGCATTTATTATTGATTGGTTGAGAAAGGTTAAATAAGTATGCTTATAAAAGATAAGATTAAAAACATGAATGCATTTAATAGTATATCATGTTAGATTAATAGAATTAAGTTGGTTATGATGCTTGAATTGGTTGGTATATGAATGGATGTTTTGGTGTAGGTCATTGGAAAAGTTTAGGTGAGAAATAAAGCTAGAAATTGCCTTTATTTTGTCCACACGGATAGACACACGGGCATGTTTCTTGACCGTGTGTGACATACAACCTGGCACATAGGCGTGTGGTTTACGTTTGTGTCCCCTGCATCTTAAATTTGAGAAACAGAATGCTCAGAATTGAGCACACGGACAGAGACATGGACGTGTGTCTCAGTCATGTGTGCTACATGTCCTAGCACACAGGCATGTGGCTGGCCATGTGGCACAAGTTAGAAAGTTACACGGGGTCAAACACAGCCTGCAGCACGAGCATTTCCCTTGGACCACACTAGTGTGTGCCCTGTATCTTGGAAAAATTTTAGAAATTTCACGAAAAATTCTCTGAGTTCCTAATTTAGTCCCGATTTGATTCTAAAACTCGTTTTGGGCCTCGAGGGTCCATTTAAGGGACGATATGAATAATATTTGAAAAATGAATAGAATTTGACATGAATTTTCTGTAAATGTACAGAAAACTCTGGTAATGCTCCGTAGCCCTGTTCCGGCAACGGATATGGGTAAAGGGTGTTACATTTATTGGTATCAGAGCTACAGTTTAGCCGGTTCTCGGACTAAACGTAGCATATGTGAAGTTTAGAAATACATGTCATTATATAACCTGTGATAGTATGATATCTCTCAACTCTAATAAAAATTATTTCACAAATAGACAGAGATGCTTTCCAATCGAGCTAATTCCGATAATTCTAAAAGAGATAATCAAGTATCTAAGTAAAATGTTTCTTATGATGAAATAGAATTCAAAAAGGAATGGATAAATGTTTTATAGTATATGAGAATGATAAATGTTATGTTATATGAGTATATACATGAAACTTAAATTGTGAGGCTTTACGATCTCCACCCCCTTATTAGTTCAGTTATATGTAATAAAATTCATAAGATTTATATTGATTCAGTTCAGAAGTGTGGAACTTAAGAGTTCAGTGGCTGAATGATAAATAAAGCAGTTAAAACTGAGAATGGGTTAGTAAATAAAGATGGGTTCTGAAGAGAGATATCAAATTTTTCTGAAAACTATTTACGATACGCGATGCTACTATTAAAGAAAGAAGTTATTTATGAGAAATTGATTTATTCAGATATGGTATCTACAGAATGGGTTCACTGAAAATTTCTTTCGAATAAGCTTCGTGAGTGAACTGAATGATGTGAGATTAGTGATGACTATATATGTTAGTGGATTAGTGATGAAATTACAAAAATATTTGAATATAACTGTTATAATCGGGTATATTATAGTAATCTCTGCTAGGTAATTTATATGGGTATTCTATATGTACTCTTATTCTCAGAGATATATGTAACTGTTCATGTTCGAATGCTATAATCATTATATGGAAAGGTTGGCTAAAAATGATAATAAACAGAAATTATTGCAAGTCTAATTGATTCATGAGTGGTATTGCTTTATTTTTCTTTGCTTTTGCAAGCCATTATAGGTGATAGAAGACTTGATGATAAGATTCGTATATGTAACACCCCTTACCCGTATTCTATGCCGGAACGGGGTACTAGGCATTTCCGGACCTAACTCACTTAGACATACAACTTTGGGCTATAAAATTTCATTCCAACTTAAAATATCTCATTCACAATTAAAAAATTCTCATTAAGGGCCTACGAGGCCTTAAACATGCATACGGAGGGTTTCGGAACCCAACCGAAAAATTTTGTGCACTTAAAGTTTTTTGTCTAAACAGGGGCCACACGCCCGTGTGAAATGAGACACGCCCATGTGGGCAGGCTGTGTTGTCACACACACCCATGTCCCTAGGCTGTGTGGGATTTATTTTCATTTCAAACTTATAGGGGTTTTCACACAGCCGGACACACGCCCGTGTTCTTGGCCCCTGTGCTCCACATGGCCTAGACACACCTGTGTCTTCGCTCGTGTGTAAAAACCTGGGTGTTCTGTTTGTGACATCAGCAACCTCAAAAGGGTCACACGGCCTAGTCACACGTCCGTGTGGCTAGCCCATGGTTGACACTGACTTGTAACCCTAATATGCAGGGGACACACGGCCTGGTCACACACCCATAGAACAGACTGTGTGCCACACACGGTCTAGACACATGCTCATGTGTCTACCTGTATGGATAAGAAAATGGCTATTTGCCCAGCTCTCTAACTCACACAACATAAATCCATTCAACCAATCACCAAGCAACCCAATTATGCAACATACACTTTCATGAATAACCTCATCTTTTCATAAATTTGTAATAATGAGCCATCAACTATGGCTATATACAAAAGAGTTCATCTTTAAAGGAGCGAACACACACTTGGCTCAAAACAGAAAAACATTTCACTAAGTCTAGCCCCTATACATGCCATACTCAAAATGTTAAATCTATATATACCGAGATGAGCTGATAGTGTGGGTGATCTTCCAAATTATCTTCGTATCCTGAACCAGCTCTTTGACACTATAAAAGAAGGGAAAAAAAAGGGAATAAGCTTTAAGCTTAGTAAGTTTACATGTAAACAATAAACATCATAACATATGCTAATCAATAAACAGCATTCATACTACGCAAAAGCAATCCACATTCCATAATCATGCTTACTCATTTCATCTCTTACCATATTCCAACCTTATAACAAGCATAATGCTCATATTTATTAACATACATCCCTACACTTATCACCACAAAGCCACAAGAAACAAAACTTAAACAATTTCTCCATGAACCATTTGAAATATTACCAAACACTCGGTGGTTTCGCACATAGCCCACCATTAATCTATAATAGGGTGGTATCGCATATAGCCCACCAAATGATAATAGAAACGATGGTAACACATACAGCCCATCGTGAAAAAGTAAAGAGGTGGTATCGCACATAGCCCACCAAAAGAATGATTACGGTGGTATCGCACATAGCCCACCAAAAGATTATTACGGATACTTCTCCACACCTACATCGCTATTCTGAGGTTCAAACGGGAATTAAACATTATCTATCGAATCCAATCACTCTCAATCATAATTGATCTCATTCATACCATGCACCAATAAGTAACAACATGTATAATAAGGATATATCGTTTACACATAAACTTACCTCGGTGCAAAATGTGTTAATTGGCTGTTTAGTTCGTAACCTTGCCTTTTACTCGGTCAAGATTGTTTCCGCGCTCTTTTTGATCTATAATAACAAAATTCACTCATTCAATCATTTTGCAATTCATGATACATCATAATCTCTACTTAGGCAAAAATGACCATTTTGCCCTTGTACTTTGGCAAAATTACGATTTTGCCCCTAGGCTCATAAATCATTTTGCATCACATTTTCTCATTAAACAAGCCTAGCTGAACATTTATTTCTCTTACAACAACTCACAAAACCATTTATTTCATACTTTATTAACAATTTCAACCTTTACAAATAAGCCCTATTTAGGTGTTTTCATGATAACACCCTTCATCAAAGTTGTTTCTCATCTCACTAACATTCATTTTCTTCCATAAAAACTCAAAAACAACATAAACACTCTCATGGCAAGTCCCTAAACTTTCAATCATATTGTAATTTAGTCTCATCATTAGCTAGCTTAAGCTTTGGGGATTCCAAAAGTACAAAAATTATCAAGAAAGACCCCTAAAATCACTTACTTGCAAGAGATTTGTTTTGCTGAAAATTTGAACTCCAATAGTCCTTATTTCCTCTCAATTTTTGCTGGTAGAAGAAGCATGAATAGTAAAAGATGATATCTCTTTTATTCATCTTATTTTATTCATTTTTTACCACCTACTTTCACCAAATTTTTTACCTAAATTTAATGCTATTGTCTCCCTTGTCTCTACGGCCGGCCAACACACCTCTAATGTCCTAATTGCACTTTCATAATAGAACTTTTGCAGTTTATGCGATTTAGTCCTTTTTCACAATTAAGCATACAATTGCTAAAATTAAAGCATCAAAATTTTCATATAGCCAAACAATTATGCCATAACAAATAAAATAATACCAAAATAATTTTCTTCAACTTCAGATTAGCTGTTTCGAAACCACTGTTCTAGCTAGCCCCAAAATCGGGTTGTTACAACTCTCCCCCTTTTAGAGATTTTCGTCCTCGAAAATCTTACCGGTAAAAAGGTTTGGGTATTGTTCCCTCATGGCTTCTTTCAGTTCCCACATAACTTCTTCCACAACGTGTTTTTGCCACAACACTTTCACTAAAGCTATACTCTTATTCCACAACTGTTTAATCTCTCGAGCAAATATCTTAATTGATTCCTCTTCATTAGTCATGTCCGATCGTATCTCAATTTATGTTGGAAGGATCACATGTGAAGGATCAGAACGATATCGCCACGACACCGACACATGAAACACGTTGTGTATTCTCTCAAACTCTACCGGCAAAGCCAACCGGTATACCACTAGCCCAATCCTTTCGGTAATCTCATACGGCCCTATGAATCGCGGACTCAATTTTCCCTTTCGACTAAATCTCAATATTTTCTTCCACGGAGATACTTTCAGAAATACTTTGTCGCCCATTGAAACTCAATTTCTTTCCTTTTAAATTCGCGTACAACTTTTGTCGGTCCAAAGCAGCTTTCAGACTATCACGGATCACTTTCACTTTTTCCTCAGTCTCCTTAACTAGATCAACCCCATGAATTTGCTTTTCACTAAGCTCGGTCCAATACAAGAGAGTCCGACACTTGCGACCACATAAAGCTTCAGATGGTGCCATCCGTATACTCAACTGATAACTATTGTTATAAGCAAACTCAACCAAAAGTAGGTATTTTTCCCAACTACCTTCGAATTCTAACACATAACATCGGAGCATATCCTCAAGAACTTGAATCACTCTTTCAGATTGGCCGTCAATTTGAGGATGGAACGCAGTACTAAAATTTAACTTTGTACCCAAGGCTTCTTGCAACTTCTTCCAAAATCTCGAAGTAAATCTAGGATCTCTATTTGAGATAATAAATATAGGCACTCCATGTAATCTCACCACCTCAGCAATATACAGCTCAACCAATTTATCAAGTGAATAATCTACTCGTACTGGTATAAAGTGAGCCGACTTCATTAGTCTATCAATAATAACCCACACAACATCTTTCTTTCTCGGAGTCATAGGCAACCCTGTTACAAAATCCATTGTGATCCAATCCCATTTCCACTCTGAGATCATCTCTAGTTGAAAGTAGTCCTGAAGGTACTTGATGCTCTGCTTTCACCTATTGACAGATCAAACATTTTTTCACAAACTCGGAGATGTCTCTTTTCATACCCGACCACCAATAAAACTTATTCAGATCATTGTACATTTTCGTGCTACCAGGATGTACTGACAAGTAACCACTATGTGCTTCATGTAAAATTTTCTAGATCAACTCATCATCCTTAGGTACACAAATCCTATCATGAAACATCAAACAACCATCTGAACTCACCGAAACTCAGAGTCATTTCCCGACTCATAATGAGCCCTTTTAACTTGCATCTCGCTATCATTCTTTTGAGCCTCACATATCTGTTGAATAAATAGCAGTCTAGCCCTCAACTCGGCCAGTATAACATCATCATCAGACAACGCTAAGCTCGTACTCATGGCATTCAAAGTATACAAATATTTTCTGCTCAAGGCATCCGCAACTACATTCGCTTTCCCTGGATTGTCTCAAATTCAAATCCTTTTGATCCATCAAGTACTTCAAACTCTTATGATCGGTGAAGATTTGGTACTTCTCACCATATAAATAATGACGCCAAATCTTCAAAGTGAAAACGATCGTAGCCAATTCCAAATCATGAGTCGGATAATTCTTCTCATGCAGTTTTAGTTGTCTCAAGGTGTAAGCTACTACCTTACCCTCTTGCATCAACATACAGCCGAGGCCATTAAATGGTGCATCACTGTAGACTACAAACTCTTTTCTCGACTCAAGTTGTATTAAAACTGGCGCCTCCGTCAACAATGTTTTCAATCTCTTGAAACTCTGTTGACAATTCTCAATCCACTCAAACTTAACATCTTTATGCAACAGTTTCATCATCGGGGTAGCAATCATGGAGAACCCCTTTACGAAACGTCTGTAGTACCCCGCTAAACCCAAAAAGCTTCTGACTTCTGACACATTCCTTGGCGGTTTCCACTCCACGATAGTCGAGATCTTACTTGGATCAACTCTAATACCAACACCTGACACAATGTGTCCTAAAAATCCGACCTCTCAGAGATAAAACTCACTTTTGCTAAATTTAGCATACAACTGCTTGTCTCTTAAAGTCTGTAAAAGAATTCTCAGGTGTTCTGCATGCTCACTCTTATCCCAAGAATAAATTAGTTTGTCATCAATAAAAATGACTACAAACTTGTCCAAGTACGGCCGGACGATACGATTCATTAGATCTATAAAATTCGTAGGAGGATTCATTAAGCCAAATGGCATGACAAGAAACTCATAATGGCCATACCTCGTTCGAAATGCAGTTTTTGGCACATATTGCTCCTTAACCCTCAACTGGTAATAGCCAGACCTTAACTCTATCTTAGAGAACACTGTAGCTCCCTTCAGTTGGTCAAATAAATCATCTATCCTTGGTAAAGGATACTTATTCTTCACTGTCACCTTGTTGAGCTGTCTGTAGTCTATGCATAATCTCATCGACCCGTCTTTCTTCTTCACAAAAAGTACCAGAACACTCCATGGTAAATAGCTCGGTCTTACAAAACCCTTTGTCCGACAAACGCTTGGAACTGAACTTTCAATCCTTTCAACTCCAATGGTGCCATCTTATACGGAGCAACTGAAATAGGTGCCATACCCAGAACTAACTCAATCCCAAACTCGACCTCTCTTACTAGAGGCAATTCGGGTAACTCTTCGAGAAATACATCTGGATACTTGGATACCACCGGTACTGATTCAATCTTTACCTCTGATTCTTGAGCATTCAACACAAAGGCGAGATAGGACTCATATCATTTCCTCAAGTATCTCTTGGCTACCATAGATGAAATTATCGCAGGTAAACTATCTGATCTACCTGATTCAAGCCGAATGACATCTCTATTTACACATTTCAATTCAATAAACTTACTACCACAGTTCACTAAAACATTATGAGTAGTAACCCAATCCATACTAAGAATCAAGTCAAATTCATCAAACGGCAACAACATGAGATTTTCCGGAAAATAATGACCTCTAATTATCAAAGGACAATTTCTACACACCTTGTCAACTAGCACATGTTTTCCTAACAGGTTTGACACCTTTACTACAAATTTCGTAGACTCAATAATCATACTTATACTAGATGCCAATTTCATGCAAATGTAAGAATGGGTAGACCCCCGGATCAATCAAAGTAATAACAGAGGTATCATTAAGAGAAAAAGTACCCGTAACACATCTGGAGATGACGCCTCTTCGCGATCACGAATGGCATAAGTCCTTGCAGGTGCTCGTCCCTTCGATCTCACAGCAGAGTCTCTAGGCGCACCTCTACTACTAGTCCCACCTCTCAGGTTCTTTTGTGATCTACCCCTCGAAGATACATTACTTGATCTTATCTCTAGCTTTCTTTCTTTTTCATCCCTCTCAGGGCAATTCCAGATAAAATGATAGGGTGAAGCGCACTTGTAGCAATTTCGATTATTCCCCCAACACTCTTCAGTGTGTTGCCTACCACAATTTGGGCACTCCGATTTGTTAGACTTTGGATTGCCCACGCTTGCCATCGAGATGACTTGAACTCTAGAGCCTGAGTATGTATTACCTCGATCTCGATGTGAATATCCAATTGACGCAGTCGTCCAAGGGTTCATCTCCTTGGACCTCTTTGATTGAGTTTGGTATGATTTACTCATTGGCCTTTTTGTTGTATCTCGTGCCTCACTTATGGCTTTTCTCTTTTCCTTATTCAATTCCTCGGCCTTGCATGCCCTATCAACCAACACTATAAATTCTTTCAATTCTAAGATTCCAACTAGAAATCTGATACCCTCATTCAGCCCATCTTCAAACCTCTTGCACAAGATAGCTTCCGTCGACACACACTCTTGTGCATACTTGCTGAGCCTATACAAACTCGCGCTCATATTCTACCGCAGTCATTTTTCCTTGCTTCAATTCAAGGAGTTCTTTCCATTTCTGGTCAACAAATCGCTAACTTATATACTTCTTTTGAAACTCTTCCAAAAAGAAGTCCCACATCACTCTCTCCCTTAGAACCACCAACGTCAACGTTTTCCACCAACGATATGCCGAGTCCTTCAGGAATGACACGGTGTATTTTTAAGCTCTCCTCAGGTGTGCAGGAGAGTTCATCAAATACCCTCATTGAGTTCTCAAGCCAGAACTCCGCCCTCTCAGGGTCATCATCTATGTTAGCCCTAAATTTCTAGGCACCTTGCTTCCGAATCTTATCTACCAGGGCCTTGGTCATTCTCACTAAATCTATACCTTGAGGAGCCACAGGAACTGGCTGAGGTATAGGAGGGGGTGGAGGAGGTTGAGCATTTGGGTTCGCTCGTACATACTCTGTATACCAATTACTCATCATGTAGAGAAAGGCCTTCCGTGCCTCTTCTTCTTGACCCAAAGTCTAGGGTCTACTTTCTACAGGCACGGTCCCTAGCGCGGGAGCCGACGCGTTACTACCAGCGTCATCAGCAACCGCTTGATCGGGATCCATTTACTATATAAAAATAAAGTTTAAAATTGTCAGAAGTCACCACACTATCAATATACGTTTATGGAATGTATAGCTAGACTTATACACACGCTACGGTAGTCCGAGAACTGACTAAACCATAGCTTTGATACCACTAAATGTAACACCCCTTACCCGTTTTCTAAGCCGGAACCGGGTACGAGGCATTTCCAAACCTAACTCACTTAGACATACAACTTTGGGCTATAAAATTTCATTCCAACTTAAAATATCTCATTCACAATAAAAACATTCTCATTAAGGGCCTATGAGGCCTTAAACATGCATACGAAAGGTTTGGGAATCCAACTGAAAACTTTTTTGCACTTAAAAATTTGTCTAAACAGGGGCCACATGCCAGTGTGAAATGGGAAACACCCGTGTGAAATGGGACACGCCCGTGTGGGCAGGCCGTGTGGTCACACAAGCCTATGTCCCTGGCCCGTGTGAGATTTATTTTCATTTCAAACCTACAAGGGTTTTCACATGAACGGACAAACACCCGTGTTCTTAGCCCGTGTGCTCTACACGGCCTAGACACGCCCGTGTGTAAAAACCTAGGTATTCTGATTGTGACGTCAGTAACCTTAAGGGTTACACGGCCTAGTCACACGCCCGTGTGGCTAGCCCATGGTCGACACTGACTTGTAACCTTAATATGCAGGGGACACACGGCCTGGTCACACACCTATAGAGCTGACCGTGTGTCATATACGGCCTAGACACATGCCTGTGTTTCTACTCGTGTGGACAAGAATAAGGCTATTGCCCAGCTTTTTTTATCACCCTAACTCACACTACATAAATCCATTCAACCAATCACCAAGCAACCCAATTATGCAACATACACTTTCATGAATAACCTCATCTTTTCATAAATTTGTAATAATGGGCCATCAACTATGGCTATATACAAAAGAGTTCATCTTTAAAGGAGCCAACACACACTTGGCTTAAAATAACAAAACATTTCACTAAGTCTAGCCCCTATACATGCCGTACTCAAAATGTTAAGTCTATATATATTGAGATGAGCTGATAGTGTGGGTGATCTTCCAATTATCTTCGTATCCCGAACCGGCTCTTTGACACTTTAAAGCAAGGGAAAAGAAAGGAAGTAAGGTTTAAGCTTAGTAAGTTTACATGTAAACAATAAACATCATAACATATGCTAATCAATAAACAGCATTACATACTAAGCAAGAGCAATTCACATTTCATAACCATGGTTACTCATTTCATCTCTTACCACATTCCAACCTTATAACAAGCATAATGCTCATATTTATTAACATACATCTCTGCACTTATCACCACAAAGTCACATAAAAAAACACTTCAATAATTTCTCCATGAACCATTTGAAATATTACCAAACACTCGGTGGTTTCGCACATAGCCCAACATCAATATACAATAGGGTGGTATCGCACATAGCCCACCAAATGATAATATAAACAATAGTAACACACATAGCCCATCGTGAATAAGTAAAGAGGTGGTATCGCACACACCCACCAAAAGAATGATTACGGTGGTATCGCACATAGCCCACCAAAAGATTATTATGGATACTTCTCCACACCTACATAGCTATTCCGAGGTTCAAATGGGAATTACACATTATCTATCGAATCCAATAACTCTCAATCATAATTGATCTCATTCATACCATGCACCAATAAGTAGCAACATGTATAATAAGGATATATCGTTTACACATAAACTTACCTCGGTGCAAAATGTGTTAATTGGTTGTTTAGTCCGTAACCTTGCATTTTCCTCAGTCAAGATTGTTTCCGCGCTCTTTTTGATCTATAATAACAAAATTCACTCATTCAATCATTTTGTAATTCATGATACATCATAATCTCTACTTAGGCAAAAATGACCATTTTGCCCTTGTACTTTGGCAAAATTACAATTTTGCCCCTAGGCTCATAAATCATTTTTCATCGCATTCTCTCATTAAAAAAGCCTAGCTGAACATTTATTTCTCTTACAACAACTCACAAAACCATTTATTTCATGTATTTATTAACAATTTCAACCTTTACAAATAAGCCCTATTTAGGTGTTTTCATGATAACACCCTTCATCAAAGTTGTTTCTCATATCACTAACCTTCATTTTCTTCCATAAAAACTCAGCAAACAACATAAACAATCTCATGGCAAGTCCCTAAACTTTCAACCGTATTCATTAGCTAGCTTAAGCTTTGGGGATTCCAAAAGTACAAAATTTATCAAGAAAGACCCCTAGAATCACTTACTTGGAAGAGATTTGTTTTGCTGAAAATTTGAACTCCAAGAACCCTTATTTCCTCTCAATTTTTTTTGGTAGAAGAAGCATGAATAGTAAAAGATGATATCACTTTTATTCATCTTATTTTATTCATTTTTTTACCATCTAATTTCACCAAATTTTTTACCAAAATTTAATGCTATTGTCTCCCTTGTCTCTATGGCCGGCCAACACATCTCTAATGGCCTAATTGCACTTTAAAGACCTTCAATTTAATATTCTATGTCTATTTGACACCTCTACCTTTCATAATAGAACTTTAGCACATTATGCGATTTAGTCCTTTTTCACAATTAAGCATACAATTGCTAAAATTAAAGCACCAAAATTTTTATATAGCCATAAAATTATGCCATAACACATAAAGTAATACCAAAATAATTTTCTTCAACTTCAGATTAGTGGTCCTGAAACCACTGTTCTGACTAGCCCCAAAATTGGGTTGTTACAGTATGATACTATTTTCTACTTCTGTTGGTTGAAGTTCTGAATGGAATATGTGCAAGTTGCATTGTCTCTATTATGGCTGTTTATAGTGTGAATGTGCAATATTGCTCTTCTGGACTTTCTCTGAGATATCAATCTTTGTTATTATTCAGCATGGATTATCTTCTCGAAAATTCAGTATAGCTTTGCAATTTGGATTTCGTTATCTCGGTTTTCTTGTTATTTTATGGTCTGACTAAAAAAGATATTCCTTGGTCAGTGGTAATTATACTTACTACTAACTTAATCATGGGAATTTGGTAATATGGATCACAGATTATAGGAACAGTATTCTTGCACTGGTTGATATTGGAGCCACCTTCGGTTTTCCTCTTCTATTTTAAAAATAGAGGTATTGTTCCATTTATATTGTTGAAACGTCAGATGTATTATAGTATTATGATTTTAACCTATCTAATGATTGTGGCCTCAGAATAATTTAAAGCTTCGATATCTTTTTTAATTTTTGTAAAAGTGTTTTCTATGATAGCTACATCAATGATATTTTTTGTAAAAGTGTTTTCTATGATAGCTACATCAATGATATGGATATTACAGAAAGATGTAAGATTTGAATGGACTGATAAATGTTTTGTAAAGTTTTGACCAGTTGGAAGCCCTGATGACCGAAACATCAGTTCTGGTTCAATCTGAATCGGGTAAGAAATTTATTATTACAGTGATACATCATTGAATGGATTAGACTATATTTTGATAAAGAAAGGCAAAGTAATGGTCTATACTTCCAGCCAGATAAAGCTACAGGTAAAGAATTACATGATATATGATCTTGAATTGACAATTATTGTGTTTGCACTGAGAATTTGGTAACAATATCTGTATGGTGAAAATATCATATATGTACTAATCATAAAACTTTAAAACACCCAATGCTATAGAAAGATTTGAATCTGAAATAGAGTAGATGGTTTAAATTATTGAAAGATCTTGACTTGGTAATTAATTATCATTCAGGAAAAGTAAATATGGTTACAGATATTCTTAGTAGAAAATTTATGTTTGCTTTGCAAGCTATGGATACAGATTGTTATTGTCTGATAATAACTTACTTTTAGCTGAGTATAGAGCTAGACCGATGTTTCTACAATAGATCAGTGAAACTTAGAAAAGTGATAATGAGTTATACGTTAAATGAATACAGTGTGAAATAAATTCTAATTCAGAATTTCAGAATAGATCGGATAATTGTCTATTATTCAAAGACAGAGTTTGTGTACTGAAGAATTTGGAGCTTGCACAGAAAATTTTACATGAATGATCACAATGGTACTATGTCAGTTTATCTAGGGAATGATAAGATGCATAACGATTTGAAAAAAATGTATTAGTAGTCCGAAATGAAATGTGGTATTTCTAAAATTGTATTTAAATGTTGAATGTATCAGTAAGATAAAGATGATACATTCAGGATATAGCCAACGACGATATCAAAATGGAAATGCGACAAAATTACTATGAATTTTATATCGGGATTATCACTGTCTATGAAAAAGAAAGATAATATTTGCGTAATTGTCGATTGTTTGACGAAGCCTGCACATTTTATCCTGGTATGAATGGATTTCTCACTTAATAGATTGTTTGAATTATCTATTTTTTAGATTGTCAGATTATATGATGTGCTAGTTTTTATTATTCCTGATAGAGATCTACAGTTCATATTCTGATTCTGAAACAAGTTATAAGAAGCTCTGGGTAGGCAGTTACAAATTTTTGATATCGCATTTCACTTTCAGACTGATGGCCAGTCCGAGTGTGTTATTCTGATTCTTGAAGATATGTTTTGATACTGTATTTTAGAATTTGAAGGCAAACAGAAAAGAAATAATTGTTATTAGTCAAAACAACATATTACTAGACTAAGCTTGGTAAGAAAAGATACATGTAGTTGGTTTGATTCATTGAAACCAAAGAAAGGTGAAAGTGGTCTGAGACAGTATAAAAGCAGTATTTGATCATCAGAAATCTGATGTGAATATAAAGTGAAAAGAAATAGAGTTTCAAATTGGCGACAAAATATTTTTGAAAGTTTTGCCATGGAAGAAAGTTCTCCAGTTTGGCCGTGAAGGCAAACTAAGTTTGCGGTTTATCGGGTAATATAAGATCATTGAAAAGAATTGGATCTGTTGCATGTTGATTAGTATTATTATCAGAGATCGACGGAATTCATAATGCTTTTCATGTGTATATGTGTTACGACAGTATCGATCGAACCCATCATCTGTTATTTCTTTGATAGATATTGAAATTCAGCTTGACATGACTTACAGTGAGTGACTGGCTGAAATTCTGGCAGGTGAAGTGAAAGAAACGAAAAATATAAAGGTAGCTTTAGTGAAAGTTCTTTGACAATGATACGATATAGGGAAAGCTACCTGAGAACTAGAAGAAATCATGGGAAAGTAATATCTGAACCTCTTTATTGGTAATATTTTCGAGGACGAAAATTCTTAAGGGGGGAGAGTTGTAACAACCCAATTTTGGATAAAATCAGAACAGTGGTTTCGGGACCACAGATCCGAGCCGGAAAGAAAAATTATTTTAATACTATTTTATTATCTAAAGTATGATAATAATATTGTGTGAAAATTTCGTAAAGAAATTTTATCGATTACATGTTTAGTTTGATAAAGGACTAAATCGCATAAAGTGCAGAAGTTGTGTTCTAATAGCTAAAGGGATTAAATAGCTATAGAACTTTAAATTTGAGGTCCTTATATGGTAATTAGACCATTAATGATTAGACCATTAATGAAAAGTTAATAGATATTTTTGGATGATTCATCCATGGAAAATTAGAAAAAAGCTAAGGACTAAATTGGAAAGTGTTAAAATTAAAAGATGATAAATAATTAAATAGAAATAAAAATTATTTTATGTCATCTTCTTCTCTAAATATTCCATGGAAACCCTAGGAAAGAGAAAGCGAGCTTTCTTGGCCAAATTAGGTAAGTATTTAAGCCTCGTTTTTAGTAATTTTTATATTTTTAAAACCGGGATAGTCTAATCTATCTATTTGATGGATTAATTTGAAAAGTTATCAAAGTATAGAAATTATGTAGTGGATGAATATGCTGAAAATTTGAAATTTATAGTAGAATACGAAAGGTTGATGATAGATAAACATCTTTTACAACGTGAATTTTTTATGAAAACATGATTTAGGGACTAAATTGTAAAGTTGTGTAAATTGAAGAAAAATTCTGAATTTTATAGAATACATGTGCTGTAAATTTTATATTGAACTTTTAGTTAGGCTTGGAATAAGAAGTAAATTGTATGAATTTTATTTTCCGAGCCTAGGGACGAAATCGTCATTAATTTAAAGTTTAGGGGCAAAATGTTAATTTGCCTAAGATGTAAATTGGACTGAATTAAGTTTAAATTGTATTAAATTGATGTTAACTTTACTTGTATAGATCTGGATAGATCAAATTCAGAGCTAGAACGAGGAAAAAGGAAAATGTCAGATTATTAGATTTTACGTACACGAACATTCGTCGAGGAGGTAAGTTCGTGTAACTAAATTGTGTATATTTATATGCTTGAATTAAATGTTGTGTATGTGAATTATATAAATATCATATATATATATATATATATGACATTGAAAACATATCCAACAAAGCCCGATAAATGATAAATGATAAAAATGTTACTTTTATGCTTGAAACAAATGCGGAATGTGGTTATTTGAATTATAGGAATGCTATAAATGTATGAAATAAATACATGCTTGATAATGCCTAAAAAAATGTTAAATCGCATTTGAATATTGGAATTCGATGGATAAATGTGATTTCCCGAAATGAATGAGGTCCTGCATTTGTTGCTGATGGGATTTAGCTCGGACGAGTAATCCTATTGACCTCATTACAGATAGGATTTAGCCCAGACGGGTAATCCTGATATAATCCCTCTCGAGCATATGTTACAATTAGGATTTAGCCTGGACTGGTAATCCTAATTGAGCTCTTCTAAGCATATGTTATAGAAAGGATTTAGCCTGGACTGGTAATCCTAATTAAGCTCTTGTGAGCATATGTTGGAGACAAGATTTAGCCTGGACTTGTAATTCTATCATATGATATGTGGCTCGAGAGTGTGCTTTCTGATTAAGTGCCCTAATGGGTACTCCTGAATATGAATTGACGGGTTGTTGAATTGTACACCTTGAGTGTACTATCTAAATATCCATCGGAATTTCAATGATTCAACGGATAAAATACTTAACATGATATGAGAAGATATAAATAGGAAATGATTTATTACACGTATCTGCCTGAAATACATGAAAATGATGATACATGATATATGGAAATATAAGATGATGATATTTGTACATGGAATTTATTTGATGAATATGTTCATCTTTGATTATAGATTTGTACACCTTAAGTGTACTACTAATCATGTGTCATTGATATTTCGAGTAATATGAGTAAAGTTCTGGCATGAAATATTCTGAACTCGAGATGAATTATTATGAAAATATACTTGTAATATAACAATATGATTTATACATGTTTTGTAAATACGTGATATGGAAAGTATATATATATCTGGAAATCTGAGTGTTGTTGAGCCCATTTGTAGGGCTTGAGATCAAATTGATTGAATGTGCCTTACATGTTTATCTTGAAATAGAATAAATGGTAAGTTAAGTACTATGTTATACAAACTTACTAAGCATTATATGCTTAACTAGTTCTATCTCCCTGTTTTATAGTAAATCGGAAGCTCGTTGGATTGGAAGCTTGGAGGAGATCACTCACACTATCCATCAGTTCATTTTGGTATATATGGTAAGTCAATTATGGTTATAATGGCATGTATAGGTTAAATTGGTCATATTGGCATGTAAATGATATTTGTGCTCTAGCCATTGGAATGGCTAGTGATGATTATGTTTTGGTATATGCATATATTAAGATTATTTTATGGGGATAACATAAGCATTTATTATTGATTGGTTGAGAAAGGTTAAATAAGTATGCTTATAAAAGATAAGATTAAAAGCATGAATGCATTTAATAATATATCATGTTATATGAATATAATTAACTTGGTTATTATGCTTGAATTGGTTGGTATATGAATGAAAGTTTTGGTGTAGGCCATTGGCAAAGTTTGGGTAAGAAATAAAGCTAGAAAATGGTTTTACGGGTAGACACACGGGTGTATGTCTTGACCGTGTTTGACACACAGCCTGGCACATGGGCATGTATCCCCTGCATCTTAAATTTGAGAAACAGAATGCTCAGAATTGAGCACACGGGCGTGTGCCTCAACTGTGTGTTTACACGGCCTAGCACACGAGCTTGTGGTCGACCGTGTGGCACAAGTCAAAAAGTTACACGGGGTCAAACATGGCCTGCAGAACGGGTGTGTCCTAGGGTCACACGGGCGTGTGTGCCCTGTATCTTGGAAAAATTTTAGAAATTTTGCGAAAAATTCTCTGGGTTCCTGATTTAGTCCCAATTTGATTCTAATACTCATTTTGGGCCTCAAGGGTCCATTTAAGGGATGATATAAACAATATTCAGTAAATGAATAGAATTATCTGTAAATGTACTGAAAACTCTGGTAACGCTCCGCAGCGCTATTCCGGAGACGGATACGGGTTAGGGGTGTTACACAGAAGGTTCTCTGGTAGGGGTATTATTGGCCAACCGTATACGCACTTGTGATTCCTACCAGAAACACGCTCTAGTACAACGACTACCAGTTGAACCCCTACAAATGATGTTTGGACCTTGGCCATTTGCAACATGGGATATAGATATCTTGGGTCCATTTTCGATCATCACAGCTCAGAATAAGTTCATAGTTGTCATTGTGGACTATTTTACTAAGTTGATAGAAGTTGAGGTCCTATATACAATAATAGAGAGGTAAATGGAATCATTGGTCTGGAAATCCATTGTTTCTAGGTTCGGCATCCCATGTTCGATCATAACAGACAATGGAACTCAATTCTAGGGAAAATTTAACAGTTTTTACACAAACCTGCATATATCACTTGCCCAAAGCTTTGTAAGAACACCCTAAACAAATGGTCAAGTCGAGGCAATGAATAAGAAAATCCTAGCAGCTTTAAAGAAGAAAGTTGATGATGTAAAGGGTGTTTGGCTAGAAGAACTGTCAAGAAGTATATGGGCAATCGGGGAAACAACATTCTCATTAGTATATGGTGCAGGAGCGATAATCCCTGCTAAGATAAGCATATGATCCCACAGGACATCTTATTTTGATGAAAATGCCAACCAGCAAGCCGTCAGACTCAATTTTGATCTTATTGATGAAATCAAGGAGATAGTAGAAATCAAGAAAGCTGTGCAAGCTCAACAAATTGCTCAATACTACATCACTAGAGTAAAAAAAAAAAAAAAGCAATTTCAGGTGGGCAATCTAGTCTTGAGAAAACTAAAGCTTGTTCACCAGCATCACAACAAGGAAAAATGGCTCCTAATTGGGAAGGGCCCTATAAAATTGTTGAGAAAATAGGTTATAGAGCTTATAACATAGAAAAAAAATGGATGATCCTATTCTACCTCGTACATGGAATGTCACCGTCTAAAAAAATACTATGTATGAACATTTTACCCTTTTTTTCAATAAATACACAATTTTTCCAAATATTGTTTAATTTTCCCACATAGGAAATGAGGAAACATGTGAAATAGCTCACTGATTTACGATCACGGTTGATATTATTAAGGCTCGCTGATTTACAATCATAGCTTAAGTTCATTGATTTACGATCATGAACAATTTCTTCTGAGTTAGCTGATTTATGGTCATAACTCCAAACAACTCATTGATTTACGATCACAACCTAAGTTCATTGATTTATGATCATGAACAATTTCTTCTGAGTTAGTTAGTTTACGATCACAACTCCAAACAGCTCATTGATTTACAATCATGGTTGATATTAAGGCTTATTGATTTACGATACGGCCTAACTTCATTGATTCATGATCATGAACAATTTCTTCCCATATTTAAATAGTTCGTCACAAATAAGTTGAACAATGTGATTGTTCCCAATCATTTTTAGATTTATACTCACCTAAGTCATTTACGATGATAACTTAATTAGGCAATTTATATAGGCAAAGTCATAATCCAACTACCAAAACATTTAAACATTAACAAAAAGATAATTCTTTCATTTCAAAATATAATGCAACAAGTACAATGAATACAAAGAAACTAAGAATTTGCACTAGTGTCATTGGCATCAGCGATATCCTCTTCTCTTTCCACTTCTTCGTTATCATTTTCTTCGCCTCTAATAATAGGAGCAACACTAGTTTCAATAGGAGTATCAGCAAGATAAAGTCTACTAGAATTCTTCCACTCTTCAACAAACTCCTCCCAAGCAGCTCCAGAAAGGAAGCGAATATCAAAATCCAGATGAGCACTAGTGAGATGACTTAAAGCATCAAAATTTACCCTGCGAGCATCAAAGGGATCATCAATCACTTGGGCATGTAGCAGAATATTTTATTTCAAGTCTAGAAAATAATCTTGAAAATTCTGCATTGTCTTTGCCTTATATTTTTCCAAGGCTTCTTTATGATTCTTCTCCAAATTAGCCATAGAAAGTTTATGTTGCTTACCCATGGCTCTCGTAGTTTTTTCTAAAATAATCTTCTCAGCTCGCATGCCCTCCAATCTCTTCATGTAATCTCTTATTGGCTTTTTTAAAAAGAGTGAAATGATCCTCTAACCTTTTATTTTGATCCACCAGTTTCTTATTTTCTTCCTCCAATTGTTTATGTAGCTCGCAAGCCCTCTCTAGGATCCGCATGGTGGACTAATATGCATTTGTAGACTCCATCTTTTTTACCTCATCTTTGCCAAAACCTTCGGTTAACCCCACGCTAATCATCCCAACTTCAACCAGAACCACTTGAAAAGATAATACAATATCCTTCAACGAATGGCTTCTTCACACAGCTAGATGATGCAGAAGGGCACACATATTCCTTTGCCTCTTGAGGGATTGATTCCTTCCATTTCTACCCACTTCGGTGAGGCAATAGGGAGATTTCTTCATACTTAGGTGGTCGCACCAGACAAATAATGTCTGTGCTTCGCCACCAGTAAACATAAACTTCAGCAATCTCCTAGGAGGACCATCCTCAACAATCACACCAAAGGCATCCTTGGTCAATGGTCTTAGAGGAAGTGGGGATAGTGGTGGAGAAGGAATCGTAGATCCTTACGTTTCTTTCAGCAAAGTTCCCTCTGAGGACTACCTTTGTCTTTGCTACTTAACACGATATTGGCAGCTCTAATAGTAGTCTTCTGTTTCTTTCGACTACTTGCACTTCCTTCCCAACAGAGGCACTAGAAGGAGCTCTCGCACATTTTTCGTAAATGACAGTACATCCATGTATTCGTTGATCTCTTTGAAAAAAAAATTGGGTCCCTTAAATTTTTTCAAAGAAACGCAAACTATTTTTGCATCACCAATAAGTATATTATCAACACCAATAGTAATCATAGGGGTGTTCGCACTGCCTTCTAAATCCCTTACAGATTTGGAAGACCACAAGCGAAGCTTTAATTTACAAAATGTATAAAAAATAATTCTTAAGCTCCTCCTTTTTCCCTAAAAAAATGAGCATCAACTCATCAGTAGCTCCATGTAGCCATGTGAACTGAACAAGCAAAACTGACACAATGTCTGCATCATTCTTGTCATCAATTGGCCGCCACCCATTAAGAGTCAAATCTATAAGGCAATGGTGAAACACATTTTTGGCAGTTAACACCTCCTCAAGCTTTAATGCACGACCTCGATGAAGCTTGGTAAATTAAGCCTAACCTATTTCAGATGTGACGCTTTCGCAGGCATACACTCTTGCTAGGCATGGACGACTTAGTTGGAAAATCAATACTAGCTCCAAATTTATTCTTCACTCGTATGTTTTTACAACAATTCAGTCGAAGGTTCGAAGACCAGTTGGAAACAATTGACTGGCATCCTTCGCGATGAGTAAAATAAAATAGGCCAAAAGAACCTCCTCGATTACAAGCTTTGAGTTGGTATAGGTTCTGGAAAACAAAAATCAACGGTGCCTCTTATCGGCAACCATACTCAATAAAATAGGCGACCGCGACCCACTATGAGAAACTAGATAACTACCCTGGAGCTACATACTCATCAAGAAGATGGTACAAAAAATGGTGTAAAGGAAGGTGAAAACCTACTTCTAGCACATGCAATATAAGTAAGAAACCCTCTTCAGTATCACTTAATTAGCTCGAACCTTTGACAACTGAGAACCCATAGGAAAAATTGGGCAATTGAATGCCTCGAATGACCAAATAATGACTCATTTCTTCATACATTGTCGTACAGGTATAAGCTTTCACCTCCACAGGAACACTAGCTTCATAGCATTGTGAGTTCTCACTCCTTTAACCACCGCGATTACCCTGACCACTACAACCACCTCTTCTTATCCTAACCATTATACCCAACTAAACCTAGAATGACCAGAATGAGTATTTAAAAATTTTAAAAAGTTTACCTCTGAATCACGATAATTCTTTTCAATGGCGTCTCTTCCTCAAAAATTTCAAATTCAAACAGTTCAAAATTTAGGGATGAAACTAGGTTTTTTAAATAAATTCAAAGCATTCAAAGCCTGACGATTCACATATCCAAGAGTAAAGGCCCAATCAGCATCGTACAATTGTACATCCCTTTAACACGTGACAAAACAAACACAACAATTTTGAGCGAAGAGTGTATACAAAAACTTTCATTCTCAAAAATCTCTCACTTCACTTAGCTAAGTTCTCAAAAGAACCACTTTATAACTCTTCTTCGAACTAGGTGGGGCACAAATTGTTATGGTGTTTACCATTAACGGCCCGCTACCCGATTACCCGACTGGGACCGACCCGTAGCCTACATAGTTTGCATCCTTACATGGGCATGCACGTGTTGGGTTTACACGTGGTAAGTTCACATCCTTACATGAGCTCGCACGTGATAAGCTCGCATCACCATGCAAGCGAACCCCACCTTAAGAACACATGTTATTCTTCAGATAGGGTACGTGTTGGCATGCATGTGTGTACCTAGGACATCACATCTAGTAACAATACCATATAAATAAAGAAATTAGCCTCCTGGAGCAAGAGACACACAAAAACACTCAACAAATATGCAATGAAACAATAAAAATCAATTGTTTAACAATTTATATATAATAAATTACTAAAAATCAAGAATCAAACTCATATGTTTATCACCAACTAGATTAACTTCCTATTTTTGATAATGCATGAGAATCAAATTCTAGAAAATTAAAATAGATGGACAACTCCTCAATGTTCATAAAATTAGAGGGATGAAATTCAAAATTAAAACTAGATATAAATATAAGAAATTCAAATAAAAGTTGTTTAATGTAACACCCCAAACCCAGCCCAAACGCTACGACCAGATCTGGCATGTTACAGGTTTAATGTTAAAAACATAGCTCTTTATTTGCTTTTAATAGGGCACGTATCCCCTTTTGAAAATTCCTCAATGTCGTTTGAAAACTTAACTTTGTTGGTTTGGAAAAAATCTCGGTTTGATTAACCAAATATTCAATGCCTCAGGTTTTCTTTCCAAAAACATTTCGTTACGCTAAGTGTGTGTTTGAAATACCCGTTTCATTACTTATGGTAAGTAAGTCGTGTGAAAATAAAACTTAAAGTATAAACATAACGCAAATAAATCGATAACCTAAGCTACAGAGGCCTTATTACAAAAATTATCCCAAATTCAAACTTAAAGAAAAACTGAAAATAGTTTAAGAAATTAAATGGCGTGATGGCCCCTCGAGTCCACCTCGGCTCCCATGTCCACGATCTACTGCTCATTTGAAAAGTCAGGAAAATAAAAGGGTGAGTCACCAAGACTCAGTGTATAAATCTCGAAACACACAACGACCTGAGGCCCACAAACACATTATGGGCCTTGGCCTATACATTATGGCAACAAACATAAATACATATTAAATGATGAATGGTAAATGGCCCAACCCATCCTAAAAATCCATCCTCTACACACCAACCCGTACCAACCATCACACCTCGGGGATTTCTACAATCAACCCGCCAATCACTACCCACCATATCAACAGCCGTACTGGCTATTCCTATTAATCAGGAATCATTTAAGTGTGGCTTTGCCATCGATCACTATGTGACCTAACATTTGAATTCGTGGTTTAACCACCAATCACCAAGTGACCTATCATGCTCTTCCCCTTCATTATCATACTCCCACCCCATGCATACATACATGAAAAATTAAGAACGTCTTACCATCTTTAAAAAAAACAAGCATCCATATATACATCGATACACATAGAAAGGTTTCTATGATTACGTACCTGGCATCCTTTGCCTAACCCTTTTCGGGTTTTACGACTGTCCATACAGCCTTTTTTCGGCTTTTAGCCCATAACATATATTTAGTACAGATTACTATACAGCCTTTTTCCGGCTTTTAGCCCATAACATATATTTAGTACAGATTAATTAGTGTGTTAGGGATCTATACACTGATTACATATCAAGACGAGACCTACTATGTCGACACTATCGTAAGCCGATCGATCGTGAACTGCCTAAGATATTGTTCGAAGCTTGATCCACAACCCGATGGCCAATCCGAATCCGAATCGACACTGGCCACTTCTTAAACTTAGGGATTGGGTTTACAGATCCAATCCCCACCCTCGCCTGAACGACATGTGATTCCATCACAAGACCTTATCAGTTGCTACCATCACAATATATGGTTGTTAATCCATATCATAGGGTTAAGATTATGATATACAGCCTAACGAAAATCTAAAGTAACCCCTTACCTTGAAATCCTGAAAATAGGTATGAGACTTAGAGACTTAGTGCTTTCTGGCTTTTGGAATCTGAATGATTCGATCTACTCCTGATTTCTCGAGATATCGCCCCAAAATGTGAACACAAGAACAATCAAAATGTTACTCAAGGGATAACCTTGCCACATTGATTAGCCTTTCGGCTTTGGCCTCCAAAAACCGAAAGAGAAGAAGTGAAGGAATTTCTGCACTTACCTTAACACAGGAAATTCGGCAACTCCAAGAGAATTCTGGCTTTTGAGAAAATCAAAAAGGAAAGATGATCTCAAGAGATCTATGAAGATTTGGCTTTGATGAAGAAATCGGCAAGAAGAAAACAATAATAATGACTATCCGGCTTATAGGAAAAGAATGGAGAAGAGAATTAAAATCAAGAGTTTCGACTTTTGCATAAAAGTGAAGATGAGAGAATGGGATTTAGGGATTTCGGCTTTTGCAGAGAATGGGAGAAAAACTTTAAAAGAATGGGGTTCAAATGCCGAAATTAAAGAGATACCCCCTATTTATAGAGAATTTCGGCACTTACCTATCAAAAGCTGAAAGTGCCCTTCCTGCTAACTAACAACTAATCAAATAATAAGGGAAATTTCGGCACCCCTATGGCATATTGAAACCGATTTCTTTCCCCCTCCAAGAGATGGAAATTCGGCCAATACTGCACTTATTTTTCTCCTCTATCTTAATCTATTCACACCTTCAGAAGAAGCCTAGATAACACCACATCTTCCTTCATTTATTAGTTACTTTATCATCCATATTATCAATATTATCCATCAATTATTCTTCCTAATTTCAAGCATTCTAACTGACTCCAACTCTGCTCTCCCTTGATGCCAAAATTAATTAAAATAGATGGGTAATGCGACTCGAACCTTGGACCTCCCTTACTGCTTATCACGCCACCTTAAAGCCCCTAAGTGGCGCCACTTTGCCACTGGGCCACAAGCCCATTTGTGTCTTAAAACATAGATAACATTTTTTAAGCCCTATCCTAACTGGCTTTCCACTAGAGTGCCCAAGCAGAATATTTTTAACTAAGGCCTCGGCCCAATCCTGAGCCCGATTAGACCCCTTAAACAGTCTAATTAGCACATTATACGTAACACACAACATATGCAAAGGCCCATTAATTTAGGATGTTACATTTAAATTCTATAAAAAGGTCATTGTAATATGTCTTGTTAGTAGATTTAGTCTTTATTATAATTTAATTATTATTAGTTTTTTATTTTTTAAAATGTATTTTTTTAAATCTTGAGATAAGTTTTTTTTTTCTTTTCATTCATTCGCAAAATAATTTAACATGACTTATTTTTTTTATGTATATAATGATTGACATATATATCTCAACAATTTTGTGTATAATTGGTAAGAGGCAAAGGTTTAATATTTATTTATTGTACAAAAAAGTAAAAGTGTATATATCACATCAATCATATATATTTAAAGAATAAATCACATCAAATTATTTGTCAAAATTAATAGAAAAAATTTTGCCTCATAATTGAAAATATTCATTTCAACATATAAATATTGGATGCAATGGTAAGACATATTACACTTTTAAGGAGAAAACAAATGTTCGAATCTTGAAAACGATATTATTAAGAAAGATAATCACAAACTTTAAATATCAAACAGTAAAATGAACATAAAATATAAAAATTACCCTTTTAAAAAGTAAAAAGATTAGTAATGATAAGGGAAATGTTAAAAATTATGTAACCTAATATAAAATTCAACAATATAACTTTCTTTTTAGATTCAGAATCACATGCATTAAAGTTGGATTTCAATGATTATTGCTGCATGCATAATGATTCACAATAAAATGATCATCTTCACAATACAGAACGGTGATATTATTATTACTCTAACATCCAAACACTATGGCTACCATTTGATGCCTCAACTTCCATTGATGAAAATGAAACTGGGATACCAATCAAAGTATCCGGTTCTGATGAACCCTCCTTAAAATCTGCACCATTATCGGCAAACCATAGAGTTGCCGTCCAGTACGTAGACTCGGCCACCCAGTCTTCTAGTCCCTGCATTTGGTTCAACTTTCCAAAACGTTTCCAATCATCTATGTAACCCAATTCATCGCACGTAAATAAATGATGGGTTGCAGTGGCAGTGCAGTATACAGCTTGAATGGGAGCATTGGAGGAGTTGGAAGAGGGGAGGTTGTCGCGATTAGGGAAGTTATTAAACATACCGGAAACCGTACCTTGCCATGCTTTGACCACATTAATGCACTTTGGTCTTACAGTTAAGGGATGGGTCCCCGCCGGATGGTGGTTCTTTGGTTGGATTTGGACAAGACTTGGCAAAGGTGGTTCTTTATTTGATGGATCGCGGGCTGCCCTGCCTTCTGCTTCAAGGTGAGCCCTTTTCCACTAAGCCATGTGGCTTAAATGGTGTCGTGGGCATCCATTCGGGGCTTGTGGGTCATAAGATCGGTCCCCATCTTTATTAGCCTCTTCTTGAGATGAGTGTACCAATGGTTCTTTATCTTATTATCTGACCTCTTTGGTAAATGAACTACTATAGCTGACCATCTAAAAAACAATGCAATAAACACCCAATTCATAGAACCATATTTTTTAGCTTTTTAGGTCATAAACATTAAGTGCTAAATCAAAGAAAGATCACAGATTTTATAATCACCTGTTACCAAGAAAGGCATGGAGTTGAATAATGGTGTGTTCCTCCTGTGAGCTGAATTTTCCTCTCTTGTTATCAAGCCTAAGTGTTGAACTTTGGATAGCATGCAGCTACAAGGACAGCAAAAATAAACCATGCAGTCGAGCCATGCATGCGCGAAGAAAACTAAAGCAAGTGCATTTGTTATGTTTAAGTGTTGAAATTAATTCCCATGCAAAGCACCAATGAAGCGATGATGTGAAGGCGGTTGAAAAGCTGGCGATGTTGTCCAAATCAACTTATTTTGTTGCTTTAAGTTTATAGTTTGTAACTTAGTTCATTTAGGACTTAGTTGATAAAACTTTTGATGTAATTAGGTAGAGATTGAGCTGACATATCAGCTTTGTTCATGAGTACAAGTCATGTTTTACAAGTTTCCATGTAATTAGTGGGGTTAGGTAAAAGTTTATGTAATCCTTGACATGTGATTACCAGCTAGCAAATTGTATATGTATTGGCATTATGCCATTTTTCAGTTTTTTGAATGAAAACTTATCAAGTTTCCTTCCATATACTCCAATTTTCTTAGCTTTACTTTCATTTCTGTTTGTTTTTTCTGCTCTTGTTTCTTCTACAAGCCACGATACTTCCTGCTCAAGTCTTAGTCAAAGTCACAGCTGATCATTGTTTCTTCAGCTGAGTTTGCTTGCTTGCTATCAAAGTTCCAACAATTGGTATCTAGAGCTATATTCTTAGTGGACCTGTTATAACAAATGGCTGCCAATTTTTCACCAGTTGCACCACCAGTCTTCAATGGTGAAGGATTTCACATATGGACAGTAAAGATGAAGACATACCTGTAGGCATTCGACCTATGGGATGTGATCAACACCGATGCTGAGCCAGCTCCTCTTAGAGCCAATCCAACAGTGGCTCAAATGAAGCAGCATACTGAAGAAAAAACAAAGAGGAACAAGGCTGTGTCCTGTATACAAAAATGTGTCTCTGATGTGATATTCACAAGAATTATGGCCTGTGAAACTCCAAAGCAGGCCTGGGACAAACTCAAGGAGGAGTTCCACGGCACTAAAAGAACCAGGTAGCAGTAGCTCTTGAACTTGAGAAGGGACTTAGAGAATTTGAAGATGAAAGAGGAAGAAACTATCAAGCAGTACTCAGACAGAATCATGGGTGTTGTAAACAGCATAGGGCTCCTTGGTGAGCAGTTTAATGAAGCTAGGATAGTGGAGAAAGTGCTATCAACCTTACCAGAAAGGTATGAGGCAAAAATATCCTCTCTCAAGGACTCAAGGGACTTGTCCAACATCTCCCTAACAGAGCTGATCAATGCTCTCTATGCACAAGAGCAAAGAAGGGCCAGCAGAAATGAGGAACACCAAGAAGGTGCTTTTCAAGCCAATGCCAAGTTTGCTTCGATCACATCTGCCAACCATGGCAGGATGACTTGGAAAAACAGGCCTAAGCTTGATGCTGCAAGAAGTTGTGAACAACTTTGCAGATTTTGTAAGAAGGCTGGTCATCCAGAGCAAAGATATTGGTTCAGACCAGATGCAACATGCCTACACTGCAACAAGATGGGCTATGTTGAAAGGGTTTGCAAAAACAAGGGCAGACCAAGGCAGAATCAACCACAACAAGCTCAAGCAGAGGTTCAAGTAGCTGAAGAAGGGAGTGATTATGAAGAGCAAGTGTTTGTTGTTTCATGCTCAGCTGGTCAGAAAAAAGCCACAAATGGATGGTTGATAGACAGTGGTTGCACAAACCATATGACCCCTGATGCTGGCATTTTTAAGACAATTGACAGAAGCTTCAAAACAAATGTGAAGGTAGGAAATGGGCACTTCATCAAAGCAGAAGGCAAAGAAAATGTGCTGATAAACACTCCTACAGGTACCAAACTTGTTACAAATGTCTTGTTGGTGCCTGAAATTGATAGAAATTTGCTAAGCATTGCTCACTGCTTGAGAAAGGTTATTCAGTCATGTTCAAAGGCAAAGAATGCTAGTTTACTAATCCGAATGGATCAAACCTCATGACAGTCACAATGACTGATAAATGGTTTGAGGTTAACTGGCCAAGTGGCTCAAACTTGGCCTACACAGCCTCAACAGAAAAGTTTAAATTGTGGCACCAAAGGCTTGGTCATACCAATGACAAATCAATGGCTCGAATAATCAATCAAGATTTGGTTGAGAACTTCACCAACTCAGTTGAGTAGGAGAAGAATGAACCAAAGGCAGTTTCTAAAAATCTTGCATCAAATCAAGTTGAAGTTGTTCGAAATGGTCCTGAAATGGACATTAATGACATATCGGTCAGGGGCACAAGGACCTTGGCTGAGATTTGTGAAAATGCACATACTGTCATAGTCGAATCAAGCAACTTTGAAGAAATTAAGGTAACAGGAGGAGCTAAGCACAATGCTGATGGTAATGCGCAACATGTTATCCAAAGAGTGTTGAAGTTTGGATAGCATGCAGCTACAAAGACAGCAAAAATAAACCATGCAGTTAAGCCATGCATGCAGAAGCTGCTAAAGCAAGTGCAGCTGTATTATGTTTAAGTGTTGAAATTAATTCCCATGCAGCACCAATGAAGCAGCACGTGAAGGCAGCAGTTGAAGCTTGCTAATGTTGTCCAAAATCAACTTATTTTGTTGCTTTAAGTTTACAGTTTGTAACTTAGTTCATTTAGAACTTAGTTGATAAACCTTTTGATGTAATTCGATAGAGATTGAGCTGACATATCAGCTTTGTTCATGAGTACAAGTCATGTTTTACAAGTTTCCATGTAATTAGTGGGGTTAGGTAAAAGTTTAGGTAATCCTTGACATGTGATTACCAGCTAGCAAGTTGTATATGTATTGGCATTATGCCATTTTTCAGTTTTTTGAATGAAAACTTATCAAGTTTCCTTCCATATGCTCCAATTTTCTTAGCTTTACTTTCATTTCTGTTTGTTTTTTCTGCTCTTGTTTCTTCTACAAGCCACGATACTTCTTGCTCAAGTCTCAGTCAAAGTCACAGCTGATCATTGTTTCTTCAGCTGAGTTTGCTTGCTTGCTGTCAAAGTTCCAACACTTAGGTAATTAATCCATCTCAATCTACAACTCTTACACATCTCTTTAACCCTGAACACAAAGGAGTTCGATTAAACCACGGCTGGAGTGACAAAAGATTTCATCCCGTGTTCGAGTTTGATTCCTAAACGAAGAAAAAAAGAGCATAAATTTAAGGTCATAGAGTTCATCAATCAATCATTTGCTTTCTCAGGCAAGGAAACTCAGTTTCCATGCTATGTTGTTGAATATAAGCACTGAGCTTTTGGTCTTCTTCAGCAGTTCAGGGACCTCTCCAACCCTAGCTTTTCACAACATGCATTAGAGCGACCCATTATCAAAAAACTGAGTGAAGCCTGAAATGATGTGCGAAGCCAAGGGTCCTAGGGGGCGACCCCTTAAAAATGTACCATTATAATTTATAAAATTTTAAATTAGTAATAATAAAATTATATTTTAATTTTATTAAAAATAATAAAAATTTAATTTAATCTTTTAAAATTTATAAAAATATAAAGTATTAAATTAATAAAATTACAATTTTATTATAAAAAAATTATAATAATTATTACCAATTTAAATGAATTGATAAACCCATTTAATCGATTGACATCTATAAAACGCTTTTTATACATGTATCACGAATTTTTATTCGCGATCTGAGCGTTGCATTTCACTTTAACCACAACTCATACATTAATTCTCCCACCATCAATGGATTCAAGTGGCAGTAATTTTTTTTATAAACAGGTGGTTGTATTTGAAATGAACTTTTTTTTTTTTTTTAACTTAAAAAGAATTATTTAAAACAGAAATATTATCTATTTTTAATAATTTAATATCACATTGTAATTTTATTTTAAATTTTAAGATTTTTATTTAAATTTAAAATTTTTAATATAAAAATATTAATATAACATTAAACTATAAAAAAAATATATAGATAATGTGCCATAAATGTTCCATTCCCCTCAAGTCTCGGGCCCCACAACCCACTACCAAAACAAATGACTGGAAACAAACAAAACTAAAAAAAAAACACGCAAAACCTAGCAGCACCTCTTCTTCTTCCCTCAACTCCGACGAAAACCCATAAACGCCTCTCCTTCGGCACCACCTTAGGACGACATCACCCACGTATTCCAACAAAAGTGAAAGGAGAGCAAAGCTTTGAGAATCACCAGGAGTTAAAAGGATGATGAGAGACTCCCACCCCCAAAGCTGTTCAACGCCATTTAACTCCAAGAAAACCAGCGGTAACGATCTATCTCAACCGCCATTTCCACCACCTGTAGGGCTTCCTCCACCCAATATCTCGGCCCGTCCGATCGACGCCCTTCAACAGCCAAAGCATGCGCAGCAACGTTAGCCTTTCTACCAGCAAAATGGAAGGTAACTCTTTCAAAACCCCCTAATTTTGTTTTAATATCTTTAATGATCGGACTCAACATGGATTTGTCTTGCATATTTGCCTTGACTTTTTTAATTACTGTCAAAGAATCCCCTTCTATTTTTGTTTTCTTGAACCTAGCTCCATCGCAAAATCAATGGCCTGTTCACACACCCGTGCTTCAGCAACGAAAGCATCAGCAATCCCAGAATGCAGATAGATACATGCAGCCATAATCAATCCCTCAAAATTCCTGATTATAACCCCTGAAACTGAGTTCTTTGTAACAGGATTAAAGACAACATCAAATTTAACTTTCACACTGTCTGAATCAGGCGGCACCCAACCCTCCTTTCTCTGCGAACAAACTTGTGTTTTAATTAGGTCGATGGCCTTCAGCTCAGATAGGTAGGCCTTAATGAACACAATCAATTCTTGTGCAGTTTGTCTAATTCCCTCGTGCACTGAAATGGATTTTTTTTAAAAAGAAAATAAAAGCTTTTAATAGAAATTCTATTAGATGTATGCGTTTGGAAATATGTTTAAAATAATATATAATAAATAATAAAATATATTGGTTGAAATAATTAACAATAACATATGAAATATGTACTTTATTAAAACAAAATATTAAATTGTGAGTAAAACAGAAATTTAAAAATATAAATATATTAGATTTAGAATACTTAATGAATATAATTGTTTATCACGGTATTGTCATCAACCTTTAGTTTGTTTTAAGTTAATTTACGACACCAACTCAATCAACAACATTATTTATAAGAAATTTTATCAAGTTCATGTGTATGTTGTTAAAATGAAAAAAAAAAATAGATTAAATTTTGAGTAAAACTAATTTTAAGCATATAAATGTATCAAATTAAAAATATTAAATGAATACAATTATTGATCATGGTGTTGTCATCAACCATGAGTTGGTGTTGAGTTAATTCATGACACAAATTCAATTAACAATATTATTAATAGTAGAAACTCTATAGCACGCGTACACGTATGAAAACCACATATTTAGAATATAAATTTGTGTTTAAAAATAACATACAATAAATAATGAAATGTATGGTTTGAAATTAATTAATAATAACATATAAAATATGTATGGTGTTAAAATAAAAATAAATTAATTAAAATGTGCATAATAAAATTAAATGTATAAAAGTTTTAAAATAAAACTTTAGTTGAGTGATAAATTTAAAGTTTTACCAATGCAATTGGTGTGGGTTCAAATCCTTCTATATGCATTTTTTAATAAAAAGATTAAAATACACTCAAATAATATTACTTATTATAAATATGAAAGGATATTTTTGTAATTTTCCTAATCGAGTTGGTGCATGGTTGACTCAGACACCAACTTAATCAGGAGTTTAAATAATAATATAAATATACAATTGATGAAGCTAATAAAATATGCGTAATAAATTAAAATGTATAAAACAAATTAAAATAAAGTTTTAATTGAGTGGTAAATAAAGTTTTATTAATGCAAATGGTACAAGTTCAAATCTTGCCATATGCAATTTTTTAGGGTGAACTACATCCATGGTCAATTATTAAGAAGTTTCCATTTTGGTTGTTCATCTTAAAAAAAGTTATAAATTGGTTATTGAAGTATTCAAAAGTTTTATTTAAGTCGTTGGGCTGTTAAAATCGTGGTTATATGGTCTTTTTTGTTTGCACTGTCTGCACCAATAAAAAGCTTTCATTTCTATTATCTTCTACGATTCAATTTTTTTTCATGAAACAACCTTGAACATTATGAATCTGCTTAAAATTGACTGTTAGATTGACTTAGTTTGAGGTATGTTCTTTTATTTGTTGATGGGTATCGATACATTGTACCAATTTTCAGCTCGTTGTTTGGAACTCGCTAGCTAGACTTTAAAAAAAAAAAAAAAACTTAATAACCCAATGACTTAAATGAAAACTTTTGAATAGTTTAGTGACTTAAATGAAAACTTTCAAATAGTTCAATGAGCATTTTGTAACTCTTTGAAGTTGAGTGACTAAAATGTAAACTTACTAATAATTTAGTGATATTCATATGTGAAATTAGGAGGGGCTGGCAAGGGTCCCGACCCCCACTAAAATGGAAAATTTTCCATTTAGGCCATTTAAAATTTTTAAAGTTTTAAATCAGTAAAGGTAAAATTGTACTTTGGCCCTCTAAATATATAAAAATTTGATTTAATCATTTAAGAATTATAAAGATATATGCTGTTAAAATGGTGAAATTGAATTTTTGCTATTGTAAAAATTATAATTTAATTTCAGCCTCTCCTAAAAAAAATTTTAGTTTCGCCCCTGGTGATATTGGGTGTAGTTTACCCTTTCTATAAAAAAAAATAAAGTATCCTCAAATAATATAGTTAATTTTAAATATGGATTAACGTTTTCGTACATTTCTTAATTAAGTTGGTATCTAATTGACTCGTGATACCAACCCAATCAATGGCTTAAATAATAAGGTTAATATGTAGTTTACCCTCTGAACTTATCTAAAAGTACCTAATTGGTACCTGAATTCAAAATTTGTCACACACATTGCCCCTAATTTGTTAACAACATTAATCTTTTAAGGGTTAATATGTAGTTTGCCCCCTGAACTTGTTCAAAAGTACCTAGTTGGTACCTGAACTTATCCAAAAAGTTATATTTTTTAAAAGATTTGTACTTTTTAAATTTATGTCTACCATGTGTCATTATGATGGGTTACCATGTACCATTATCGGATTGGCCATCAACGCCACATTAGCACAAACTAACGGTGCTAGTGTGAAGGTATCAACTTCAATGACGGAATACAAGTTCAAATATTAACAAAGTAAGAAAAATATTCAAATACCAACTAAATAATTTTGAACAAGTTAAAAAGGGCAAAATATTAATCCTAAATAATAATATAGGTATGGGTAAATTGCACGAAAAAAGTGGATTTTACTGCCAAATATTGACAAGTCGTCCGTAAATTTCATGAAATTAATTTTCGTGGGCCCAAAAGTTTTAAGGAATTTTGACAAAAACAAAAATTCAAGGAATTTTTTACACCAAACAGAAACTGTATATATATATATATTATGTATTTTGATTTTATAATTTATGTTTAGAGTTTTTGTCTTTCAAAATTTTAGAATAAAACCAACGTTTTATTCATATTGTATAGTGTTAGGCAGAATAATTCGAATTTTTGTTAATTTTTTTATAAGAAAAAATCCTGGAAATTTCTTTCTCCTTTTAAAGATTTTTTTTCCCCCAATTTATGTGATAGATAATTAAATTCATAGATAAGACTCACAATTGAACTAATTATACACATTTTTCTTGAAAATATATTGCAAAAAAATATGTTTGGCAGAATGATTTTTTTATCCTGTGAGTTATAAAAATATATAATAATATAAATTGGTATTTGAGTTTCACATCTTCAAATATGATTGTATTTGACAAAAGTTATACATTTTAATACAAGAAGATAACCATATTAACTTTTTAGTGTTTAATTTGAGTTATAAAGTTGATTTGATGAAAATTTATAATCAACTAATAATATTAGCACTTAACTGTGACATCTTAAACTTGGCCTAGACGTTATGGTCAAGTCTGGAGATGTTACGTAAAACGGTTGTAAATCCCAGTTTCGTAAATTTTGAAAAATATCGTAAATTTTTTTTACTTAAAACCTCGGTTTAATAGAAAACACATCTAACTTAACTTTTTAGTTAAAAACAATGTTTGCATACATTTTCTAAAAACGAATACTTTGTAGCTAAAATTCTTAGATCGTTATGTTTTGAAAAAACCAAGTTTATTTCCTCGAAATTATTTGTTTTTGAAGGAAACAGACATTTTCGATAAAACTTTTAACAGTATCATGTAGAAATTGAAAACAAAATCCCAAAACCAAAATAGTTCGAAATAGTCCAAATATTACAAAACGCTTTAATCCAAATTTAAATAAATCAAAGTGAAATAAATTTATTTTAACAGAGCTTTCGTGGCACCGATCCGCTTGAGGATTGCCTGAAAATATCAGTCAAATAGAATATGAGTTTTCGACATTCAGTGTGTAATAAATAACTTGAAAAATTAATTTATATAAGACGATTTAACAAAAACAAAATCATAACAAAGCAATATAGATATAGACATATTTCGTACCCCCATCCGCTACACACCATCTCCAACATCCCAACACGCCATATGGGGCATGAATTACCCATTCAACCTTACACACCACTTAATGTCGATATGACACTCTTCAAAATATTTGCAGCTGAGCTGCCAGTGTAATAGGAGAGTTGTCGCCATTCACAGAAATACTTCCTCTATATAATATAACCCATCCCAGAAGCAAATATAGATCAAAACGAAAATCAAACATGATACAGTTATACATGCATAACATAACAGATACAAAGCATGCATAACAATTTTCGGGTTACTCAGAGCCTATTAGTATACAAACGAATATAAAAATTGATACTAACAGATGATCAAATTTCATATTTTCCAGTTTATCTAATCACATACCAACCCCACGGAAGACATATGACTGATCAAAACGATGTGTATGGCCCTAGGGAAAAATTAGTATTTTGGGCCCATATGGCCTCACACATGCATGTGTAGTCCACATAGCCCAAATAGCCAAGATCATGTGCCACACATGGTCCAATACATAGCTTACCACACGATCGTGTGACATCGGCAGATTTCTTTTTCGGCTTTTGTCGGTCACTTTCTTTTCTTTTTTTTTTTTTTTACGTTTTGCGTTACACACCTAATTTGATTTTGATACGAAGGCAACCCTAGGATTTCTAGTATCTAAAATAAAAAAAATTAAACACTCAAATCAATAATAATCTACCCAAATCTAAACCTTTCTCTGCCATAACTTCCATCATTAACCCAAATTCAACAATTAACTCACATGTAACAACGATTACTTACCCGAAACAAAAATAGTAGCCTTCACAAATACTAACTCGCCGGAGGACCGTTATTCCCAAAATCTTCACCTAATATCCAAAATGTAATAGCCCAAATTTCAGTGATATTAGAAATAGTGGTTCGAGACCATCAAGTTTGACAAATGAACTCATAGATTGTATTATTTAATATTTACGAGCCATATGTAGCTTTTAAAAGATTTTTGAAATAGTAAATTGTGTTTTATAAAGATTTATTTGGTCAAAAAAACGAGAAAAAGAGGTATCGAGATCTCGGTGTTATAAACCGAGTCAGAAATATTTTTATGAATATTTACGAAATGTCAATAAAGTAGTATAAAAATTTCGTTAGAAAATTTTGACGTTTGGGTGGTTAATTAAATAAAAAGGTCTAAATTGAAAAAGGTATAAAAGTTGCTAGAAGGATTAAATAGCTTAATTGTCAAATGAGGAAGGACCTAAAGTGAAAATAAGCTCAAAGGAGATATTTTGGGCGGCAATAGTTGAGAAAAATCAGGAAATGAGTGAAATAAGGGCAAAATTAGAAAATTGTCAAAATTAGTTAAACAAATATAGGACCAAATTGGAATATCTAGAATTCTCTTCATTTCTCTTCATTTTCTTCAGCTGAAAAACAGCCATGGGAGAGAGCTCAAGCTGGTTTGCATACTCAAGCTTCATGTAAGTTTAATTCTTGCTTTCTCCTTGAAATTTCTATGTTTTTGGACTTTTACAATTGGGTCCAACTTATTAATTCATTAGCTTTTGATCCTATGGCTAATTTTTAAAGTTGATGTGGATTAGTGCTTGAAGAATATGATGAATAAATATTGAATTGAAGCTTTAATTTTGTTATATGATGATTATATCAAGTAAAATTGATGGAAATTGGTTTTAGGATCTAATTGTGAAAGAGTTGAAATTAAGGCCTAGTGTTAAAATTCTGATTTTCAAAGATTATGAAGTAGTTTAAAATGATAGAGAAAAGTATTAAATGAGAAAATTAGCTCAATTGAGGGGTTAATTGAGCAAGGACTGAATTGTATGAAATGTGGAATTTGGGACAAAATAGAAATCAACATGTTATACTAAAGCAGTTTTGGACAGCAGCAGTTGTCTAACTTTGAAAAATCACTAAAAAATGGTATAAATTGAATTAGAAGTTGAATGAGATATAAAATTAAAGCTTGTTGGGTCTATTTTCATATAAAAGAAATAGAGCAAGTAAAGAAAGTCTACATTTTGAGATATTTAAATTTTTGTAAGACTAGTTTAGAATAACTTTGTGATCCCCTGTTCTTACTTTAGAAATTCACTAAAAATTGTAAAAAAATAATTATGAGTTATAATTTATATGTTTGTATTCCTTAATGAGCCTATTTTCATTAGAAATAATTGGAAACACTATATGAAAATCGTACTATGAGATAATTGATTTTTAGTGAAGAGAGGTCAGAGCTGTTAGACTATGTAACAGGGGAGAATTTAACTAATAAGCTGTACTAATTGGCCACACTAAAAATTCTGGAAAAATTATAGTAAGAATATACGTGAGTCTAGTTTCAAATAAAATTAACGGATCTTAATTTTGAGTTCTTGAGCCTAAAAATAATTTAGTGACTATGACACGGATGGACAGCTTGAATATTCACATAAGTAAATAGTGAAAATTATAGATAATGTTACTTACAAGTGTGTTGTTTATACTAAGGATGTGGATGGAAAGGAGGAGGAAAAATAATATATGAACGACTTGGGTATAAATTGATTACATGCTCAATTATAATTGATAAATGTTGAATTAGAAATGACATAATGTTTTATTTGGAATATTTATTATGAAATTATGATTATCGTTATAATACAAAAATTGAACTTGTGAGTTTATATGGCTAAATATTAGTGATCATTTGTAAATTTTATGAACTTCATGATGTGTTATTTCATATGTACTGATGATAAAATTGTAAATAATGTAAAAGCATGAAAATTGAATAAATGATCAAATTGAGCACTTCAGTTTAGTGACAAGATGAATTGACGGAAAAGACCATGGTTGAACCATGGCAACAAGTGATAAGTGATAGCTTCGGCTACACTTATCTGATCAAGGACAAGTGAAAGTGATAAGTGAGAGTTTTGGCTACACTTATCTGATCAAGGACAAGTGAAAGAGAAAAGTGCTAGCTCTGGCTACCTGATCAGTGAAAAGTGGTAGCTCCGGCTACCTGATCAGTGAAAAGTGGTAGCTCCGGCTACCTGATCAGTAAATAGTGGTAGATTCCTACAAGTGACAAGTGGTTTCCGTGTAAGACCATATCTGGGATATGGTATCGGTGTGATACGTGTTTAAGATGTAAGACCATAGCTGGGCTATGGCATTCTAGTGAAAAGTGATGAATTGACGGATAAGTCCTTGGTTTCACCATGGCATAATGATAGTGAAGATGTAAGACCATGGTTGTGCTATGGCATTCTAGTGAAAAGACCATAGCTATGTTATGGCATCAATGATTATCAGTGAAATTCAATGCATACCGGCAAGTGCGAGAACAATTAAAGTAAGGCGTTCACTAATTTGACGAAGCTGGTAAGTGTTACATAGAATTATGTGATATAAGGAAATATGAGTTGATGAGACATGAACATAGAACTTGGTTGATGAATGAGTTCATTTGTGATTATATATTTGTACACCCTTGAGTGTATTATCCGTATGAATTTGTAACACTCCTAACCCGTATCCGTCGCCAGATTGGGGTCACAAGATATTACCGAACACATGTACAGATTCAAACGTTCACCCAAGTCATATTCATATATAAATATATATAAAGCTCATAGCTAATTAAATATTAAACATATGGATCATGCCTCTACATTTACTCGTAATCATACCATATATCTCTTCAAATTTTCAAACAAAGAAACATACCACAAAGCTAAACAATATATGCATACTTTACGAACACAATACTCAATCATGTGCACATCATCTTAATAATATGCGAATACCTAACATAAATTAAACACTTTGCTTCAAAATTTTATTCATGCTTATACATGACTTAATGACCATAAGAAATTAAGGCATTAACAACTCCAGATTATAATCAAACATATTTCATTAATCATTAAAATCATATGCGTATTTGACTACATCAAATATCAAGACATATATAACATGTCAAATACCTATTTATGCATTTCATATTTCCAAACCTATGCCTTCACATTTGACCGAACATACTATATACATTATAACATTTTCTACTCCATAAAAACTTGAATAAATCGCTTCACTAACACTTCTTCCTAACACATTCACATAAATGCAAACGCTAACATCTCAATTGTAACTCTTATAATTCGAACCATATAAAGTAACAAACCAAAGACCTTGCATAATCAACTTCATTCGATAACTAACTTAATGCTTATGTTAAACCATATGAATATCACGATAATTAATTATACATCCATTCATGAAACTCACATTGCCGATTATACTGCATAAAGATCATGCAACATTGCCATATACATTCAAGACCAAAGTATCTTAACTTAGCCATTTTCGCATGGCTATACTTATATACAAGACAAAACTCATTGGTTTAAAAACTTAGTCTAACCTATACATGCCTTTGGTTCAAAACTAAGCTTATAAGTACCAAACAAGATGATAGTGTGGATGACTTCTCTGACAATCCCCTGAGCTCGTAGCTTGATCAAAATCTATAAAACAGAGCAACAAACACACAAAGTAAGCTAACTTAGCTTAGTAAGTCTTAAGCAAATTCAACAATTCGGCTAGTTATTTAAATCAAGTTGACCGAACAAATTCTTAACATTTATAAAATAATAAGACATTTATGTGCTATCATAGCCGAATATCAATATCCATATATAGCAAAATTATTATCATCATCTACTTTAAAAGTAGAACTCATCAAATTCACGTCACTTAATAAATATGTATATATTCCTATATATATAACCGAATATCATCTTCCATGTACATATAAAGCAAGCCCCCATAACCCAAAGTATATCTAAATACAATCCTCACCTATTCGTTAACACACACACACACACATATATATACATATATATTACATGACCCAAATGAATACACAAATTATTTCATATAACCGATTATATATAAACATATCTATGTATATAGATATACATACATAAACATCTTTTAACAACTCTCATGTTTTTAAGTAAACAACTTTCACATCACATAATTTATCCACGTATCCGAACAACCAATTGAACAACACATTTATTTCATCATTTTAATTGCTCATTGACATCACATATAACATATATGTATAATATACATACCTTATGGCCAAATTAACAAAATTCATTTGCATAAGCTTAAGCTTACTTGATTTGTTCCATAACTTGATTATTTCGTAGTCTAAGCTTGGAATTTTAATTCACCGGTATAAAACCTGCTAGGCGTCAGCCTGAATCACACACCGGCACTAGGCCTGCTAGACCCGAGGTTTGAAATTTAAACATCGGCATTTAGCCTGCTAGGCAATAAGCCCGATATAATTCACCGGCACAAGGCCTGCTAGGCAATAAGCCCGATATAATTCACCGGCACAAGGCCTGCTAAGCAATAAGTCCGAATATTTATATTACCGAACCAACTCATTCACATTACACATTAACAATATCACATATATCACATATAATTCACATCACTTTCACATAGTGAACTCAATTAATTCAACTACATATCATTGCTAAATTACTTTAACACATTCGGCTTTGTCATATTTCAATCCACAAATTCATAATTCAGCATGTATACTAGGTTATAATCGATACTTACGATATTAACTTGCTTAAAGACTTACCTTGGATATCGTCGGACGTCGAGAACCTGCTATTCGTTAACTTTCACCTTTCCCTGATCCAAGTCCGTTTTTTCTTTGTTCTTGATCTAAACATATCCAATTTAAACTCATTCAAATTTATTTATATTCAATTTAGTCCCAAAACACATAAATAGGCAAATTACCATTTTACCCCTGACATTTACAACTTTTACAATTTAGTCCCTATTGCACAAAACACAAAATACACATAATTTGAATTCAATCCTTTAGGGAAGAATCTTCCACATAACCATACAAGTCCATACATTTCATTTATTTTGCAATATAACCCCTTAAAAATTTTACTTTTACAAATTAGTCCAAAATGCTCAAATTCACAAAAATTTCCAATTCAAAACATGTTAATTTCAAGCATACTTTTAATATTTTTCCATCAAGCATTACAAAGCACAAACATCCATCAATGGCCGAATATAAAACATGCTCAAATTCAAAAATTCTAACATGGGTCGACTTGTATTCTAAGCAACGATCACTAAAACGTAAAATTTATCGAAAACCGACCAATACATACCTTGAACTTAACTAGGAAAGTGCCGAAACTTAGGCTTGTTTTCTTCTTTTCTTCCTTAGCTATATTCGGCCTAAAGAACCAAAGATGATAATGGCATTTCTTTTGTTTTATTTTAACGTATATTATGATTATTTCTAAATTACTTTAATAACATTTTAATTAAAATAAAACTAACATATATATACTAAGGGTAATGGTGTCATAAATCGTCCACTATGTTAAAGAATGGGCTATTTGCCCTTTAAGGACTTCATATTAAGAAGCCACTAACAAATAAGCACTTTTCACTATAGTTTATAACTTTTACACTTTACGCGATTAAGTCCTTTTGTTAAATTAAACACACAAACAATCAAATTTTCGTACGAAACTTTCACACGTAATAATTCACATATAATAAACACAAAAAATAATATCTAAAAATTTTCAGACTCGAATTTGTGGTCCCAAAACTACCGTTCCGATTAGGGTCAAATTCAGACTGTTACAGAATTGGTATTCCAAATGAGTTAATGAGAAGAGTTCTAATATGACATAATCTAAATTTGAAATGAAATATTATGAAAACGTACTTGGAATACATTGGTATGTCTTATATATGTTATTTGAGTTCATAATATGAAAAGTAAATGTATGTGAAAATATGAGGTGATAATACCTGTACATGGAATTTATTGGTGGATACGTACATCCTAATAGATTTTAGTGAACATTGAAATTGGGATCAATAAGTGGTTTGTCAATTTAAATTGTGATTCGCATGAAGAGTTAGTGAATTGCATGTTTATGAATTGTTACATGTATTTGTCAAAATACGAGGAAATGATGGTAATTGGTACATGGAAATATGAGACTATAATATATAAAAACATGGAATATGTTTGATAAACGTGTTCATTCATAATTATAGAGTTGTGCATCTCAAGTGCACTATATGTGTAAAGATGACGTTTCAAATGATTTGATAAGTAAAACTCAAATATGAAGTAGTTTGAAACCAAGATAATTTGTTATAAGAATATATACGAAATACAGAGGTGTGATTGTTATATGTTATATGAATACATAGTGTGAAAAAGTATAAGTACAAGAGAAATTTAATGAGAATTGAGCCCATATACGTTTCTTGTTATTTATATGAAGTGTACAACTAACAAATGGTATTAAGTATAAGGCTCAGTTGAATATCTTAAATTGGTTTTTGTATGTATTAAATGTGGGTGAAGAATAAAGATCAAATGAGTGAGAAATATGGCTTGGAAAATAGCCTAATTTGTGAAAATTAACTTTACCATACGGCCTAGCAACACGGGCGTGTACTAAGGCCGTGTGACCCAAGTTCCTTCATAGACGCAAGTCAAAGAGTTATACGCCCCAGAGGCACGGTCATGTGATTTGTAAATGAGATAAACTTAGGGATTTTGCGAAAAATTTCATACGATTCTGATTTAGTCCCGACCCAATCCCAATGCATGATTTGGACTTCAAGGGTCTGTTAAAGGAAACTTTTATAATCAATTTTGATATTTGAGCGGTAAATGGTTTAAATCATCTGTAAGTGTTCCGTACTCCTCGGTAATGCCTCGTACCCTGTTCTGGCATCGAATACGGGTAAGGGGTGTTACACAAAAAGATTTTTCAATTAAACAACAACAAATATCCACTCACAACCCCAAAACTTTCCCCCAACTACAAACTAACTACAATAATAATTAAATAAACACTTGATATCGAAACAAATAATTCCAAAAACACTTATACAAGTAACTGATAGCAAGAATCACACCCCAACACAGATTAACTTTGCAGCCTCAAAGAATAAAACATTGTTTCTTGACCAAATAGGAGCCAACAAGGAAAAAGAATGAACAAAATAGAAAATAACTAAAACAAAGAAACAAGAAACAATAACAGTAGAGAGTGAACAATGGAAAAAATGTGAGATATGAGAAAGGAAAGAGAATTTTTTTGGATAAGAATTAAAATAAAATAATTAACCAACCCAATCCCAACAACCTACTAATTAATCCTTACTTAACAGCTTAATTAGAATTCAACTCAAACCTAAATTCTACTAACAAAACAACTCACAAGGTTATTAACAAACAAAAAATAATAATTCTAGCTGCTCCAACCGAGGCTCGAACCTATGCCCAAAGAGCACAAGTCGCTTAACCATTAAACCAAACTGGTTACTACATCAAAATTTTACAAATCAACAACTTAAATTTTTGGGGCGTTACAACTCTCTCCCTAAAAGAAATTTTAGTCTCGAAATTTACCTGACTCAAACATATGCGGATCTTGTTGCTGAATCGAGTCCTCAGGTTCCCATGTGGCTTCCTCAGTGCCATGATTTCGCCACAGAACCATCACTAACGGTATATACTTCTTCTTCAAGACCTTGACATCTCGATCTATAATTTGAACCAGTTCTTCCCTAAAAGTTAAATCCAATCTAACCCCAATCTACTCTACAAGAATAATATGGGATGGGTCAAACCGATACTGCCTTAATATAGAAACATGGAACACATCATGAATACCATCCAACTCTAGAGGTAGATATAACTGATAAGCGATCGGTCCCACACATTTTAGAATCTGATACGACCCAATAAACCTAGGGCTCAACTTACCCTTACGTCCAAACAGAAAGACCTTCCACAAAGATACCTTAAGAAAGACATAATCACCTACAAAATAATTGATATCCCGATTCTTTAGATCTGAATACGACTTCTGTATATCAAAAGCCGCTTAAGATGTTTCTAAATCATTCTAACTTTTTCTTCGAATTTAGAAACCAACTCAATACCCAAAATCCATCGCTCACCCAACTCATTTCAACACAATGAAGTACGCCACTTATGACCATATAGAGCCTCGTAAGGTGCTATCTGAATATTGCATTGGAAACTATCATTATAAGCGAACTCGGCTAATGGTAGAAACTCCTCCCAACTACCTCGAAAGTCAATCACACAACTCCAAAGCATATCTTCTAGTATATGAATCACCCTATCAGATTTACCATTTGTCTGAAGATGGAACGCAGTACTGAAGCCTAATCTAGAACCCAAAGCCTCATAAGCTTTCTTCAAAATTGATAAATAAAACAAGGATCCCTATAAAAAATAATCGAGACCAAAACTCCATGAAGTCTAACGATCTCGAAAACATATAGCTTAGCTAATTTTTTAAGGGAATAATCAATCTTGACAAGAATGAAATTGGCAGACTTGGTCAAACAATCCACGATGACCCACACAGAATCCTTCTTAGTAGGTGGTAAAGGAAACTCACTAACGAAATCCATAGTCACCCGTTCCTATTTCTATAGAAGAATCTTAACTGGCTAAAGGAAACCAAAGGTAATTAATACTCAAATTTAACTTGCTAGCATGTTAGACACCAAGAGACAAAATTCGTTACCTCCCGTTTCAAACCCAGCCACCAGTATAACTCACGCAGATCACAATACATCTTATTTCTGCTAGGATGCATAGCATAGGGGCTACTATACGCTTCCCGTAAAAGGGATCGCCTCAAATCAGAATCATTAAGCATACAAACCCGTCTTCAAAAACACAGAATCCCATCACTTTTAGCCCAAAATCAGAAGTAGTACCATCCTCAACCTGAAGGAATCGCAGAACCAAAGAGACATCCCCTAACTGTTTAACCCGAATTTGATCAATTCAAGTCAACTTAACTTGCAACTCGGTTAATAGGCTCCCATAATCAAACAAACTTAGGCGAGCAAACATTACCCTTAAATCAAACATTGCTCTATGACTAAAAGCATCAACCACTAAATTGGCCTTACCAGAATGGTACTCAATCGTACAGTCATAGTCCTTAAGCAACTCAATCCATCTACGTTGCCTAAGGTTTAACTTTTTCTGAGTAAGAAGATACTTGAGGCTCTTGCGATCGGTATAAATGATACACCTCTCATCATACAAATAGTGCTACCAAATCTTTAAGGTGAAGACAATTGCAACCAACTCAAGATTGTGTGTGGAATAGTTGCCTTCGTGTAACTTAAGTAGTCGAAACACATAAGTTACTACCTTACCATATTACATCAGAACACAACCTAATCCAAAATGAGATGCATTATTGTAAACCATAAATTCGTTGTCAAATTTACGCAGTATCAAAATAAGAGCCTCAGTCAAAACAGATTTGAGCTTCTCAAAACTCGATTACTGCTCGTTAGTCCAAACAAAGGTGTGTTCTTATGCAACAACTTAGTGAGAGGAGCTGCAATCAATGAAAACTTAACTCACTAGCCCAAGGAAGCTGCGGATTTCAAAAACATTCCTAAGTTGTTTCTACTGAAGCACAACCTCAATTTTCTTAGGATTAATTCGGATCCCCTCAACAAAAACCACTTGGCCCAAAAAAGTGACTTCCCTAAGCCAAAACTCACACTTGCTCAACTTAGCGTAGAGTTATTTCTCACGGAATATCTGAAGAACTACTTTAAAATGCTTATCATGCTCATCCTCACTCTTAGAGTATACCAGAATGTTATCGATAAAGACCGCGATGAACTGATCCAAGTATGGTTGAAAAACTCGATTCATAAAATCCATGAATACAACCGGAGCATTCGTCAAACCAAAGGGCATGATTAGGAACTCATAGTACCAATAACGAGTCCTAAAAGCAGTATTATGAACATTGACCTCTTTAACCTTAAGCTGATGATACCTAATATGAAGATCTATCTTGGTAAACACAAAAGCCATACAAAATTGATTGAACAAGTCATCGATCTTTGAAAGTGGATACTTATTCTTTACCATTAATTTATCCAGTTGATGGTAATCTACACATATTCTCATAGTTTTTCTTTTTTCTCTACAAACAGAACTGGTGCCTCCCACAGAGACACGTTAGGACTAATAAGCCCCCGATTGAGTTCTTGAAACTGAGTGTTTAATTTCATAAGCTCTTTTGGTGTTATGCGGTAGGGAGTAATAGACATTGGAGTTGTAGTTGGTAAAATCTTGATACCAAACAGATCTAAAGGCAAACCCGACAACTCTTCAGGGAAGACATACGGAAACTCCTTAACTATTCAAATGTTCTCAACAGATAAATCCACAAAAGCTGAATCGTGCACAAAAGCCAAAAAAACTTCACACCTTTTTCGAAATAACTTTTCGACCATAAGAGCGGAGATCCCATTAAAAAGGTAATCTCGACACTCGCTGATCATAACCACTTCCACATCACCCTCAGATCTCAAAACCACACTTTTTGTAGCATAATCAATGCTAACTGATGTTCCACAAGCCATTCCATTCTTAGAATTAAATTGAATTCCCCAAATGGTAGTTCAATCAAATTAGTCGAAAACACAACCCCTTGTATCTCTAGCGATACATTCCTATAAAGCGTATTAACCCGAACTGATTGACCTAGTGAACTAAACACAATAATCTCTTCAGAAATGCTCTCAACAAACATACCCAAGTTCATATAGACAGAACTAGCTATATAAAAGTGTATTAATCCTATGTCTATCAAAGAAAAATACGGAGCAACATGAATGAAGAACGTACCGGAGATAACATCTGCGGTGTCTCTATCCTCACGGCATCTAGCCACATATACTAGTACAGACTGCCTAGCCTCATTCTGATTAGGACATCTACCCGATACTTTTTTACCTCTACCCGTACTATTACCACCTCTGATCGAACCATGACCCCTAGGCAGCTGCTGAACTACCCGCTGAGGCTGGCTAAACTCGGAGCTAGAGCTTGCACCTAATCAAATTATTATGGACGATTCCTAATACGGTGCTCCATTGACCTATATCACAGACAAACTCCTAGCCTTCTCTAACATTCGCTCAGATGGCATCTACCACAACCTCTACACGGTTGAACCACATTATAAGCAACTTGAACCTTAACCCTTGGAAGCCTATCAGATCTAGCTCGTTTCTTAGGCCGTTGAACAGAACTAGAGGGCTCTGAATCCTTTTTATTCTTACCCCTTTCACGGTTCCTATTTTTACACTCAACGCACTTAACCTCCTTAACAATTATCGCTTGTCCACCAAGACGACAAAAGCCTACTCCTTTTGCGGAGCTATCAGAATCCTAAGGTTATCTCTCAACCATTTCTCAAAATAGATACACTTATCATAGTGATTCGATACAAGCCTACGAGCATATTTTCTCATTCTTAAAAATTTGGCCTCATATTTACGAGCATCCACATAACACGCCCCACATGTTTACTCTGGAAGGTGCTTTTAAAATAATCTCACGTAATATATTTCCACTAAGTACCCTCCTCAATCGCCAACTACCATTGATATGCCTCGTCACGAAGCGGAGATATTGCACCCTTCAATTTTAGCTCAAAGGTGCAGTCAATAAATTCATAATCCTTTATGTGGCCTTCAACCAATATTCGGCCATAGTCAGGGTGACTCCAGTGACACCTCTAAACAATTTAGCTCCGTTAAATCAGAGTTGTTCAATTATCAACCCACGACTCCCATAACTAGAATGAGGCCTAATGAACCTATCCAAAACCCTCAGCATGGCTTTGGACAATGCGTCGTCCCTAGCCAAGCGACTTTGGGACCCAATCTCAACAGTAGGTGAACCCAGCATTTCACTTGTATCCAAATTGGGCATATTGCCTACCAAAGACGACTGAGCTCAATCCTCTCTTCGGTGCCCGCTACACCCACGGGTGCCACGTCCACGTGATCCACGAGTACTCATCGTATATATTATCTACATTACAAATTTTTATATATCAGTTTCAGTATTTATTAATGAATATTTTATGCTCAAAAAGTTATTGAAAGAATTTATAGAGATGTTTCAGTCTCTAATTATCGCAGTTCTAATCATTTCAGAAATTTTCTAAAATAAATTTTATCTAAGTCAAAATTACTTATAGAATCAATGCCGGAGACTTGGTATTTCACAGAATGATTTTTTTAAAAAAATAAATGCAAAAACGAAAATCCGACCTAATTTTGAACCCAAAATTTCACAAAATTTGTACAAAATCAATATTTACAAAATTTTGAACCCAAAATTTCACAGCCCGAGTTTTGCAACATGACTCTAATACCACTAAAAATAACACCTCAAATCCGACCTAGATGTTCTGGCCAAATCTAAAGATGTTATGTAAAATGATTGTAAATCTCGTTTTCGTAAATTTTGGAAAATGTTGTAAACTTTTATTCCTTAAAACCTCAGTTTAATAGAAAACACATCTAACTTAACTTTTTAGTTGAAAATGATGTTTGCATACATTTTCTGAAAACGAATAATTGGCAGCGAAAATTCTTAGATCGTTATGTTTTGAAAAAACCAAGTTTATTTTCTAGAAATCAGTTATTTTGTAAGAAACAGACATTTTTAATAAAACGTCACGTAGAAATTGGAAACAAAATCCTAAAACCAAAACAATCCAAAATAGTCCAAATATTTAAAAAAGTTTTTAAATCTAAATTTAAATAAATAAAAAAGAAATAAATTTATTGTAACTGAGCCTCCGTAACACTGACCCGCCTAAGCCTAAGAATTACCTAAAAATATCAATCAAACAAAATATAAGATTTTAATTTATATCAGATCGATTTAATAAAAACAAAATCATAACAAAGCAGTGCAGATACAGACAAATTTCCTAACCCCATCTGCTACACTACATCTCTGACCATCTCAACACAACATATTAGGTATGAATCACCCATCTAACTCTACACACCACTTAATGTTGATATGACACCTTTCAAAATATTTGCAGCTAAGCTATTAGTGTAATAGGTGAGTTATCACCATTCACATAAATACTTCCACGACATAATATAACCAATCCCAAACGGAAATAAGAATCAGAATGGAAATTAGACATGATACAGTTATACATGTATAACATAACAGATACAAAGTGCGCATAGCATTTTTTAGGTTACTCAGAGCCTATTACAAGGTTTACTTATCATATGGCGTCTCAAATATACAAATAGATACAACAATTTATACTAACAGATGATTGAATTTCATATTTTACAGTTTATTTGATCATATACCGACCCCACGGAAGGCATACGATAAATCAGAATGATGTATACAACCTTAGAAAAAAATTAATATTTTGGGCCCACGGCCTCATACACGCTCGTTTGGTCTACACGGCCCAAATAGCCTGGACCATGTGTCACACATGACCTAGTACACGACCTATCACATGACTTGGCACACGACTGTGTGGTGTCGATAGATTGCTTTCTCAGCTTCTGCCGGTCATTTTTTTTTTTGCATTTTGCATCACACCTGGTTTGATTTTGATATAGAGGCAACCTCAAGATTTCCAATACCTAAAATTGACAATTAAGCACTCAAATCAATAATAATCTACCCAAAACTAAACCTTTCTCTGCCATAACTTCCATCATTAACCCAAATTCAACAATTAACTCAAACGTAACAGCACTTACTTACCCGAAACAAAAATAATAGCCTTCACATATACTAACTCGTCGGAGGATCGTTATTCCCAAAATCTTCACCTAATATCCAAAAAGATTTCTCAATTAAACAACAACAAAATATCCACTCAACCCCAAAACTTTCCCCCAACAACAAACTAAAATAATAATTGAACAAACACTTGATATCGAAAACAATAATTCCAAAAACACTTACACAAGTAACTGGTAGCAAGAATCACACCCCGACACAGATTAACTTTGCAACCTCAAAGAACAAAATATGGTTTCTTGACCAAATAAGAAAGAAAAAGAATGAACCAAATAGAAAATAACTAAAACACAAAAAAAAAAAAAAAGACCAGTAGAGAGGGAACAATGGGAAGAATGTTAGACATGAAAGAGGAAAGAAAATTCTTTTTAGGGATAAAAATTAAAATAAAAAAATAATTAAATATATATATTAACCAACACAATCCCAGCAACCTACTAATTAATCCTTACTTAACAGCTTAATTAGAGTTCAAATCAAACCCAAACTCTACTAACAGAACAACTCACAGGGTTATTAACAAACAAAAAATAATAATTATAGCAAGTTAAGTTTGCTTCCCTAGCACGCCTTTGTCTGCCCTCTTTGGCACATTTTCTCTAAGTATTCTTAATTTTTCTTTTGTTGGCCGCAGCCGTCTTCACAAGTCTCCTGAAGATTTGAATGAAGGCTTCTACATTAAAGGATAATTTTTTGCACCAATGGAAATAGAATTTGCTAGATTAACCCTTGATAAAGAAGAAGAAGCAGTATTGTAAATACAAGCATATCCGGGTATGAATAGAGAAGAGGAAGCCTTCAATTTGGTGGGGTGCTTTTTAACAGCCAGTATCATTCACTTCCTAGCAATGAACAGTACTATGGCTAATTTATAACAACCAATTCGGAGGGTTCAAATTCGAGATCTGGGGGAAAAGAGGTGTTTATTCCAATTTTTTCATATTATATAGACATGGAAAAGGTCTTAAAAGGGTTACCACGAACTTTTAATAATCATCTATTGATTTTACACAAACTACAATGTAGGGAGGACCCATTAACAATCCCTCCAATTTCAACGCCTTTTTGGGTACAAGTGTATGATTTTCCCATATGTTTTTATTCTGAAAATTTGGCTATGCACTTGGAAAATTTTATAGGAAATTTTATGGAATATGATTGCTCAAACCTGAGAAAAAATATAATAATTTTATGAGGATACGAGTTCAAGAAGACATTTGAAGGCCTCTTAAAAGGAAGAAACAAATCATGCTCTGTGGTAAATGCTCCTATGCTCTTTCTGTGAAGCTAAGATGATGCTAGGGGTGAAAATTGCTGAGTTCGGTTGGGACTTGACTTTGCAAGTACAATCAAGGAAAGCCCAAGTAGTGAATAGCATTTGGCTACGAGAGGAAGGAAGAGTATTGGGTGGTATAAATTTAGGAGGTCGATCTCAAAGAAATAGTAGGTGGGAAGTAGATAAAGGAAAAGAATGCACAAAGGTGATTGAGTCCTTTCCACAATTTGGGAGGGGGAAACTCACTATATGGTCAACATCAAACTACAATGGATTATGATTTGGAAGATAATGTGTTAATTGGTGAGAAGTGAAACAAAAAGGCTAGAGGGGAGAATGAAAATAACACTATGGTGATCAGAAATAAGAGGGTGTTGGAAATTAACCAATTATTATCGACAGCTGCCAAAAGGCAAGCTGACCGGGCGTAATAAAAATCTTGAGCTGAAACGCCCGTGGATTGGGGTGTTCGCGGACAGTTAGAAGACTTCGACATACGCTGAAGTTACAAAATCCCTATGAGGCCTTTTTCATAGAGACAAAAATTAATAGAAAAAAAGTACAGAAGAGTTGTGGTTTCAATTATGATATTGATGTGGGTTCGACTGGCTCCACAAGAGGACTATGTTTAACATGGAAAAGGGACGATGATTTAACACTTCAAAGCTTTTCAAACTGACATATTGTTGTGATAGTTGAAGATACAGTTGAAAGAAAGAAGTGAAGATTCACGAGATTTTATGGCTCTCCTTACACGCAAGATAGGGATGAACCATAGAATCTTTTACAGAGCTAAGTAATAATGTTGAGCACCCATGGTTGGTTTGTGGAGATTTTAATGAAATATTGTATGGTTTTGAGAAAAAAGGATTTGATTAATATGGGCTATTTAGGTAATTGGTAAACTTGGGAAAGAGGTAATTTACAATAAACGAATACTCAAGAAAGATTAGATAGGGGAGTAGCTACTGAAGAATGGTTAGTTTTATTCCCCAATTCCTTAATTCAACATCTTCCTCATTCCGTTTCCAACCATTATCCTCTACTAATTGTTACTGAACACGAGCCTAGAAGACAACCTAATAAAAGATTTAAGTTTGAAGCTTAGTGAATTCTAGAGTAAACATTTATTGAGAAGGTTCGAATCATATGGGAGAATTCTACAAGAGATCTATTAAGCAAGATGGAAAATATGAAAAAAGGTCTAAAGAGATGAGCTATTCAAATTAGTAGAAGCAGGAAAATAACAAAAGAGGACTTAACTTCAAAATTAACAACATTAATGGAATCTGAAAGAAGTGATGAAAATTTGGCAGAACTATTTTGAAATAGAGAAAGGTGAATGTTATTGGGAATAGAGGGCTCAAGTAAACTAGTTGAAAAAAAAATACTGCATTTTTTCACAAGCACCACAAAGTAGAGAGAAGGATTTTATTCACAAAATGCAATATGAAGATGGCAGGGCAATGGAGGAAGTCGAGGAAATAGAAGAGATTGCCAGATCATATTTTCAGAGGCTATTTACAGCAGTAAGGCGTGGAAATTATGACCAAATCCTGTCAAGAATTTGTTGTTGTATTTCTGAAGAAGATAGTAGCTGATTAAAAGAAAGCTACACTAAGGAGGTGATACGACAAGCTTTATCAAAAATAGGTCCTACAAAAGCACCAAGTGAGGTTGGCTTTCCAGCTTCGTCTTATAAAAAATGTTGGTCAATAATTGGAGAGGATGTTTCAGCTTTTTGCCTTCAAATACAAAATGAAGGTATGGAAATGGATTCGATCAATAAAACAAATATCGTGCTCATAGCAAAAATTTTAAATCCTTCCAGTATTAATCAATTTAGACCGATTAGCTTATGTAATGTACTTTATAAACTGATAGCTAAGGTCATAGCTAATAGACTTTGGGTATTGGTTAATAAATGCATAGATTATACCCAAAGTACTTTTGTACCAGGGAGGTCGATTTTTGATAATGTGCTATTGGCTTATGAAATTCTACATACTTTAAAACATAAGGTGAGGAGGAAAGGGCTTATGGCGGTGAAATTAAACATAAGTAAGGCATATGACAAGGTAGAATAAAATTTTGTTGAAAGGATAAGGAAGAAAATGGGTTTTGATTCAGGATGGGTTGTGTTAATAATAAAGTGTGTATCTACAATTTCGTATTCAGTGGTGTTCAGTGGAAATATAAGGGAAACTTTTTATCCAAGTAGAGGTGTAAGACAAGGAGATCCCTTAAGTCTGTTTTTGTTTACTGTGGGAAAGGTCTCTCTAGTCTTACGAGGCTTGCAATTAAAGGAAAAGTACTTAGAGGAGCAAAAACAAGTCAAAGTGAGCCGACCATTTCATATTTACCTTTTGTAGATGATTGCATTTTGTTTGCAAAAGCTACCAAAAGAGGAGCATATTCCTTAAAACAAATTTTGAATGAGTTCGAGATATGTTCAGGCCAATGCATTAACTATGAAAAGTCAACATTGTTTTTTAGTACAAATACGCAGGATAGAGAAAAAGTAACAGTTTCAAGCATACTTGGAGTACAAAGCTCAACTGATCCAGAACGATACCTAAGGCTCCCTAATATGGTTGGAAGAAAGAAGAGATCATCTTTTCAAGTTCTAAAAAATAGATTTAAACAATAAATTGATAACGGGAGTATGAGGCATCTCTCTCAAGTAGGAAAATAAGTCTTCATAAAGGCTATATTACAGTTGATCCCTACTTATACTATATCTTATTTTCTAATTTCGAAATCCCTATGTGCTGATTTGGAGGGCATTATAGCTAAATTTTTAGTGGCAAAAAGATCATGCTAAAGAAAGGCATTCACTGGGGTGCTTGGAAGGAAATATGCTCATCAAATGAGGATGGTGGTCTTGGTTTTCAAAATCTTGCAAAATTTATTATTGCGTTGCTAGCGAAACAGGGTTGGCGTCTTATTAATTTTCCAAATTCATTATTGGCCCATGTATTGAAGGCAAAATATTATCCTAATTCGAATTTCTATAAGGCTCAATTAGGTAATTTACCTTCACTTACCTGGAAAAGTGTCTGGACAGTAAGAGGACCCTTGAAGGAAGGCTTAAGCTGGAGAGTCGGAAGAGGAGATCAAATTTCCATTTAGGGTGATTTTTGGATATCAGGGAATGAAGCAGATAGATTACAGAACGAAGACAACAATGAAAATATCAAGTCAGTTTCAAATTTAATTGAGGCTACTAATAGGACTTGGAAATCAGATGTTGTTATGAATACATTTCGACAACCTCAGACATAAGAGAGTGATAGTTTACGCTCCGTGTCCTCAGTGCCGTCAAAATAAGAAAGATAATAGCCACATCTTCCGACAGTGCCCTACAACAGTTGAGGTTTGGAATCACTTAAACCTCACATGGGTGCTACATAAAAATACTCAAGATATGTGGGAATGGCTTACCTGGGTCTTTTGTCAGGGAACAAATGAGCAGATAAAGCTTTTCTATTGTGGACTCTGGTTAATCTGGTTCCATATGAATCGACTGGTGCACGAAAAAGAAAACGTATCAGGTAAAGACATCGCGAAGCAGACATGCAGTTATATCTCTGAGCTAGATGGAATAAAATAGAAAAGACTCACCTTTCAGTCTGATGAAGGCATTCAGTAGGATTATAGAAGAGCAAAGGTCACAATATATTTTGATGCAGCCTTTGACCATTAATCTTTCAGAACGGCCTCAGGCTTGATAGTTCGAGATGACGAGGGGGAAATCCTAGCATCGAAGACAGCCATTCATTCCGACATAGCAACTCTGTTCGCGGCAGAAGCACATGCAGGGTTACAAGCAATAAGGTTAGGAATATTTATGGGCTTAAACAAATTGGAAATAGTGAGAGATTCAAATACAGTAATACAAAAGTGTCAAAGAACAGATATCAACAAATCGACCATCGGAGTGATTATCAGAGACATAAAAAGTCAAAAAGACAGATTCCAAGAGATAAGTCTTCAGTTCATCCCCAAAGCAAAGAATATTCATGCCCATGTCCTTGCGAAAGAAGCTCTAAAGAGGAGAGAAGGTTATTACCTGGTAGGAGGAATCGAAGAATATGCTCGTCAGCCGCTGGAGATCTTGCGGCCAACGCATCCAGATTGAATAAAAGAGAAGAGGAAACCATTTGGAAGAGAAAGAAGAAAAGTGTTAAAAGCCATCTTTGGGAAACTACTATGCATTAAAGCTGGACGGTGAAAGGAAAAGACTCAATATGTTGACACCCAGCTGGCGATTTGACTGGTTAGGATATGAATAGATTTTCTGTTTTGTTTATTTTCAATTTAAAGTCATGGGTCATTTTCGATTTTTTAGTCATAGGTCGGCTCTATCTGTTAGTAGGTTTTGTTTTCTTTGCTTCCTTTTAGGCTCTTGATAATGGGGCTTTAGTCTAATACTGTTTATATTTAGTTATTTTATTAATAAAACCCAATTAAATATTTGATTCAAAAAATAATAATCATAATTGCTCCAATCGAGACTCAAACCTATGCCCGAATAGCCCAAGTCACTTAACCACTAAATCAAACTAGTTACTACATTAGAATTTTACAAATCAACAACTTAGATTTTTAGATCGTTACATTAACTATCATCAAATCAGTTTTAAAATTTTAAAAAATATTACATCCATAAGACTATTGTAACGCCCCAAAATTTGGGCCTAGATGAATTGGGCTTTGGGCTTTGGGTTTTATAAAATTTTTAAGTGAGCAAGAAAATGACAAATGACATTATGACTTTAAGCGTTTAATGAATTTGGAGTGCCTAGGTGTGTTGGAGAAGTTCCGGGTTCGAGTTTTGTGATGGAGGATTGTTAATTTAATTAATTAAGGAATCAGGGTTGTGGGTAGTGGGCTTTTAAATAAAAATAAGTGAAAAATGGCACAAATAAGCCTGTGGTGAAGTGGCTAAGTGACGCCACTAGGGTGTAGGGAGGTGGTGACATATGCATGCAGGGAGGTCTGAGGTTCGAGTGCTAGCTTAGTTTTATTTTGGAGTTTAATTTTAGGCTTCTAGAAAGTTGGAAGTGGCGTGTAGAGGGACTCTAAGGAGAAGTGATCAGTGGAGAGAATTTAGGAGAAGGATAAGGGAGATATCATGGAGAAAAATTAGGAGATGAGCAGTGGATGAAGTGGTGTCGAATTGGACTTTAGGGGTGGCTAAGTTTTGGCTATAGGCTATATAAATGTGTGTGTGCCGAATCTGGGGTCCTAAGTAAGGCCAAATTTTCCATTCTTTTTCTTTTCCTTGCTGAAACCTTATTTTTCCACAACTGAAAATACCTTGCTTTGTTGCCGATTCTTCACTCTTCTCCTACCTTCTAAACCTTTATTCTTGTTTCTTAACCGACTCTTCTCTTCTTCCTTGACAAATCGAATAGCCTCTATTCTCCCTCAAGGATCTTCTTTGACTTTTGCAATTCTATCTTCTTCCTTTACCTTGCATTTAGGCTGAATACACCTTAGCCGAATCTTCTCTGTGTTTTTTTATTTAGCTTTCGCCGATTGATTCTTGGAATTTAGCATCGATCTCTTCCCTCCAAGGTCGTTACCATTTCACTCTTGTTGCGTTTTGAGTTTTGGGTAAGTGTTCTTTACTTCGGTTTAAAGGTTGGTCGAATGGTCATATATGTTGTGAGGGTGACTTGTGTTGGATGCAAGTCATCTATTACTTAGGCTCTAATGACTAAGTTGGTATAGATCTAGGGTTTAATCGCGGTTGGTGTTAAAGAAAGGAGCTATTAAGGCTTGTCGCACACGGTAAGGTTACGGTGAGGCTTCGATTTTTTATAAAGTTTGTATTTAGCCTATGATTAATTGTTAAGTAATATCAAATATAGGTTCGTGACTAAGAGGAAATCGCAGTACGCGTTATTACCAGGTGTGTACAAACACTACACACACATGATATCGGCAATGCCGAAAAGCCGAAAAGCCGAAAGTGGCTAAATGGGCCCGGTGGGCCCCGAGGCTAAGTTTTGTGAAATTAATTGATTTGGTTATATGAATTGAGTTAGTCTTGCTTGTTACATGATCTGAATTGGATTTGGGCTTAATGGGCCACATGTTAGAGATTTGGGCCTAATGGGCCATACGATTGTGATTTGGGCCTAATGAGCCATATGATTGAGAATGGGCTTTGTATATGGATTTGGGCTTAGTACTTGATAACTGCTAAACTTTCATAAAACTTAAAAACTTAATTGCAACCGTGGACAAATCATAAGCTTGAAGTGTGGTAATGGGTATATGCATGTCTAGGATTGGATTTGAGGAGAGCTTGGTACTTAAGCGATCTCAATGACCCACCTCTTCTTCTCTAGAATCCTACCTGGTGCATAGTACCTATTCACTTTGGCCAATGGGGATTTGTCAACGGACCCAAGTAAGTACTAAATCCATAATACTTAAAAATGACTGAAATACCTCTAAGGGCGAAAAAGACTAAAATACCTCTATGTGTTAAACTTAGGATTTGTAGATGTTACATGCTGTATTCATATGATATACTGCCTAGGTTTCATATGGGTGGGAATTATGGAACGGAGGAAGTATATGAGGATCGCATGGTTGCTTGACGACCGTGGATCCACCGATGGCTTTTAAGCCCATTAGTAGCTTTGCTGCAACGTAAGTAGTACCGCAACCGGGCTACCATTGATGTGTACCGGATGGGTGGGTTGATGTAGACATCCCCACATGATGTGTATCGGGGGACGGAGATGATGTGTAGCGGATGGATTATTGGGGAGGGTTGCACAACATTGCATGTATGATGTTGCTATGTTATTATTATGGAAAGGGCTTAGGCCCAATTGATTGCTTGTATACTATTTGTTTGCTGAGGGTTGTACACACTGAGTTTTGAAACTCACCCCCTCTTTTATTTTTCTCAGGAAATCTTCAGTAGACGGTTCGGCGAATGGAGGGACTCAGAGGTGGCCAGCTAGCAAGACGTTTCGTTTTACTTGATTTTCTTTATAGTTTTAAGTACTTTGATCATTTTAAGTTGGATTGTAATAAGGCTTTCCCTCTTCTTAACTTTACATTGAATGTTTTACTTTATTTCTTTTAAGATTTATATCAAATTTTTCTGAAAATAAGTGTTTTATTCAAAATTAAGCTTCCGCTGGTAAAAAGTTTATTTTTAAATAATTGTTAACTTACAATCGAAAAGACAGATTTCTTAATACACTTCGATTTGGAAGACAACTATGAGTTGGGTTTTTAATCAAAATTCTTTTAGAAGGGTTTCCAATGAAAACAAGGTTTTTCACAAAAACACTTCAATGTGACACGCCGGATTCGAGCCTAACTTCTTGGCCGAGTTTGGGGTGTTACAACTATACTTGACAAATTAAACAAATGCACAATTAACAATAAATTTATTTTATTAACAAAATTATGAAAAATCTAAATCTAATAACATTAGCAATTAACTTTTATAAAATCGAATTAAACAGTAAAAAATTAACACAATTACATGTGGGTACCAAAATGTATATCTTTTGCCATATATAAATACCATATTGGACAAAAAAAAACATAAGCACTACAATAGAAAAAAGTGTCAATCTCAATACCAAATCATATATTAACCCATAAAAAGGTTAATTTGATTTTTTTTCGCTTTATTTAGCCCTCATTGGATGAAAAAATTATCGTCACCATTAACTCCTTGATGTGGATGTCAAAGGAAGATGTGGCATTTATATTATTTACACACAAATTTCGAGTCAAAAGTACTCGAAAATTTAGAGTCAAATTTATTGATAAATTCGAAAAGAAAGTTACAATCTCTCAATTTCTTTACGAAGAAATATCATTTCATTATTCTCTCTGGTTTAATTTCGATCTAGGGGTCGTTTATATTTGGTCTTAGATGGATATGAATTACTTCAAGTGTCGTGGCGACTTGCTCTTAAAACGGATTCGGACCTCCTTTTTTTGACTGATTTGAATCAAAAGGCAGTTGGCTTTCTTCAAAAATACTTGAATTAGATAAGAAAACGACTTTTCTTTAAAACGTGTATGGTATTTGTCAAAATTTCTTTAAATTCTTTGCCTTCTTTAAAGAATTTTGTAGAAATCTTTTATGCAACTTGGGTGACCCTTTTTTATAGGGAGAATGACTTGAATAAAAAAAATTCTTATAGAATTTAAGTGTTTCATTTGACAGTTTTACAATAATTTAAATTCTTTCATTTCTCTTATTAAATTAATTAATTAGAGCTAAAATAATTTTTTCAAATTATCACTTAATTATTTTATTTTTAGTTAGTGGTAATATAAAATTTTATTAATTATCTTTTAATAATTAAAATAATTAAAGAAAATATTTAGGATACAAGATTTTTACCCGTGCTAGTTTTGGCTTTACCCACAATAACTTTAGCTTGACACATGATATTTTGCAATTGATTCAAAAATTTTAGACTCTTAAAAATTATGTAAAGAAATTTATAATGCTTTCTTGCTTTTTTCAATTGCTTCCGATGTTTTTAATAAATTTCAAAATTATATATGAATTTTAATTTAATATATAATTTAATACATAAATTTTAATTTATTATAATTATACATATAAAACATTTGTTGTGGTTTAAATATATATATGAAATTTAAATTTTGATTCAATCATGCACATTTAAAATAACACATTACATCAATTTATTTTATATTGAATAAATATAATTAATTTTATATACAATATATAAATATAAAATAATATTATATCAATAATTATGTTGAATTAACGTATGAACTGTATTAAGTTGTAGATGATTCTACAGTAATTTTAATTAACTTTTGTTTCTGATTAAGTTTTTTACTCTATAATTTTTAAAGCTTTTTAAAATTTATTTTATTTTTTACTATTTAATGTCATGATATATGAATTGCCGCATAATATCTATCCTATCCAATTCACAACTTCATTAACTTTATCATCCAATTTGAAAAAGAATAAAATATGGGGCTAAATATAAAAAAAAAACTGAAAAAGGGCCAAATTAAATTTTTTTTTTGGTATAGTTCGAGGGCGAAAGAAATAATTTAGCCTAAACTTTTTTTTCCTTATATTATGAAAATACCCACAAATCCCTATGGTTTAAAAAAACATCGCATATTCTTTCTTAAAAAGTCTGCTCTCTAGCACGCCTCTGTCTGCTCCTCTAGCAAGCTTCTAGGGTTTTGTAACAAGGGTATCTTGTAAAGCTCAGCCACCAACCTTTTGAACTTTTCCCATAAGCCTCATAGCTTTCTCACCTGTTAGACACTTTCTGTGAAGTCCATCAGCCACATTTCAAAACTTTTCCCATAAGCGTCACAGCATTTTTCCTGGTCAACGCCTATTTCTTCTAGCATCTATGGAAGCCGACCTTGCTGACCTTTCTTTGAATGACGAAGAAGATGCTGTCCTGCAGATCCAATCAGATCCAAACACAATAAGGGAGGTTGAAGAGTTTAACCTGGTAGGTTGCTTCCTCACAGCTAGTATTATTCATTTTCCAGCAATTAAAAATGCTATGGCAAACATATGGAATCCAGTAAAAGGGGTGCATATCTGTGATTTGGGGGAGAAAAGATTTTTATTTCAATTTTTCCATGCCATGGATTTGGAAAGAGTCCTAAAGGGGTCACCTTGGACTTTTAATAATCATTTACTTTTACTCCATAAATTAAAAAGAGGCAAAGATCCATTAAAAAATCCTCTAATATATTCTCCTTTCTGGGTACAAATTCACGATGTTCCCTTTGGTTATTTTTCTGAAAATTTAACTGTCCAATTGGGGAATTTTTTGGGAAGTTTTCTGGAATATGACAGCTCAAATTTAGGGAAAGGAATCAGGAATTTTATCCGAGTAAGAGTTCAACTGGATATTCGACGCCCTCTCAAAAGAAAGAAACAAGTTATGTTGCCCTCTCAAAAGAAAAAAACAAGTTATGTTTAATAATGTGTGTTTGTACGTCAAATTCAAATACGAAAGATTGTCCCTCTTATGCTTCTTTTGTTGCTGCCTAGGGCACAGTGACTCTTTTTGTGCATCAAAAATGGAGTTAGGGATGGAAGTCAATGAGATGGGTTGGGATTTGTCACTACGGGCGCAATCAAGAAGAGCACAGGCAATGACTAGCATCTGGCTAAGGGAAGATGGTGAAGCTACAGGGGTCACCAATGCAACCGACTCTACTAAAGGTCATGGAAGAAGGGAAGGATTTAGAAGACTAGGAACTATGGATCTAGTAGTAGATTTCACTACAGGAAATAGAATTGCTTGCCAGAGGATAGAAAAACAAAATGATATGAAGGGTCAGAGTCAAATGGCAATGGATTATGATTTAGAGGATGAGGTGGTAGTAGGGGAAGAGGGGAAAAAAAGGGCTAGAGGAGACACCGAAGAGCGTATCAATCTGGAAGGTAGAATCAGGCTTCCATGGAAGTCATCTAGTATCGACGACTGCCAAGAGGCAAGCCGACCGGTCATAATGAAAATAATGAGTTGGAACGTCCGAGGACTGGGGAACCCTCGGGCAGTTCGAAGACTTCGGCACTCGCTGAAGTTACACAACCCCCAAATAGTCTTCTTTATGGAGACAAAAATCAACAAGTTCAAGATGGAGAAAGTTAGACAAAGATGTGGGTACCATTTCGGCATTGACGTGGAGTCTATGGGAACGAAAGGAGGACTTAGCTTAGCATGGCAGTGGGATGTCAACATAGTATTGCAAAGTTTTTCGTATCGTCACATCGATGTAATTGTTGAAGAAGATAAAGGGAAGAAGTGGAGATTAACTGGGTTTTACGGATCTCTATACATGAAGGATAGAGAAGAAGCACGGAATCTACTAAGGCGACTTTGTAATCTGAGAAATTATCCTCGGTTGATTTATGGTGATTTTAATGAAATACTATACGGTTTTGAGAAAAAAAGAGGCTTACCTAGAGAAGAAAAGAAAATGAAAGAATTCAGACAAGTGTTGGCTGATTGTCAGGTAGCAGATCTGGGTTACTCAGGGAACTGGTTTTCATGGAAGAGAGGGAACTTATCGGAAACAAACATCCAAGAAAGGCTTGATAGAGGAGTCGGTAATGAGGAATGGAGATTACTTTTCCCAAATTTCATAATACAACATCTTCCACATTCCTTTTCAGACCATTGTCCAATTCTCATAAACACAGAGTACAATGTTAGAAGGCAACAGGGAGCAAGTTTCAGGTTCGAAGCTTGGTGGGTTCTAGAAGAAAGCTTTTTTGAAGAAGTTAGAACGAGTTGGATCGCATCTTCAGGAGACCTCCTGCAAAAACTGGCAATTCTAAAAGGAGATTTGATTTGATGGGCAAACCAGATTCGAAGAAATAGAAAACTGAAAAAAGAAACTCTAACTGCCAAATTGGCAACACTTCTCGAAGCGGACAGAGACGATGAAAATCTGGCAGATATTATTGACACAAAAATCCACCTGAATTTGGAGATTGACAAGGATGAAAGCTACTGGGAGCAGAGGGCCAGAATAAATTAGCTGAAACTTGGCGATAGAAATACCTCCTTTTTCCACAAGCAAGCGATCCTAAGGAAGAAGAGGAATTTAATTCAGAATCTGCATTTTGAAGATGGAAGGGAGGCAATAGAGAATGAAGAAATGAAGAAGATAGCACGATCTTACTTTGTAAAGCTATTTTCTAGTGGTAGCCAATTCAACACAGACAGAATCTTATCAGGGATCGAAGCATGCGTTTCGGAAGAAGATAACATTAATTTGAAGGCCAGATTTATAGAAGAGGAGATATGGACAGCGTTAACAGAAATGGGTCCGACAAAAGCCCTAGGAGAGGATGGACTACCAGTAATTTTCTACCAAAAATGTTGGCCAATCATAGGGAAGGAAGTCATGAATTACTGCCTTCGACAGCTGAACAATGAAATGGACGTAAGTACAATCAACAAAACAAATATTGTGCTTCTACCAAAAGTTACAAGCCATTCTAATATTTCTCAATTCAGGCCCATTAGTCTTTGTAATGTCTTGTATAAATTGATAGCCAAAGTCATAGCCAATCGACTAAGAGTAGTGATTCATAAATGCATAGATATAGCGCAAAGTGCCTTTGTCCCAAGGAGGTTGATTACTGATAATGTGCTGCTTGCTTATAAAATTCTACATACTTTAAAAAATAAGAAGGTTGGGAAAAAAAAGGTTTATGGCAGTGAAGCTAGTTATGAGCAAGGCTTATGATAGGGTTGATTGGAACTTTGTGGAGAAGATAATGATAAAGATAGGCTTCGAAAAGAGATGGGTTGACATGGTCTTGAAATGCGTTTCTTCAGTTTCCTATTCTGTGATTGTCAACGGGCTTGCAAGTGAAAGCTTTCGTCCACTTAGAGGTCTTAGACAAGGGGACCCGTTAAGCCCGTTCTTGTTCCTATTTTGTGGGGAAGGACTCTCAAGTCTGATGAGGTTAGCAAAAACAGGAAATTTCATAAAATGGGTCAAAGCTAGTTGGAATAGGCCAACCATTTCTCACTTACTGTTTGCAGATGATTGTATTATATTTGCAGAAGCCACAGAAAGAGGTGCGATTTCTTTGAAGCAGATTCTGAGGGAGTATGAGATGAATTCTGATCAATGTGTTAATTTTGACAAATCGACTGTCTTTTTTAGTAAAAACACTCAAGAAAGAGAAAAGATAGCAGTCTCGCAGATTCTGGCTGTGAGGATATCAAACGATATTGAAAGGTATCTAGGGCTCCCTAATATGGTAGGAAGGAGAAAGCGATCGTCTTTTCAAAACTTGAAAGACCGACTTAATCAAAAAACTGGAGTATTCGTGCTTTATCACAATGGGGAAAAGAAGTTTTTATTAAAGCTGTTCTTCAAGCCATTCCTACTTTCTCGATGACATGCTTTTTACTCCCTAAAGCTCTTTGTAATGAGTCGGAAGGAATAATAGCAAAATTCTGGTGGCAAAAAAGTCGAAACAAAAAAGGAATCCATTGGTGCTCTTGGAAAGATTTATGCCTTTTGAAGGAAGATGGTGGCCTTGGTTTTAAAAATCTTGCAAATTTTAATATCGCTTTACTTGCAAAACAGGGTTGGCGTCTCATTAATTATCCAAATTCGTTATTAGCACGGTCGTTAAAAGCGAAGTATTACCCTAACTCGAATTTCTCTGAAGCTCGATTAGGAAATTTACCTTCACTCACCTGGAGAAGCGTCTGGACGGCGAAAGGATTCCTAGCTAATGGAATGTGCTGGAGAGTAGGGACAGGGGATAAGATCTCCATCTGGAACGATTTGTGGGTTTCGGGAAAGGAGACAGACAGAATACCGAATCAAGCCAACATTGCAAACATAGAGCTAGTATCGAATCTAATTGACGCCACTAGTAGAAAATGGAAATCAGAGATGATAAGAGATACCTTCGCAGGTAATATAGCGGAAAAAATTCTGTAGATCCCTCTCGCGGAATTAACCCATGAAGATCTGGAAGTTTGGTGTGGGGAACTGACAGGGGAATTCTCCGTTCGGAGTGCCTACAAACTATTACAAGATTCTAGCCAGGATCCTAATGGTAATAATTTACAAACCATGACAAGAAATTTTTACAGAAAACTTTGGAATTTGGACATCCCAAAAAAAATTCAGATTACAATTTGGAAATTCTCTTGGAATCTCTTCCCGTCTATGGCGAATCTCAAAACCAAGAGGGTGGTCACAGAAGCTCTATGCCCCAGATGTCGTCTAGCAGAGGAAGACGGATGCCACATATTTCAACAATGCCCTACAGCAATTGAAATTTGGAATCAATTAAAATTAAGCTGGGTGCTATTCCATAATGCTCTCAGTATGTGGGACTGGCTTACATGGATTTTTGAGAAAGGATGTAAAGAACAGATTCGACTCTTCTGCTGCGGATTATGGTTCATCTGGTTCGGCAGGAATTCATTATTGTTCGAAAAAAACAGTTAACAGGGACAGAAATAGTTAGAAAGATCACTAGTTACGTCTCAGAACTGGATGCATCAAGGGTAGAAAACAAAGTACCTCGACTAAATGAGAATTTCTTTCAGTTACACAGCAGGGGCAAAGCAACGATCCATTTTGATGCAGCTTTAGATGAACAGGTACACAAATCGGCTACAAGTCTTCTGGTCCAAGACGAGGAGGGGGTGATTCTGGCCTCGAAGGCAATCATCCATTACAATATCGCGACATCATTCACGGCGGAGGCATATGCAGGGTTACAAGCAGCAAAGTTAGGGGTCTCAATGAACTTAATCAGAGTATTGATTACGGAAGACTCAAAAACAGTCATCAAAAAATGCCAGAGCAAAAACATAGATAAATCAGTCATCGGAGCCATCATCAGAGACATTCAAAGCCATTTAAGCAGATATCAGGAGATCGAGTTTACTTTTCTTCCCAAATCAGAAAATCATCAAGCTCACGTTATAGCGAAGGAAGCATTAAAAAGAAACGAAAGCTATTACCTGGTAGGGGGTCTACACGATAGTGTTCGCCGAGCACTGAATCTTCCCCAATATAGTAGATAAAAGAGCTGGTAGAAGGTAAGGACAGAGGACGGAAGAAAGCGAGAGAACTAAAGGGTACGGGAATGGTACGATAGAAACTCAATCGGTACAAACGAATGAACAAGGAAAGAAACTGGACAGGGAAGGAGAAGAATTGATAAAGATTGTAAGAGAGAGTAAAAAAGCATGAGAATAGAATGGAAAAGAAAAAGAAACGAAAAGAATGCTTCAGACTGAAGATGGAGAAAGGCGAAAAGAGAAGGAATATGGAAGGAGCAGGGGAGATAAAACAATCAGATTAAGATATTGAAAAGATGAAATTGGAAATTGGAAAGGCTGAAATCGAGTTTATCAAAGCGGTAGGCAAACAGTCTTATGGGTAATCGGAAATGCATTGAAGGAGAAAATATGCTGACGATGACCAGGACGTGATTGGGCAACTCCAAAGGCGTAACATTATGATGGTTCCAAAACTGTCTGTTAATTTATTTTTAATTGTTCTTTATTTTCGGTTTTTAGGATAACAAAGCTTTTGTTCTCTTCAAGGAAAGAGAACCGTTTTAGGGCCGATCCCTCTTCAGCTAAGGGATTAAATTTTCCACCGGGCCCTATCCTTTGTTAGCCTTGTTTGTATCTTTGTTCCTTTCAATAAAAAGCCCAATCAAAAGTCTTTTATCAAAAAAAAAAAAAAAAAAAACATCGCATAAATCCTCTTTAAGATTTATTCGAGTAAAAAAAGATAATTATACCTTAGTTACTATTTAGTATGAATCTTCTAATTGTTTTCTTTAAGATATATTTTCTCCACGTTTAATAACAAAATACTAAGGTTTTAATTATTATTTTATTGAAGTACTATAAAATCAAGGATGAACTACGAAAATAATCACTTTTGTTTGTCTCAGATTATATTTTAGTCACTTATGTTTGAAATTTTGCGTTTTAGCCACTTACATTATCGTGTTGTAACATTTTAGTCACGGAGCCATTAATTGCCGTTAACAGTGTAACGATAAGTTGACGTGGCACGTTAAATCATCATTTCAAACGAAAAATTTAAGTTAAATTATACAATTGGTCCTTATATTTTTTTTTCATTTTAAGTAATTTAATTTTTTTTCTTTTATGTTATTTTAACTTTCCTTTTTTTTTTCTTCTTCTTTAATTTCCATTCTCTTCTGCTTATCTTATTGTTTTCCTCCCTTCAATTATTTATGTCAATAACTGGCAATGACTGGTTGATTCGGAAAAAAAAATGAACAATGATATAGAGTAGCTTAAAATAGCGTACTCAATGCATGATAGCCGAAAGTTCCCAAAACACAAGTAGAATGAAGACGAGCAGCCACGTCGGGAGCCTGGTTTGAGAGGTTAAAATCTGCAATCTTCGCTTTGAAGTCTTCAAAAAGGACATTGCTAGATCTGATATCTTTGTGGATAATCATAGGTTGAACCTTCTCGTGCAAATATTCAAAGTCCCTTACCGCATCAACCACAATTCTTACTCTCTGCATCTAGTCAAGAACTAGACCCGGTTGTGCCCCTTGAACTCTCTTCCTTCTTGTGATTCCCAAAAGTAAGAAACAAAAAATGTCAAACTAAAGAGCTTAACCTATATGCACGGATATTTTAACAAATGGAAAATATAGAAAAACTATGTTAAGGGAAATGGAGAATACAAGAAAACTGAAGGAGAAGCAGAAGGGAATGGAAAATAAATGAAAAAAAAAAGGAAAGTTAAATGAATATAAAAAAATTAAGTTGCTCAAAATGAAAAAAATATAGGGACCAATTGTAGAATTTAACCCAAAATTTTCATCTGAAATAATGATTTAACGTGCTACATCAACTTACTGTTACACCATTAACGGAAATTAACGGCTCAGTGACTAAAATGTAACATTTCAAACATAAGTGACTAAAATGTAATCTGAGGCAAACAAAAGTAATTATTTTGACAGTTTACCCTAAAGTCAAATTATGATTAAATTCTATTTGACTCCAAGTAAAATTAAGTATTATAAATCTATTAAAAGTAAGTATAAAATATTTAATATATATTTGCATAAAATTGTTTAAAAATAAAAAAATAAGAGAGGCAAAAAAATGAAAATATAATTATAATAGATGAATTTTTATTAAAAATAAAATTACATAAATTAACTTTAAAAATACATTATATTTAAGATATTGTTATATTAGAATATAATGAAAATTTACAATTTAATATAATAATAAATTAAAATAGTTTTATAAATAATTAAAATAATAAAAAATTATTGAATAGAAACAAAAAATGAGGATAACAAAAACATATTTAATTAAAAATATTTTTTTCATTTAAAACTCATTCAAAAGATAAACCTATTCTAGTGTATTTTCATAAGTGAGAAGGAATTTTTTTTAATCTAATAATTAAGCTACAAAATTTGTCTGTCTTCACTCAATTTCATCTTAGTGAATTTTTTAAATAATAATTATTGGGAGGAATCTACTAAAATTGAGAGTGGTTTTACATACTTTTATAATTTTTTATACTATTAGTATTTTAACAATTCAACAATTGAATTTATAAGATATTTGTACTTGTTATGCATATAAATTTTTGAACCGATCCAATATCTCTATTATATAGATATAAAACATTGTCTATATTAATATATATTTAACGATTAAATTTTTTTTTCATAAAATGAATAGTTAAAATTTTTTAATTTATATCAAACTTAACATGCATGGTCTATATGAATTGAGCATGAAATATTACAGTTAGATTGTTAAAATATTAATTATGTAAAAAATTATAGGAAAGTGTACAATAACTTAAGTTTTACATCGATGTAATTGAATTCCTTCCATAATTAATTTAATATTTTTAAATATAAATTATAATTATAAGCAATAAATCTCACCTACAAATTTTTAAAGAATTATTATTGATTGAGACTTATTAAATTAAATGCTTATATAAATGTCTAACCTTTTCAGAGTCCATCGTTTCAAAACATTCAGATAAGGGCTTAATATTTTCGAATCTTGGGCATTCAAATAAAGGCTTAATATTTTCGAATCTTGGGCATTTGTAATGTATACCCAGATACATTTGTGGTGTTGAAAAAGCTAGGATTTTTTAATGATGAAATGTATTTATTTAAACTAGATGGAATTTGTATAAGATAAATAAAACTATTTTTAATTAAAAAAGGAAATTGTATTTTATTTGAGTCTAAAACCCAATTTTGGAAGAAACCTTAATCTACCCAAAAATTGTCCAGAATCCAAATTTCTCAAAAATAGTCTTAGATTATCCAATTGCCTTTGCATCTTGAAGCATTCATTAGTGAATTTTACAACAATTTGTCCCTTAGCCCAATCTCTGGAGCCTTAAAGTAAGAGGAGCAAAATTGGTGAAATTGGGCACTTTCTTCACAACGGCATTCACGCCTTTGTGTTTTGGTCAGCCATGGATAAAACCCACATTTGGATCGCCCACCACCAAGACAAGAAGAAAGAGAGACTGGGGAGAAAGTGGAGATCAGGAGAATGAGGGAAGAATTTCATCATAAAGTTAAGCACCAGAACTGTCTCCTGTAAATTCTATTATCTAGTCCCTCGCAGTCTCTTTTTTTTTTTTTTTTTATCTTATATGATCTTATAGTTTCATGTAAAGTTTTGAATCAATTCATCGAAAACACCATTTTTTATTCGTCCTACATACCGTACTTACAAACTTGAACAGGCCACAACATGCACAAGAAGCACAAATTTACCGATCTCGCATTTACCGCCAAGGGGCTGCAAATCAGAACAAGGTTAACCTTATATGGGAAAAATGCCATAAAAAAACACTACATAGGAAGCAGACCATCAAAGCAGAACATCTTCTGCCCAATGCTGGTATTCAAGTTATTGCCCCTGGAACAAGAAACCAGTAATAACATCTGAAACTATCCCATAAGTATGTTGGCATCTGAAGCCTGATCAAGACCATTAGTCAGAAGGAAGAAAGCCCCGAAATTTGTCGGAACTTCTCGTAAGATACCCAGAAAAAGAATTGCCAAGGACCAAGCCTTGCCCATGTAGGAAAGAAACCTTTCCACAATGCTGTTAAACCTTCGATTTTCACCGTCTTCACCAAACACTCATACGAGCTCTTGTACATAACATTCCCTTCCTTACTAGCAACTTGATTCATCATTCTCGTCTTCACAACATCAGCAGGACAACTCAGCATTGTAGCAGAGAGACCTGACATGATCGATGCCAATGTGTGTGCATAGATGTTATCATCAGATATCTGATTTTTTACAACAAAACGTTTTGCATGATCATAACAGGCTAGTTCACCCATATTCACTAAGAACGCCCTCTGAACATTTGGCAAAACCCCTTTCCAAAGACCTCCAAGACCTTCCATGGCTACAATTTTGTTAAAAGCATCAAAGGGTCCTTTGTATCGAGGTTGAAGACCCTTGTTTATCAAACGGCCATCCGATTGCATCCTCACCTTAACAAGATCAGCTGGACTTGCCACAAACTGTACTACTAATACTATTACATTCCAAATCAATACTTACAATAATCAATCTTGTCAAAAATGTAAGTGCATAAGCAATAGCTGGATTGCTAACACTGTAAATTGCTATGAAATAAATTTTTCTCAAAAAGCAACCTAAAACATTAGGCTTTAAAATAATTTTTTTTTACTGGTTGAATATAATGGACTGAATTTTCAAGTGACCATAACGGTGAGATCAAATATCAGAAAAAAAATTTCACGTCATCGATTTATAATAAGTAGTGGGGTTAAATCTAAAATTTCAGCATAACAGAGTTACTGAACCTTTTACATATTTAAGAAGAAGTAAAAATCCCAAATCATTTTTTGGCAATTTCAAGAAAGCAAATTAATCTCCATGATTTTGATTCAGTATATAAAGGCAAACCTGAGCAATAGCGCCGGATATGCCACCTACAAGCGCTTTAGAAGACAGAGAAAGAGAGCCATCGGCGCTCACCAAATTTCTTAAATTCTCGTAACCAACGATCCGAATGGGAGTGTAAAACAGATGCCTAATAATAGCCAGGGAGAGACCTTTATACAGCCCTGAAACGCCTTGGTCACGGACGATACCGGCGGCGACACGGAACGAATTGGTGAGACGGCGCGTGGAAAAGGAGAGAGGTTGAGACTCGCCGTGAAGCTGGAGCCTTGTCTTGGTTAAGTCTATGGGAAAGGTGGAAGTTTCCGCCACTATAGCCGATAGTGACGTCAACAAGATCTTAATTCCGGTTCGGGTTCTGGTTTCATCATGTCCATGGACATTTGCCTTCATTTGATATTTGAGACTTTGAGACTTTGAGACTTTGAGAGAGACCTAAGCTAAGCTAGCTTTGAGCAGGGCGTCCAAGAGAAACAAATAAGTTGAAAAATGTTATTCTGGTTTTAGTCCCTCTATCATAATAAAATTTAGATTTCATCCTTAATTTTAATTTGACCTAATCTCACGTCTACTTCTATAATCTTTTTAGTATGTTTAAGCTCTGTTTGTTTGCTAGTAAAATATTACTTCTCTGGTATTTGGATGAATTTGTGTAAAATATTTTCTGGTATTTGGCAGATTTCTTGAAAATATTATTCGAAAAAACTGTTTTTACATATATTGTAATGATTTTTTTTATTTAATCAAATTAAATATATAATAATACTCAATTATTAAGCTAGAATATTAACCGTAAATAAGTATTGAATAATTATAAATTAGCTTCCAAACCACAATTAGTACTAAAAATTAATAATATTATTCAAATACATAATTAGTAGTACACCACATAATAACAACAATATTATCTAAGTGCATACACCACATTAAAAGCATCAATACTATTTAAGGTACACAAATATTTAAGATTTGTTTTATGTCTTATTGCTTCACAAATCACCATCTTTTATATTAATTCAACGCGGATCTCTTTGTTGCAAAAATAAATAATAAGTTATTTGAATCATAAAAAACTTTAAATATTTAAATATTATTCCACTTTACATATATAATGTTTCAAAAAAAAACTTTACATAATTAATTACATTAATTCCAATTTGAATGTTATTTGAATAGTGACAGATTTTACCATTAAGTTTGAGAGAATTTAAATTAATTTTCAAAACAATTTAGGTTTTAATTAAAAATTTTAACAAATTAAAGTCTTAATTAGAATTTTTAAATTTTCTGAAAAATCTAATTAAATTTTAAAAAATTTGAGGGCTCAATAGAAGTTCTATAATTTGTAAAGAGGCCTAATCCAAAATTTTACAACTTTAAGAGGTCTAATGAAAATTTCTAAAAATTATGAGGAATAATAAAAAATTTCAAAAATTTTAGGGATCCATGTAGTATCCATGTTCCGCCTTTACAACTTGACTATAAGAAAGTTGTTAGAAAAAAATAACGTCATAAAGGGACTAAAATTAAAAATAGACCAAAAATGGCTTTTGAAATAAGAGAAACGACACATGTCATGCGTCGTTTTGGTGGAAATGGAGCAAAAGCGATTCATGGCAGTGGCGGTAAAGAAGAAATCAAAAAGATGGAACTAAAAAATTCCACAGTTCAATTCTAAACTGAAGTAGTGAGGCGTAAGTTAGGGTTTTTCAAAGCAAGGAGCGGATTTGTGTTATTTTCTTGTCAATGGAGTCATTAACTTCTTCTCCAGTGTGCAATCTAGGGATTTTGACGAGTCTCGACAACGACTCCGTCCAAGAAATCCTCCAAAGCTACGACGGTTTCTGCACCGCCGCTAATTCTCTCCTCAAAAGCTCCGGCGATCTCTCCCTCGAACATGACTTCGTTTCTCATGTTCACACTCTCTGCAAACACGGCCTCCATATGCTCTCTCGGGACTACTTCCTTAGATTACTAGAGGTAATAATCGCTTAAGCCATTGCAGTCTCTTTCGAAATTAAATTTTCTTGATTTCATTTTTTTTTCTAAATTATAGGAAGCGTTTGAGAAAAATGGGGCGTCGAGATTTTGGCGCCATTTTGAGGATTATAGCAAAATTGAAGAAGATTTAGAGAAGATTGATGAGGATGAGATTCAAAGAGTGCTTTGTAATGCTTTGGAGGAGATTTGTTTAGAAAAAGAAAATCAAGAGAAATGCTTGTTAATGTTAGTTCATGCCTTACAGTCCTATATGGATACTTTGACTGATGGAAAGCCCGACTTTGATGTGGGAAAAGTCTATCTTTTCTCAAAGTATCAATTAATTATTTCCTCCCTACTTATGGCCAACCTACCTCGACATTTTCCCGGTATGAAATTACTAGCTTTTTATTGAAAAAAAGGTCAGTTCTTTCATTGTGCATAACTGGGGTTTTATTGTTTGAGTATTAGCTGATAATTTCATTGATGTTGTTAGAGGTGCTTCACTTTTATTTTAAGGGAAGGCTTGAGGAGTTAAGTACCATAATGGATGGAGAATTAAACGAGGAAAATGAGCATCGAGATAGAGATGAGATGGATTTGGATGAAAAGAACAAGTATAAAACTGGTGAAATGGATATTGATGAGTGCTATTCCCAAGACAAGTTTTCAGAGAACAGTAAGTTGGTGAGGAACATTGGGAAGGTTGTTCGTGATCTTAGAAATCTTGGTTTCACATCCATGACTGAAGATGCCTATGCTTCTGCTATTTTCATGCTTCTGAAGGTGGGCTTGTTATTTATGATAAAATATGTATGCACACCTTATCTAATTGATCTCAACATAGTTATTTGATCTTTTTCTATTCAATGTTGTATTGGACTTTGTGCTTTTTGTTTTCTTTAATGGTTCTCCTTTAGAAAATATTACCTCTGGCTTACATTGCTTATCATGTTTTAGGCTTAATAAATTTACCTTATTTTAGCAACATTCTTTCCTTGTTTGCATACAGGCTAAAGTACATAATCTGGCTGGTGATGATTACCGGAGTTCTGTTTTGGCTTCCATTAAGGGTTGGATACAGGTTGGTTTTGGTGTTTGTAAATCCTTCACATTTTTCCTTTTCATTGAAAGCAACTTTAGGAAATCAATTCATGGATGTCTTGCTAATCTTGCTGTTAATTTTGGTAAAATATTAAAGTATCTCTTTCCAGGTTTCATGTTATTTCAGGTTTTATGAACTTGCTGTTATTTTTCCCTATGGTTAAGTTACTTGAGAGCTTGTTCCTTACATTTGGAGAATATTGTACAGGTCGTTCCTCTGCAATTCTTGAACGCATTGCTTGCTTATCTTGGTGATTCTATTAGTTTTGACCAACATTCGTCAGGTATCAAATCACCTCTGGCTTCACAACCATCTTCATGCTATTCTGGAACAAATACTCTTTCAGAAGGACTCATTAGATGGAAATTGCGGCTAGAGTATTTTGCTTATGAAACATTGCAAGATTTAAGGATAACCAAATTGTTTGAGATTATTGTGGACTACCCTGAGAGGTAACTCTTTTCCCATTCAAAAATTTCATTATTCCTGCGGCTCTTTGTCTCTCTCTCTCTTCTTTTTAGGTGAACCTCTGTGAGTTTGAAGAATTCTCTTTCCAAGAAAGTTATCATCCTCGGCCTTTCTCCTCTCTCTGAGTTTGGGCAAAAGAAGACAGATGGGACTTAATTATATTCTATAGTGCTGCTTTTTTATTTTTGTTTGTGTGTGCATGTGTTCATTGCTTGAATGGAAGTTGGTGGTGCAATAGAAACTATTCATGGAAATTCCTCATCGTTTAAATTCTTTCTGACTACTACAGTTCTCCTGCAATTGAAGACTTAAAACAGTGTCTTGAATATACTGGACAGCATTCTAAGCTGGTTGAATCCTTTATTTCTGCACTAAGATACCGCTTACTTACTGCGGGTGCCTCAACCAATGACATATTGCATCAATATGTTTCAACAATCAAAGCACTCAGGACCATAGATCCAGCTGGTGTTTTTCTTGAAGCTGTTGGTGAACCAATAAGGGAATACTTGAGGGGAAGAAAAGACACCATAAAGTGCATTGTGACCATGCTTACAGATGGCAGTAGTGGTAATCCAAATGGATCTGGAAACAGTGGGGATAGCCTTCTTGAGGAATTAAATAGAGATGAAGAAAATCAAGAAAATGTTGCAATTGATGATGATTTTAATACAGATGACAAACAGACTTGGATTGATGCACAACGGTATGTATACTGCTATAGCTGTTATTGACAATGGTCGTTTACAGTATATAAACTACACAATCAAAATTGTCATATTGACCTGCATCTCTGTGAGTTATTTCTTGCTCAGCTGGGAGCCCGACCCTGTTGAGGCTGACCCTTTAAAAGGTAGCCGATATAGAAGGAAGGTTGACATACTTGGAATGATTGTCGGCATAATTGGTTCAAAGGACCAACTTGTTAATGAATATCGTGTTATGCTTGCTGAAAAACTTCTGAACAAGTCAGATTATGACATTGACTCAGAGATACGGACTTTAGAACTCCTCAAGGTATGTTGCCTCTTATTTTGTTATTAGACTCATTCTGTTCTGTTTTCCTCCCTTAAGTATCTCTTCTGAAACTTGCTCTTTTGTATATTCTTGTTTTTTCCAGATACATTTTGGAGAGAGTAGCATGCAGAAGTGTGAAATCATGCTTAATGATTTGATTGATTCCAAGAGGACAAATACCAACATTAAAGCAACCATTAGTAAAACATCTCAAATAGGTATTCCCTGGCTTTGTATAACTTTTATATATGGATAGCTGGATCTAATTCTACCTTCTTCTAGCCTAATGTGTTTAACATTTGTTGGAACTCCAAGATCCAGTGGCAGCAGAGACTGGGATTTCTTTGGATAATCTTGATGCTACAATCATATCTTCAAATTTCTGGCCTCCAATCCAGGCATGCATTTCACTGATACCGTTTCTTTCCTATGTTAAATTATTACAATTTACCTTTTTCGTTGTTGTTAATGATAGGAAGAGGTTCGAAACATCTCAAAATAGCATTTTAGATATTCTTTTTCCCCATACCTCTTTCTCCTTTCGGCTTTAAGTTTATTATTTACCAAAGCCAAAGTGCCTTTTTGGCAAAGAAATTATTTGATCAAAGGAAGAGCTAATACATGATAGTTAGGGATCCATTTGATTGATGCTTTTACTTTTTTCTATTGGTCCCATATATTCAAATTCAATTCAAATTTATTTTATTTTCGCTTTCTATCGAGAAAAGCAAAATGTGTAAAGAAGAGCCACCAATCAAACAGAGCTGAGGGAATCAATTGTACCAAAAGAAATTGAGAGAATTGAATAACTTCAATATATTTTCTTAACATGTAATTTATCATGCCACCTTTAGTTTCATATTTTTCTCTCTTTTCTTTTTCATTTCACTTTTGATTTTCATATGGACCACGTCTATGAAGAGTTCATAACTTGACAATCTGCCTGAAAGGGGAAATAAATGATTTTGTATAAAATATGCAAGAGAAACTTCTTCAGGACAGTGTTTGTCCAAAGAAGGCACAGCAGTTATAGAATATGTTGGTGTTCAACAAACTTGTAGTTTTCTTGTTGCCCGTGCTTATGTTACTGATCAAAATCCTCTCTCTTTTTTTGAAGTAATCTAGTGTTTCTCATATCGTGGTCACTTTTTCATAAATGTTCTGGAAATTTTCAGGATGAGGCACTTATCATTCCTGAACCTGTTGATCAGCTGCTCTCTGATTATGCAAGAAGGTTTCATCAAATCAAGACTCCTCGAAAGCTACTTTGGAAGAAAAATCTTGGAACAGTCAAGGTTAGGTCTTTCAAAATGTAATTTGTGAATGCCAATGAATGCTCTATTTAGTATCAATTATTCTTATTGCATTACCAATATAACATAACTAACATTTATGCTTTTAATTAATGAAACTATTGTAGTTGGAGTTGCAATTCGAAGATAAGGCAATGCAATTTACAGTTGCTCCTGTGCATGCAGCACTTATAATGCAATTTCAAGACCAAACAAGGTACTTTCAACAATCACAAATACTTTGCATCTTATCGTTCATATGAAAATGGTATGTTTGTTTTCCACTTCCAGTTGGACCTCTAAGAATCTTGCTGCTGCTACTGGGATCCCTGTTGATGTGCTCAACAGGAGGATAAGCTTTTGGATAAGTAAGGTATGTTTAACTAATTCATGTTTTTCCATATAAGAAAAAAAAAAAAAAATAGTCCCGGTTCAAAATTATGAACTTTCCTTTTGCCATGTAATAGCTTGAGGCAGTCCCTTGATCTTCTATGTGTTATTCTATTGTAATGCAAAAATGTTTTTGCCTCTCAAGATATAAGTAGTACTGTAAATTTCCCTCTGTAGTTGTGGTTTGGAACGCTAGTAATGCAAAAATGTTTTTGCCTCTCAAGATATAAGTAGTACTGTAAATTTCCCTCTGTAGTTGTGGTTTGGAACGTTATTGGGAAGTTGATGCAAATCTTCCTTCGCAGTTACTACCTTTTTAGTTATTAGTTCTCAAGTTCAAAGTACATATTCTGCATTGTTTGATTTGTTGTTGGTGCAAATTTCTTGGAATTCTCCCTCGCAAGTAGGAGCTAAAAGTTTCTAGTAGGTAGAAATTTGGCATTGTTTGGTAATCAATACGAGAATGATTGGAAAATGAAGTCCATTAACAAAGTTATTATCCTCACTAAATCTTGTATCCAGGGTGTTCTTACTGAATCACTAGGAACAGATCCTAGCGACCATGTATTTACCCTAGTGGAGGGCATGATTGAAGCTGGCAAAAACAGTGGTAATACTGGAAACTGCGAGGAGCTTCTGGCTGGTGACGAGGAGGCAGAGAGATCTGTGGCTTCCGTTGAGGATCAACTACGTAAAGAAATGACTGTATATGAGGTATGTGATGCATGTGAATAGTTTTCCATATGCCATTTTCCTTGCTGATGCTCTCTAACCAGAATTTAGGTCATTGTAGAAATTCATCTTGGGTATGCTTACAAATTTTGGCAGCATGGCATTAGATCGAATTCATAATACTCTAAAGGTAGGATGTTTTGAGATGCCCCACACTTTATATTGAATACAAGTCACATAACTGCTAATGTAAGACAACATGTTGCTTTCAGATGTTTTGTGTAGCCGACCCTCCATATGATAAATCACTCCAACAGCTTCAAAGCTTCTTATCAGGTCTAGTTTCTGAAGAAAAATTAGAGCTCCGAGATGGAATGTACTTTTTGAAGAAGTAATAATCAGCTGATATAGTAATCAGCCGTCAATTATAAAGCATTTAACAGGTAGCACTGATAAGGATAATCCTAGAAATTGAAGGGTGCAATCCCCTTTCGGAAATGTATTCAATACTTATGAGATGCTTTTTGGATTTGTATCTGGGCTGTCTTACTTTGCTGTTGGCCTGACAGGTGAACATGAAAATTTCCATAGGATCGTTGTTTCATATTTGCCACGAATGGTTGACACCTTTTCGCTTAATTAGCCAGTATGATTCTGTTAAAGCTGGTCCTTCTCTAGAATCACCATACTTCCGAGTTCTGACAAGATTTATGCAAGTAAAGCTGGATGTAACTTGGGATTCTGCTCAAGATTGGACATATCTCTATGTTGATGATACTTCTGGATGATGCTACAGCTACCAGGCTTTCATGGTTGAACTCTCAAGATTGGAACCCTGGCTGAGGGATACAAACTACTGCGTTTTGAGGAATTTTTGAGGCTGTGGCTCATGTTATTACTAGCTCTGTTGACTCCCAATTGAAGTAAATTTTGTTTTAATGTAAATAAGTCCCCGTATAATGCAAATGTTTTGAGATTTGAATGTTATTGCACATTAACTTTTCATTTTTAATGCAAGTTTACTGCCATAAACTAAGATAATAAAAAGAACTTTCAATAACCAATCAATTAAACCATAAGACTTAAAAATACTGTCAACTTTATACACTGACCTTCCAAGTTTGGATAGTGTGACTTGAAAGATTTAACTAAAAAATTTGAATGATTTTACTCAAAATCATTTAAATAAAATATATTTAGAAAATTTTAAATTAATTGAGCCTAATTACGTGTCCTAACCCATGTCAATTAACTCATGTTTTAGTCGGTTGCATTGGCCAAAAATTTCACTGAAATAAACAAGACTGATATAGCCGTTGATGTTGTCAAAGAAGACGATCCATTGTAGAAAAGTTCAAAATTAGATAAGAGAATAAAGGAAAAAAAAAAAAAAAAAAGAGAGGCCAAAATGATATGACCGTTACATAATTCATTACCCTCCTCAAAATATAAAACCAGCAAGCAGAAGCCAAAAAAAAAAAAAAACACCATACACACAAACAATCAAAAGGGGATATAGCCATGTCCGGCGCTGAAGAGCAAATGCAGCAGCTCAGATCAAAAGCCACTGAGCTTCTCCTCAGAGAAGAATGGCGAGATTCCATTCAACTTTACTCAGAGTTAATCGACCTTTGCCAATCCCAAATTTCAAACACCCATCAACATTCTGACCCTGATCATCTCTCCAAGCTCCACAAATCCCTCTGTGTTGCCTTCTCCAACCGAGCTGAGGCAAGGTCAAAGCTCCAACATTTCACCCAAGCTCTTAAGGACTGCGACCAAGCACTTCAAATCGAAGCTACCCATTTCAAGACATTGATTTGCAAAGGTAAGATCTTGCTTTGTTTGAACAGATATTTCAATGCTTTGGACTGCTTCAAAGCAGCCCTCTTTGATCCTCAGGGTAATGGGAATCTCGATATTGTTAATGGGTATTTAGAGAAATGTAAAAAGCTTGAGTTTCAATCTAGGACCGGAAGTTTCGATCTTTCTGATTGGGTCCTTAATGGGTTCCGAGGAAAACCTCTAGAACTTGCTGAATATATCGGTCCAGTGAAGGTTAACAGGTCTGAGATTAGTGGGCGTGGCTTGTTTGCAACAAAGAATATTGATGCTGGGACTTTGGTTTTAGTCTCTAAGGCAATTGCAATTGAAAGGGGTATACTGGGTGGTCAAGATTCAGCTGAAAATGCACAGCTTGTTATGTGGAAGAATTTTATAGATAAAGTTAAGGAAGCTATCACTAGATGCCAAAGAACACAGCTTCTGATTAATATGCTATCCACAGGTGAAAATGAAGCGGCGCTTGAAGTTCCTGATATGAGTATCTTTAGACCTGAGATTGAAGAAAATGGATGTTCAAATGATCAGAAGCTTGATATGGATAAGATATTAAGCATATTGGATGTCAATTCTCTTGTGGAAGAGGCAGTTTCAGCTAAAGTGTTGGGGAAAAACAGTGATTTTTACGGTGTTGGGTTATGGATACTAGTTTCCTTCATCAATCATTCATGCAATCCAAATGCAAGACGTTTGCATGTAGGGGACTATGTTATTGTTCATGCTTCTAGGGATGTCAAGGCTGGTGAAGAGATCACTCTCATGTATTTTGATGCACTTTCTCCATTGGAAAAGCGTGTGGAAATGTCATTGTCATGGGGATTTAACTGCAGATGTAGCCGATGCAAGTTCGAGGAAGCTGTTTGTTCCAAGCAAGAGTTGAGGGAGATTGAGATAGGCCTTGAGAAAGGGGTAGATGTAGGTGGTGCAGTTTATAGGTTGGAGGAAGGTATGAAGAGATGGGCAGTGAGGGGAAAAGGGAAGGGCTACTTGAGGGCCTCGTTTTGGGCTGCGTATGCTGAGGTATATGGTTCAGACAGGTCAATGAAACGGTGGGGCAGGCGGATTCCAGCAATGGAGGCTGTTGTGGATAGTGTGGTAGAAGTCGTGGGAAGTGAAGAAAGACTGTTGAAGGTTGTTGTAGAAGGACTGAAGAAGAGTGGTGGTGTGGTGGAATTTGAGAGAGCAATGAAGTTGGGAAGAGGGTTTTATGGCAAAGTAATCAAAAAACAAGCATTGAGGACCCTTCTTGAGATTGGCATTAATGATAAAGGCTATTAGCTAAATAGCCATAGGAAAAACAATCCTATTGATTTTTTATTTTTATTTATTGTGTGCTTATTGCCTTGCTACCTTTGATGTTACAATGATTGAGCACCCTCAAGGTTGATGTAACTGACAAATCTTGTTGCAATAAACTAGACCGTTTATCAGGTCAGGATTAACAAACTTTAATGTTCTTGCAATCGGGATGCATCCACATAGTACTAATTGCTTGAAATGTTATGTTAGATTAGAATAGACTAGTTATTTGAAGAAGATAAAAAGTGTCTATTAGCATATGGTGTTGGGTACATGATCATCCCAGCATTTATTCATTCAATACATGGAAAGACACCAGCATATGCTTTTTTTGTTTTCATGGTTGCACCTGAAACCAAATCTGGCTAAATTGTTGATTGTTGTAATGATTGACCGAGATCTCAAGAAGGGTTGCAGTAGGATCATGCACATCCATTACCATCTCAGTCATCTTATGCAAAATGGTTCCATCATTTCGAAATACCCATCGTTCCTCAACAAATCCATCACACGTAGCCACGTTGACCAACCCGCTATAATCATTTGCATACTTGAGGCATCCGTTTCTATTCTTTTGAGGCCTGATGGTCCCATCTGGATATATCGCCCATTGTTGTTCAGCATCGTTGCTCACGCAGTCTTCCAGCCACACCCGACTTCCACTTGCTAGCAAGCACATGCCTTTGTAACCGACAATGGTGGTCACTGCTGGCTTTGTATTGTTGCTGGCATAGAAAGTTTGCCTAGAAGCATGAAGCTTATGATCCACGACTAAATTAATCATACCTGAACCATCTCTACTTCCCGTCAAAACTAGCCCAGATCTGGGATTTCTTATGGTTCCATCACTGAGGATTTCCCATTTGGTGGCATCAGGAACAGCCGTCTCACAATTATAGATCATCACATAATTTTCGGAGCTGTATCCAGAAGTGGTAAAGCATTTTCCGCCAGATCGAATTGTGTTATCATTTGATGTCAATGTCCACAATTGATTGGCTTGGTTCTGTCCACATTCCCATAAGATTACTTTGTTTCCATCGTGGTAGCTCCCCTGGTATACATCAACGCAGAAACCATTTTGTCCAGTAATATGTGAGGTTGGTGCTAACACTCTGTCACAAGTGTCACTGTTATCTACCAAGCCACTGGATCTCAAAGAAGAAGTTGCGGTTGGCATGCGCAAAAGCTGCAAATTAGGTACATCAACGCAGAAACCATTTTGTCCAGTAATATGTGAGGTTGGTGCTAACACTCTATCACAAGTGTCACTGTTATCTACCAAGCCACTGGATCTCAAAGAAGAAGTTGAGGTTGGCATGCGCAAAAGCTGCAAAGTATCTCTTGGGTTACATTTCATTGGCATTAATGCAATGATGAAAATAACTTGCCTCAGAGTGCTTAAAACCAATTCTTGACCATCATCTACTAAACGAACTGCGCTTGCGAAGATTCCATCCGTTGCAGATTGAATGGCGGAGGAAATCTGCCCCCAACTGTTTTCGTACTCCATCATTAAGCCATCTGGATTAAACGTTTCATAAGTTCCATCCGCGTGAGGCTCTGCAACTGCAAGTATTTGTTGCCGGATGTTTCTCATTCGCGCAGCTTCGGAAACCATCTGGATGCAAACTATGAGGGCTCTTGCGATAGGGGCACGGTTGTTATTAGGGTTGATGTGACTCAGGTTATCAATATGTTGGCGTAGTTCATTCATTCCGAGAGGGATTTCCCTTCTGTCACCTACTCCCGCAGCATCCTCAAGTGCCCCATATCTGCCCGTAAAGGGTAGGCCAGTACTGCCTGGGAACAAAGCATTACGTACATCGTTTGGGACATCGCTAAAGAAATAGGAGCCCGCACTTGCACGATAACCCAAGATATATACATTACTGACATTCAAGGCTAATGTGACAGTTTGGTAACCATTTGAGAGCTCTACCAGAACAAATTGCTCAGGATCAGTGGGCTGTGCAGATCGGGGAGGCAATATCGGTATGTCTCCGCTTCTATCTGCACGCTCTGTCAATGCACCGTACAGGTGGTTCATAAACATCAGATAAGAGTTCCTGGTGGCTCTTTCAGTGGTGAATCTCACTGTGTAAATCTTGAGCTTGTGCTCATTTTCTGTTACAGCAATGCAACACGATGGTTCAACTATGGATATCCAATAAGCCCATGATACAACCAACACAGCAATCCACACCTTCATTTTGAAAGGGAAAATCTTTATGGAAGTAGACAGATTTTGGGAAAATAGAGAGAGTTGCGCAATGCTCGTAACATTTATAAGTCAAGATAATATTTATTATTTATTTTAAGATTTATAGTTGTTACTTGTGTACCCCATGAATTATTTTAATCATTTGTTGGCCAAAAAGATATTTTTATTTTAATCATTTTGATCTTGATTGTGAAATTTTTGTTGTTACTAATTGTGGGCCAGGTTATGTCCGCATCAAGTTAAATGACTCACTTACCCATCTAATTCAACGATATTGCTATTTATTGAATCGTGTTAGTTTCTGATTCGAAAAGAGATTTAGATTTAATTTTTTTAATGAAAAAAAGAATAATTAATTTATTACAAAAGATTTTGGATGGTTGTGTTTTTGCGTGTATGACTTGACGAAGTAGTCGAGGAGAACCGAAGGAGAAGACCCAACACGTGACTAAAAACAAACATAGAAAATTATGAGGTCTAATCTTGATTTTACTCTTACAATTTATCATTGAGAATTAATTATGTGAACAAATAAGAATAAAATTTTCAAGTTTCACTTTAACAACAATAATTAGAGCTACTATTAATTGAACATGTTAATGATAATATAAAAATAGAAGGATGGAATCAAATTACGAATTTTAAAATAAATCGCCATTTTAAAGATAGAAGGCTAATGATTTTTTTGCATTTTTCTGTATTTTTTTCATTCAATTTAGACCAATACAAAGGAGTTCTGCATTTTATACTGTACAAAGCCTTATATGGTGCCATTTTGATACTCGTCTGATAGTAGTTATTATACACAAACTCAGCCAATCGTAGTTACCTTCAAACTCAATTATACAACACCATAACATATCTTCGAGTATTTAAATCATCTGTTCTGGTTGTCTGTCAGTTTGGGAATGGAAAGCTATACTAAAATTCAATTTTTTACCTAGGGCTTCGTGTAACTTACTACAAAATATAAAGGTAAAACTCGGGTCTCGATAAAAAATTATAGAAAGTGATACATTGTGTAATTGAACAATTTCAAAAATGTACAACTCAGCTAATTTCTTAAGTGAATAATCTATTTTGATTAGAATAAAATGTGCAGTTTGGTCATTTGGTCAACAATTACCTAGATTGCATCTTTCTTTTTCAATGACAATGGTAATCCTAATACAAAATCCATAGTGACTCGTTCCTATTTTCACTCTGAAATCATCAAAGGTTGTATCAAACCTGATGCTCGGCTTTGACTTGCTGACGTACCAAACATTTAGTCATGTATTCTAAGATTTCTCACCTCATTCTCAGCCACCAGTACATCTATTTTGAATTGTTATACATTTTGTTGCTCGCCAAATGTATCGAATAAGTACTTCTATAAGCCTCATGTAAAACGTCTCGTTTCAACTCTTAATCTTTTGACATGCACAAACAGTTTTGAAAATAGATATTTCCACTATCATCAATATTGAACTCTAGAGTTTGATCATTTTCGACAAGCTTCTTTTTTTCTAGCAACTCCGAATTATCTTTCTGTAACTCTCAGATTCACTGAAGGAATATCGGTTTAGCTCTCAACTAAGTAAAAATACAACCATCATGTTCCAAAGTCAGATGAGTGTTCATTGCTTTCAAAGAAAACATAGATTTTCGGCTTAATGCATCAGCTACGACGTTAGGTTTACCCAGATTCAACTATTTTTGTGTCAGCAAATACTTCATGTAACACCTCTTGCCTGACCCGATCGTCGAGTCTGAGCTACAGAATGTTACAGTCGTTTCCAGAGTAACTACTAACAAATTCATAGTAAAATCATCACTTCACATCATTATTCATGCAATCAACAACAATACAACATTGAAAATCATGAACATTCTTTCCTGCATGTTATATGGATATACGAATACTTTAAAGTCAACCCGAGATCAAATAGGGACCCTTTTGAAACAATTTTAAAATTTTAGATCAAATATATTATAAATAAATCATTCA